>OY748301.1:0-434318 GCA_963556515.1 Nudaria mundana | reverse complement strand
CTGGCCATCGCAGAGGACCCGCATTCGGCGTTCGTTCAGAAAACTGGCCATCCAGCTGCACAGTTGAGGAGGTAGACCATATGCCGGAAGCTTGGAAAGGAGCGAAGCATGCCAGACTCTATCGAAGGCTTTGGCGATGTCCAGACTAATCGCCAAGGACTCGCCGTGCCTTTCCATAGCCTCACCCCAGACATGCGTTACGAATACTAGAAGATCACCCGTTGATCGTTTTGGCCTGAAGCCGTATTGCCGATCATTTATTAACGAGTGATCTTCTAGGTATCGCATGAGCTGCTTGTTGATGATCAGCTCAAACACCTTGCAGGTGACTGAGGGGACAGCTATGGGTCGATAGTTGCCTGGATCAGACCGATCGCCTTTCTTGGGATCGGTTGTACGTTCGCCTCCTTCCAGACCTCCGGCACGATTCCTCTGGAGTTAGACAGGCGGTACATACGAGTTAGTACAGGAGACAACTCAGCTGCGCATTTCTGTAGTACCACCGCCGGAATGCCGTCAGGGCCACTGGCTTTCCACGTGTCGAGTGATCGCAGCACTGCTCGTACATCGCATTGCCTGAGTACAATGTCAGGAATAGTGTGGCCACAATTGGCGATGGCGGGGGGCTGCAGGCCACTGTCGTCGATCCGGGAATTAGCCGCAAAGAGGTCCGCGAGCATATCCGCTTTCTCTTGGGTTTTGTGAACCAGTGTTCCATCTGGGTAACGCAGCGGTGGCAGCGAGGGCTGACAAAAGTTAGATTGCACGGCTTTGGCCAGTTGCCAGTATCCACGGCTGCCCGTGGGATGGGTAGTGAGCTCCTGGCCAAGCCGCGCGACGCGCTAGGCATCCGCTCTCTTAAAAGCCTCTTGCTGGATTCTGTGGCCCGGTTGTACGCTACTTTAAGGTGGCCCACGTTTGGGTCGCGCACTGCCCGGGCCCTGATCCAGGCGCGATATGCCGACTGTTTTTGTCATGGGAAATCTAGAGCTAGCTTAGAGTACAACTTCGCGAGAAGTGAGGAGTGGGGTCATTGACGTATTAGTGCCAGATATGTTAGTGAAAAATATGGTTCTTTAAGATTCGGTAACCTTATTTTATTAATTTAAACTTGACGAAATTAAGACCGCCCTTTGTACAAGACCAATGCTCTGATCGGTTATTTATGTAAATAAACCCCTTTTTTTTTTTCTTTTTTTTTATTCCGCGGCCGCTCTAAAGTCCGTTGCCGGGCGTCTCTGGTTACTAGCAGAGGGTATGTCCAGTGGCCTTTGGACTTTGACCACCTCTGTGGTCTCTTCGGGTGTTGGGTCGGGACGAGAATCCCGCTTCGTTGGGAAAGGGTTTTATCCCGCGTCAGTGAGTGAATCTAATATTGAACATACTACGAGTATATGTATGTTTACAATAAAGATTTATTACAATTCTTTATCTATCTAAGCTCATATTATCTACACTTTTTGAGCAAAACAACCACTTCGTGTGACATCTTTCTTGATGTTAGACATTGGAGTGCAGGAACTCCACCATCCTTACCTGCAAGATATTGATCGACGATAAACTAAGTCCTGGCGAGAATGAGGGTTCCCAATTAGCAGCAATAGAATTCCATTACCTGGAACCAACAAAATGAATGGTGAATTGACGTATGATATGCTTCTCCCTGCTGTAGATGTAGTAGTCTTATTTACAACTAGCTGATCGCCGCGGCTTCTATATTTTTCTCGTTCCCGGTTCCCGTGGGAACACATTACCGGGATAAAAAGTACCCTAGTTACTCAGGAATAATGTAGCTACATATCAGTGAATATCATTTCAAAACCGAATCAGTAGTTACGGAGTTTATTCGCTTCAAACAATCAAATATTTCCTCTTTATAATAGGGATTCAGTAGTACACATAGGAATTACCACCTTTACACTAATGTCTGTGTGTAGTTATTATAGTACTGAATTATATAAATCAAACACAATCTCGTCGTTGTATCTACAGAGCCATGCGTTAATTACCCGAGATCGCCTGCATTACTTTTGTGTAAACTTTAGTGTAATTATAGTGCTTCTTTAACAAAATTATTTGTAATAATTACTACAGTGGCACCGCCGTGTCGACAGAACTATGTAGCTATCGCTGTTGATACGTTTTGAGGTATTTTAACGTTTATTGTTTCTTGGGAAAGAGCCGCCCATTGCCGCAGAAACGAGACCGCACAGAGCTTGTAAGATCTGCTTGGAATGTTACGTTTTGCAAACATATAACGTGACATAACATAGCATCGCGCCTTTTTCCCCGAAGGGGTAGGCAGAGGTGTGCAAACACACCCACATCTCGCCAGCTATGTTAGGTCCCATGTAATAGGGGGCGAGCCTATTGCCATTTACCGGGTACAAGTTCCAGACTCTGGGATAATTATCTGGGTAAAATTCTAAAGAGAACTATACATTATCCACCAGACTCGGGAATCGAACCCGAGACCTCGAGTGTGGCAGTCCGTACATAGTACCATTGTGCCACCGAGGTAGTCATATTGCAAACTGGTTATTATGATACAATGCGACTCATTGGACTGTAGTAAACCCTTTTTAATGTATCTAGAATGTAAACACGGTATTTGTATGCTGGGGTTGTAAAAAAACCAGTCTGTGCTAATTACGGTCGATCAGTTCATTTATATACATGGAGAGACAACTCGAAGGTGGCAAAAAGAAGTCGGCTACGGTAAAACAAAGGTAATAAAGCCATCTACGTATCGTTATGAATTTATCAAAGTTATCTACTATGCTATGAGCGTAATACTCGTAGAGCTTTTTTGATATTATTAATCAAAAGATCAAGAATTTCATTAAGATAAACGTTAGTAGTATAAATTGGGGTTTAAAACAAATATGGAGAAGATTTCAGAGCAGTAGAAAAACTGTTGCCAGCCACAATCTGAGGAGCAAAGTTTTTTAGTGTATTAATGTAAAGACGTTCAGGACGTGTAGAGTGCGCACACTTTACGCGAATATGCAGGACAAGACTTATACGCTGAGTCTGTTCGCAGTAAAGTCGTAATGAGATCAAATCAAATACATGAGAAACTGGTGCAAAACTCTACCGAATCTGATTGAGTTGAATAAGCGTCCGTAGACTTGTGGCTAAGGTTGTATTTATGTTTTTACGACGTGAGTTTGAGCCCCGGCTACCACACTACTGACGTGAAAGCACTCCTAACACAAGTGCTTAACTGGAGTGGTTAATAGGAATGCTAACAGGTCGTATCCCTTTCAAAAACAGAAATGAGAGCCAAGTTCTTTATACACCTTTATGTCTCCACTGAGTGGTTACCCTGGCGAACATCGCAGCGGATCTGGCTGTCCGCCAACCTATTATCATCCCATTACCAAATCTCACGATTAATTTAAAGTAAAAAAGCCTTCAATACTAAAGTATTGAAGGCTTATTTATAGTTAAAAACAAACACAATAAATTGTGTTTGTTTTTAACTTTACCTTTTATTTGACCGAGCGAGCGAAGCGTCTATATTTTGATATAACAATTTTGCTTTCATCAGACTGTCTCTGTATGTGGGTTCTGGACTAGCGGCCACATTTTTTATCGGATTTGCACGAATTTTGGCATAAGTATGATTTTATTTATGACTATTTTTTCATTGTAAGCTTTTATAATTAGGGAAGGGGTCTCGAGACTTCATCATTCATTACTTGCTAAATTCCGCAATAAATTTTGGTAAGGTAGGTAGGAAGAGAGTAATTGTTGATTTAATTAAGAAGTTTCTATGTCTCTATACATAGAAACTTCTTAATTAAATCAACAATAACTACATATTATTAAACAAAGTCGCTTACGTCCGTATGTATGCTTAGATCTTTAAAACTACGCAATGTATTTCGATGCGGTTTTCACCAATGGATAGAGTGTTTTTCGAGAAGGGTTTTGAGTATTATAATTTGTCAAGCGGGCGAAGTTGCGGGTGTCCGCTAGTTTAGAAATAAACAAGAATTAAGTACACCTTTCTCTAGTGTCACAATAGTGGAGTGGAAGCAAGCTATTAACGATTATTATCGATCTACTAAATAACAAATGGACGACATAAATACCGATATATCTTGTATCTCTCGAGACTGCAGCTGATAATGAACAGGAATTATTCACAAGCGATACAGATACCACTATCATTATTTAATAGGAGCGCTGTTTAATTATGTGCCTTGATAGGTAAGGCGATTTATGAAGAAAACCGTGGCTTATAAGTAGGTAGACATATGGAAATATAATTCTAAAGGTACAAACGGGACCAATATGTTCTGTCACCTATGTTTAGATGTGTCACTTATCTGCAAAACCTTAATTATAATATCTGTCTCCATGAAATATATTAGTTATTAAAACTAACTATAAATATACTCGTACATCACCGAAAAAATGTAAGTATCCTACATATAGAATTGTTTCTAAAATAATATATCTGTCACGTAATAAATTTAATCAGCACCTAGAAAAAGTCCGACTTGGTTAGATATAGGTTAGAAGACTAAAGGCACATTAATCAGGGGTAAGTCCTCCTCGGCTCCTCGTGACGCTTTCTGGCCAACGGGGAGGTGTAGGGCGTAATAACTACGGTCCCTTTCCAAGAGGAACGTTCTACCTAATGACCAAGACATCTAATTTTGTGATCACATTGTGTTAATGTCGCGACTTACGGCGTCGCCAGATCGCCATCTACTGGTAGTTGAGGAATCTACCGGAGTAAAATTATATAAGAAAAAGTTAGCATACTTCACTGCTTATAAAAAATATAAATGAAACTATTTATCTCATTATCATTAATAATACATATTCATACCTTCTACAAATGGTTACAAGGCCATTAAGGGTTATAGTGTGGTTATAGGTGCAAAAACATGCATTCGTTGTCTGTAATTTAGTAATAAATAACCTAACAAAGTACCTGTGTTAAGACAATTACCACGCTTTTTAGTATCAAATTATGCAGAGGTGCTATGTTAGGTATGTGAGTACCTACTTAATAACAATAACAGATAAAAATACTATTTTCATTTTTTAATACGTCTACATTATTATAAGGTAGAAAAATCCCAGACTCCGGTTTAACCATTTCATTTTGCGGCTCACACAATGTTTGTCCCGACCGGGAATCGTACCCGACACTCCGTATACCGACCACGTCACCGAAGGATAGTAAAATATTATATACATAGCAATACTACAATATTTTTGGACACTGTGTCCAAAATTAAAACTTCTAAATACTTAGGTATGTACCTAAGTATATGACATAATCACCCGGCTTCTGAATTGAGAATTTGAAGTTGAGCATCCACTGAGTACGCCAAATGTCAAAATTCAGGAACAAATTTTGACATTTGACTTGCTCAACGGACACTTAACCCTAAATTCTCAATTCAGAAACCGGTCGAATGAAATACAGTCTATAATTACTCAGGTATAATGTAGCAACACACACAGGTACCTTCTTACATTTGTATAGTTTTTAACCACCATTTAATGATTCCCCTGACATAGCTTTATAGTTCTATCATAAATAATAATAAGCCTTTTCATTTCCTGTCTTACTATTGGTAGTTTCAATATTACAGTAAACAAAAATTTTGTTTGTGTTCGTAAGTTAGCTGATGTAAGTAACGTAAGTATACGAGTATGTTTAAAAAAACTATTTATTAATTATCAGGAACCCTGGTTTGGGTTCCTGCAAAGATGCCCATTTTTCTCGGTCTTGTATGTACAATGGAGTACCAGTTTATGCCAGCTGATCTTTACAGATCATCTTCCCAGCGGTCTAAGGGTCTCCCCTTCCGCCTTTTGCCTGGTAGTCCTTTCGACTGGGTTACTCGTTTGGTCCACCTACTGTTGGAAATTCTCGCTACATAACCAGCCCAATCAATGCCATTTCAGTTTTTAAGCAAAAGTTAAAGCGTTTATAACTTTAGTGACGCCTCTTTTTTTTTTTTTTTTTTAATTCCGCGGCCCAAGGCCGCGGCCGCTCTAACGTCCGTTGCCGGGCGTCCCTGGTTACTAGCAGAGGGTATGTCCAGTGGCGCCCGGTAGTGACGCCTCTTATCTTTGTGTGTCTTATTTTGTCCATTTTGTTTATGTTCAATAAGCTTTGCTCTAAACCTCTTTGACATGTATTGATTTTGTTCATACTCGTAGCTTGTGTAGAGAATTTTCAGGTCTGGCTTCCATAAATTAAGCTAGGTAATAGACATGAGTTCATAACTTTAGCTTTGAGAGTTATTGGTAAACCGGCCGATATTTTCGAGAATGGCTATGAAAATAGCGGTTTCGAGCTTTATTCTTCCTTTGCTGTTATTATATATGCTTTTAATCACCTTTATGTATGTATCTGGCACCCGCACCTCTTGTTCTTTTAAACGTTTCCATATACTTATTTGTGTGACGGAATCGAAAGCGTTTTGGATAGTCTATAAAAGTTATGTAGAGAGGTCTGTGGAACTTATTCTTATATTTTTCTATTATTAACTCGATGGTGTGGATGTGGTTGATAGTAGCGTACCCTTTTCTGAAGCCTGCCTGTCTTGTTCTTGTTTTGCCTCTATAATCGAGCTTAGTTCTATCATAAGTCCGTATAAATATTCTAGACTCTTCTAGAACATTATAGGTACTACTTGCATAAATACTCGCCAGAACCTCTTTTGTTTGTCAAGTCAATCAACAAGTCATTGAAATTCCTGTAATATATATAATACCTAAATAGAATTACATAAGTACTTTATGTACTTACTAACAATTTTCTTATGTTGGCATTTCTGTCGCATGACCATTTTTGATGACATAAAATGGAAATAAAACTGCACATAAAACTCTAAATAGCATTTGCTGCAAAATTACAAATCCGCCACGCATGCGCGGTCGCGAGAAGGTGCCACAGATTAAAACATTCAATGGGCTTAGCTGTCACTTGGCCTGGTTTTTGTTATTTCATATTAAGACGTCGAGTGATAAGTATTTGTAAGGATTATTCTTCTCAAACGTTTAAAGTAGAGTGATAATCATAATCATAATCATTTTATTCTTTTTAGACACCACAATCTTAATTAAATGCTAGTTGCATGGCTGTCTGTCAATTCATGTGGATTCCCTTCTTGCTGTCGTTTGCCAGATTAAGCTTTATTCCTGATAGGTTGAATCAGAGAAGGATTTTCTTTTAGCATCTTTTTTTTTTTAATTCTGTGGCCCAAGGCCAGTGGCGCCCGGCGGACTTTGACCACCACTGTGGTCTCTGCGTCTTTTAGCACCTATAATATAATATTAAGAGACAAAACTAACATAGGAATAGAGTTTGTTTTATTATACGACTCAGGAAGGCTCAATTCTCCGTAGTAATAACTTTAACACAAATTATGTCGAAGTGCCAAAACTAATCATGAGCTGAGTTAAAAGTTTCATGATGTTTATGGCTCCTTTATGGCAGACAGACAGACATACATCACGCCTATGCCCGAAAGGGTAGGCAGAGTAGCATTACACACCCACACTTTGCCAGTAGTCTTGTTCGTCCCACGTATAATAAAAATTATCCAAAGTGTCCCGAAGCGGTTAAGTATTAGGTAAAGGATTATCCTCTATTACACGGGTTCACAAGCGACTGGCGAACGAATAATAAGCGTATCAAGCGTTCAGCTTCTGGATACCTCTTCGTGGAGATAGACGTAACATTGTGTGCTTGCCAAAAATAAACTAGAGAAGCCAAAATAGTCGGCTGTATCTAAAGCCGACCATTTGCAGTAAAATTCTAGGAAGCCAACCTCGTAACAAGTAGACGATCCGTTTGTCGATATGTCGACGTAGATAGTACATATTTATGAGGTGGTTCAATGTTACTGTTTATACGTTGAGAGAGAAGGTTAACATACATTTACATTAACTTGGACATCGGTTTGATTGACAACTTGGTTTTAAAAAATAGCGAAGCTTGTTGCAACAAGGCATTGGTGTAAAGCCAGTAAGGCTGTGTCTGACAAGCTGCTGCATTCCTACTGCCATTTTATGTGATTGATTGTATGTTTTGTATGGGCACTGTAAATTTAATAAGAGAAACCGCACTAACGACAATAACTTAATTATGACAATACTATAAAGAACTTGTAACACGATTTCTAACATGTTCTTTGATTTTATACTCAGACGTTTCGCGAAGAGGGAGTCATCTATATCGGATAATTAAATTGATGAATCATAGAGTTTAACGCCTTGTAAATTATGTGTATTTGGTTAAGTAAAGGTCATATCGGTTTCAGTTCAGCCAGTTCAGCTGTAATGGTCGAATATTAAGTGACAGCATCAAGCAAGACTACATCATTGCTGTAACACGCATATTCATCAATATACAATTTAGCATCTAAATTCTAACCACTCAGCCGTCCCTGGTACAAATACGTCCCAAAAACAAATTTATACCGAACCATCGGAGAAATTTGTAAATTTTTCTTCTTTCGTATTTCACTTCTACCTGACCTAAAAGTTACAAAGGTTTCCATCATCAAGCTGTTACAAAGGTTTTTATTGTGGGGGTTATATTTTTATAATGGGGGGCTGAGGTGTCACACTATAATAGCCATGGGAGCCCGCACTGCAGTGGCTTTTTTTTATTGAGATTCGCTCCAATGTCCATTGCCGAGGGCCTCTGGTACGATCCAGGAGGTATTTCCAGTGGCGCCCGGCGGACAGGTGAGTGTCTTTTTTATTATTTGTGAATAAAATAAAACCTTCTTTTATATGTGGAATAAGTAACACCGTATAAGTAGGTATAGCTGGGGTAAGGTGGTTGCTAAGCGCCAGGTTCAATCAATTTTTATTTTGAACGTTATTGCAATAAAAAGAAACACATTGTAAGATAATAAAGAGTTCTAAACGAATAATTACCTATTCTAGGTACCATCAACTTCAAACAGTAAAACCTCAGTCCGTGCCAATAACTTAGACATATTATGAGTTTGCAAGACAAGATTTATTTTATAGGTTTAATCTCACGTGTAGACATACCTATTAATCGTTTAAAGAAGCTATCAAACCCTACTTGGAACCCTTTCTTTTATACTGAAGCGCTCGGAGAAATCTGCGCCATAACCGGCTTAGTCCACGTCTCGGCCACTATCTTGGGACATACTTGTGTGTATATACTTGCCGTCATTTATTTTTAAGACACGTTCTCATTAGACTTACAAGTGGTGCACCTGCCGATCTCTGGACGAGGCTCGCGAACATGACAAGCCCGATGCGACAATTACGTCATGTGCATTTAAACCAAATTAGTCGGTAATTGGTTAAATGTCACAAGTAACTTGAAGACAAGTGTCGTTAATCAATCAGAACTTCAACGTCAAATCAACGTTCATTATTCTCTAGCGTCTATTTAATGCTTTTGTCGATATATTGATTGTATTTAGATAGCTACGTATTTTTAATTAAGTAAGTATACTCAAGTATTGAACTTGTAATAGTGTTACAGTTAGTGACTGACACAGAAGTAAATATCATTCAAATGTGTTGCTTACTTTGGTCCATTTATTTAACAATCCTTGTACACAACTGGTTGTGAAACATCAAGTCAAGATCAAATCACTGATTTAACCTAGAAACCCCAGTAACTTATACTAGTATATAGTAGTAGTATATTTAACCAGATACCTGTAGTAAAACACTTTGTACTGCCAAAAATAGCCATAAACTTGTTGGCGGTTGAGATGGCCCAAAGCCTTCAGCGCCTATAATTCACGGTAATGCTTTCCCAACCATTGCATATACCTACCCAAACCTTGTTAGAAAATATCCCAGTAAAAGTATCGAAGCATTACAGTTGTTTATCAAAGTGTTGAGCTCAACACGTCACGACACAACATCTACCTAAACACCTTGTCTATGTGCATGACAACGCAACTTTACAAGTACTCAAGTCAAGAGGCTCTCGAGGCGCCTATAATTTCCCTCAATCATTTTTGTTTGACTCTGATGGGTTACTTTCTATCAATTGTAAAGTTTTTTTTAAGCTGTGAGTAACCTTTATGTGTGATTGCTATGTTATTTCCGGTATTTATAAAAGCGGTCAGACATGCGTGACTTCTTGGTTTTAATTAAGTATAGAAGCGTTTAATCTACTGGGTCTTCCATCGCAGTTTAAACAAAGACTAATACAATACACAAACCCACTTCATAGTACCTAGAAGCCCAGAGTGCATGGAAGTAAAATGTAAGGAATGGTATGTAAATTACAGTTGCTAATGTGTGTTGCCAGCGATGATCTACGGAACTGAGACATGCCTCACATAGCTTACTGTCGCCCAAAAAGCAATGGAAACGGCATTGCTTGGGATGTCCGAAGGAGGACCAGGGTCAACGACATAGCCCGAAGAGTCGCCAAGCTTAAGTGGCAGTGGGCAGAACACATCGCTCGTATGGGTATGAGTATGCCTATGTCCAACAGTGAGCGTCAATCAGCTAAAATGGTAATGCCAGTCGTTAAGTTTAACGTAAATGATGCCTAGTCGTAATGTAGAGCTGCCCTATTTCTTAGTATAGAATGAGGCACCTGTAATGTACTAGAGTACAGGGATATCATACTAAATCGAGGTAAAGTGAACACTGAACGGCATTACGTGGCCACTTTACACACGTATAGGGTTTATTTTTTGCTCATTATAAGTTCAAACCGCAACCGGTATTCAGTATACACAACTTATAGCATATAAATCTATGTGTCTACTTCTACTATGTAACTGGCTTCATTCATTATGTATTCTCTTTACAACATATGTTAGGTTCTGGCAATTCCTAATTGCCTGTTTGAACCAAACGATTGGACCAGAAGTGACGGACGTTGTGCTAACGTAAGAAACGTCCTAAAGGAACAAAGACTTTTAATAAGTGTTTCCTAAATCGATAGTTTTACGCCTGCCATTGCGCATTCCACATAGCTACAACGTTTTAGTACTCTTTTATAACCTAGGTATACCTAAGCCCGTACCTAGTAATTATATGTCACCCCCATCACACAGCCTGTCATATAACCTACTTCACGCAAAGCAATTTAACTTGACGCCGCGTCGCAAGAGTATAACCTAACGTTGGTGGCCATCTAAAGGTTCTACGGCTATTTATTTTTAATTAAACTGTCGTAAACTAAGGGAGATTTTTACCTGTCTTGTTTATAAGACACTTTACTCTTTAACTAAGACTGAGAAGCATGATATTATTGAATTACCAAGAGTGCTACTTTTTAACTAAAAGTGTTTTTTATTGGCAGGCTCTTACGCCCTCGAAATGATAACTCCAGGGTACAAGCGTAGGAGAAATGCAGACAATTTACCTGGACCTATTTTATTTGAGGTAAGATATTCATACCACAGACTAGATTCATGTGAAATTTGGGAACTTATAATGAAGGAAATGGAGGGTACCTCCTACATCTGTGTAATAAATAGTGAAAATATTACACACTGCAGCTTTATAGAACACAAGAACAGCCATCTACTGGTATATTAATATATGAATAGATAGACTTTCTTCACGCTTCCGGCATTTTCTTAGCATTTGTTAAGGAAAACGGGTCAATCACTTCGACCTTTAGCGATATTTTCGTACACTAACCTACAATTTGGCGCCGTGTCTGGCGCCGAGGCAGCCCATCAGTAGGATACCGCGAATTAGAAGACCATGCCGCCTGTACATACCAACAAGTGAAAGCATGACATGATTATTGTTAATATTATGAAAGCTTACATACTAGAACGTTGTGCTAATGAGTTGTACAAACGTACAACAAAAGCAAATAAGGTACCTTATTGAACACATCTATGTACGACAGTCTCGTACGCATTCATAGCTTTTTATGTAATTCATACCGAAGTAACGAGACAATGAATGACCCAATACTTTGCGGTTTGATAATTATGCTTTTGTAGCGCAACAAAGGCGCGCCAATTTGGCGATAAGCAGGTACTACTGACTGATCAATGGACAATGCTGTCCGCCGGCATCGATGTCTGTTCTCTTGGACATTAAGCTGAAAACGTTATAGTTCGGAACTGATGATGCACTCAGACTATGAAATAAAAGGTTAGTATAATATTATAAAAGGTTAAGTATAACTTTTCTTAACCAAATTAACAAATACCTACAAGAAAGATTATGGCGGGCGTGGATGGGCAGGCTGGTAAGGGTTGACCTAGGTGAACGTAGGTACCTACCTATTTCGACCAAATCGGAGATGTTTTGACAAAAGGCCGGTCAAGTAACCGGTAACCGGAGAGCATGCATGAAAACGGTAATGAAAGTGGAAGAAGCGAGTGAAGTATGCCAGTATTCATAGTATCTGGCTACCCCCATGGGAAAGAGGCGTGACAGTATGTATGTAACTTTTCTTTTATAATCTGAGAGACTGCACGTTCTAGTTGTAATAACGATTCGTTTGTTTATGAGATAGCCAACTCACTTCGCTTTGATTTAACATAATATTCAGATAACTTTAACTAATGCCACTATTAAACTTGTCTCATTAATCACTTTATCCACAGCTTTATCTATTGGTAAAGACTGTATGAAAGTTCGTTCTTATCCTACTAATATTATAAACGCGAAAGTTTGTGAGTATGTATGTATGGATGGATGGATATTTGTTACTCTTTCACGTAAAAACTACTGAATGGATTTTAATTAAACTTTACAATAATATAGCTTATACATCAGAATAACACATAGGCTACAATTTATAAAGATATTGTGTGAATTGTTCAAAATATGACGATAAGTGTCAAGTAAGTAGTCCAGCGTTACACTAGCTCTTTCATGTTTTTGATCTTTTATGTTTATTTATTTTTTTATTTTTTTATTTATTTATGTACACACATGAAAAATAAAATAAGAAGAAGATGAACAATAAGGATAGATTGAGTACAAAGGCACCACTTATTTCATAAAAAATCTCTTCCAGTGGGCCAGGGGAAGGAAATGCTTGATAGAATAAGTCTTATGTGTACGTAGGTGGATCTATATTACACAAATACATATATAGAGATATTTACAGATTAGGTTATAATAATAATATATAGGTACAATATATACACATGAAAATACATATATACAAATAAATACATATATACAAATATATATTAATAATATATATACATACATACAGATATTTAAGACAGAGAGGAGAGATAGTGTTCCTTCACTTTCCTTTTAAATGTAAAAATAGTGTTGCAGCGTTGTATGTTCAGCGGGAGCGAGTTCCACAGCCTGACCGCATGAACAGTAAATGAGTAGGAATAGAAATCGGATTTGTGAGAGGGACAGGTAAGGCGATATTGGAGATGTGACCTACACGGGGCATCGGGTGCGTTCATGTATGAGAAACGCTCCCGTAGGTAGGACGGATAGGAAGGATTGTGTAGAACGTTAAACAGCAAACACAATATCCGAGCATCTCTACGAAGACGGATCGGGAGCCACTTGAGTTTCTTGCGATATTGTGAGACGTGATCGTATTTACGTAAATTGTATATGAATCGGATACATAGATTTTGCAAGCGCTCAAGTTTATTTAGGAGCTCCTCGGTGGCATCCAAGTAGCAGGCATCCGCATAGTCCAGGATGGGTTGAATTAACGTCTGCGCAAGAGAAATTTTGATATCCAAGGGCAAGAAGCTTTGGAGACACTTGAGAGTGTGGAAGGTGAAATGGACCTTTTTACTCACTTCGCCTACATGAGCGTTCCACGTCAAATTGCAATCGATTAAGACCCCGAGGTTTTTGGCGACTTCAGTATACGGAATGGTAGAGTTATCCAATACAACTGGTGGAAACAAAGCCATATCTAACCCACTACGCATCTGCCTACTTCCAATAATCATGGCCTGCGATTTGTTGGGATTAATGTGAAGGCCATACGAACAAGCCCACTGATTAATAGCCGCGAGGTCTCTATTTAAGGCTGCAATGGCAGTTGTAAATTCGTTTAAAGCAAAATGTCGATACAGCTGCAAGTCGTCTGCATAGAGATGGAAGTTACAGGAGATAACTCGAACAGCAGAGTTGATGAAAATGGAAGAAAGTAAAGGAGAGAGTACGCCGCCTTGAGGGACGCCGGCACTAAGGTTACACCACTCCGAGTAATGCTCATTGTGGCGGACGGACTGCGAGCGTCCCCGAAGATACGAATCGAACCAGGCCACAGACTCCGTAGAGAAGTTGAGGGATTTAAGGATTCCAAGTAGGACATCGAAATCCACGGAGTTGAAAGCACTACTGAAGTCTAGTAGAACTAGCACAGTAAGTGACCTATTCTCCATGGCCGAACGAATATCGTCAGTGACCTTCAGGAGTGCAGTCACCGTACTGTTTATCTTTAAACGACGCGACGGGAACGGGAAAAAATCCAAATTACCACGCGGACGAAGTCGCGGGCGACCACTAGTACTTACATATTTTCAGTTTATCGCGAACGGAAAATCACGCGTGGGACTTTTTTGTTATAACAGTTGAAGGTCTAAAGATCATTGGATCGTAACTATCGTCATCACAATATGCTCATTATATAACTGTTGCTCAAAATGTCTTTCGTAACGAGGGTTTCTGTAAGTATGTTCGTCACCTGATCAGACAGTGTGCGGTGACGAGAAGTCGAGGGCTTATCGTGGAATGTCGACCACAGAATAACACGCGTGTTAAATATAAATGACTGTGACACCAGGCCGATGACTCAGTGCAAGGTCATTTGAAAGAATAAAAAACAAATCAAAACTCGTAAAAATACCTGTTTTATTATAGTCTAATCTAGAGATTCTAGTATTTGCTACATTTTATTAAGTGTCGTGTAAGTATATAAATATTATAATGAACAAGTTCAAGTCTGCTGGTCTATCCACTTAGTATTTCAAGCTTATGGTCGATCTACAATTCTTCGATATCAATCCCGTACAAACCCTACTTACTGGTTTTAATTAGTAATAGAACGCGAAACAAATCACGCGGGGAAACTAAAAACTCAAAAAATAAAAATTTCGTGTTAAGTGATACCACTAGTATTATAGGTTCTTACTGTAAAAAGATGATGTTTGTTCAAGCACATCTCTGAAGGTGTTTCTTAATAAAACTCACAGTTAGCGAAGACCAATTTTCTTTAACATCCTGTGGCGACACATTCAATCAAACACAAAGCAATAAAATAACTCAGTCTACCACCACACTGGTAACAGGTTGTGGTCCGACAACAGTACCAGTTACATAACACCTTGTCTGTCTGTCTGTCGCCTCGAGACTACAATCTCGAGCCACTCAAGCCGTGTAGAGCATACAAGTGCATGTCGGCTCGACCACAGATTATTGTACAGCTATTTACAGGCTGTTTTACGAGCAGTCGTAGTAAACTGCATGTTAGAATATCATGACAAGCTTTTTCAATATTCAAGAGACTGATGAATGTTAAGAGAAGTATAGGAGTAGGTAGTTTTCGTTCTTTGCCGACGATAATGGAAATGGAACTTGATTGTGTGAATGAACTAGTGTCATAATGTCATAGAGTTCATGGGAGGTTCCAGCCTGTGTTTCGGTTTTGCAATTCATATTTAACGAATATAGTAAAATGTAAAAGTTAGCATAGGTATGTACTCGTTGTTTTAAAACATTTATCCTCAAACAGTCAACTTGTACGTGTAATATACCAAACACACACACAAAGTCAACCTCGTCCGACTGTTAGAAGGTGCACAGCAGGATGACTTGGGCACCATAAAGTTATCTCTCGCTGTACAACAAAATTTCAACTCTATGTATATTTAGAAATATATAAGTATGTTTATCAGTTGTCTAGATCCCATAGCACAAGCTTACAGCTTAGTTTGGGCTAGATGACGTAGTGTGAGAATATCCAAAAATATTTATTTATTACTATTTAACTCGTACTAAACAATATTAAAAAGAATAACACTCATTCATCAGTCTGTAGTTTCAAGGCAAAAGAAATCTCTCACGAACGGTGAATGTCTAAAAACAATAGCGCACTCTTCAGTAGTGAGGTCTCCTAACACAAAGTCTACTTGCCCCATTACCAAGTCGTCCATTACGCTAAAACCTCGAGTTCGTCTTAAAACTACCATCAATAAGAAGCGATGGATGAATGACACTCTGACTTATTGCAGCTCTCTTGAAAAGTGCTTTTCAAGATGTGGCGCCTTTGAAACAAGATGGAAGTAGCAATCAGATACTTTTTTAAATGTAAAAGCTGTGTATCGGATTATAAAATTACGAAATGGATCGGACATGTTTTTGATAACGTACGCGGCTGTGGGATTGTGGTCCCAAATTTCAAATATTTATTTATTGTCTAACTCGGTCCCAAACACGAGCAGTCACGTCAGTCGGTCAGTCACGAGTGTCAGAAGTACCTATATGTATAGGTAGGTACTATATTACCTCGGTTATATAAAAATAACTGCTCGGGATTTATGGGAATAACCAAATATTTTAAGAATAATGAAAATAATTATGTTATTTATGTAGAGATGATACTCGTAAGATAAAATTGACCTCAGGGTAACTATCTCTATACTGCGTACATATAGAGCACTCATAACTGGTCTGAACCACTAACAACCACTGTGCACGTCTGAACAGTCAATATATTATTGTCAATATACTGAGCAACCTCTATCAGAGCTACTTAGTAGTCGCCACCAACAAAACGGGTGACACTCGCCATCTACGATTATCTATAGATGGTTGATCTTACAAATTGACACAGAATTCAAAATACTGCGGGCTACGGGCATCGACTAATCATAGACATTTCACATTTGTGAACTACGTTTTCTGTGGGAATCCAGGCCATATTAAGTATTCCGACCATGAAATTATTACCTGTAAGTACTCGTAGTATGTAAAAAAATCCTTAAGTCCGACACAATTTAAAGCAATTAGAAAAATCGGTAATAAGGTAGTGTTTTTGGTAAATTTAATTCTATGAAACCTTGAAAGAGTGAACAAGGAACGAGCACATTTATGATTAGTTTGTAACGTTCGTCACTTTCGGTCTCATTCTCCGTGGACCGTCGCCATTACAATCAACATTGTAATTTGAATATGGAATAGTTAAGGTGTGATTACACTCTATAGTTATATCTCTATGGGCACTCTGACAGCAGAGCTTTTGTTTATAATTTTAGAAACGTTGTCATAGTTATGTATTATTTATTCTGTGTTTGTGACAACAGGGTATATTTCAGTCCACTTTAGTATATTAACTAATCTTTGGTCTCTACCAGTTCTAATATTAATTGAACAAGATATAGAGGTGATAGAGAGCTATGAAAAAATCTTTTTTAAAAGATTTTTATTGGCACTAGGCAAATTCAAATTCAGATCATGACTGAGATATGACTACATAAAATTTATATTACTATTCATCATTCACCAAGCCTTTTCCCAACTGAGTTGGGGTCGGCTTTCCAGGCTAACTGCGATTCGGCTGAACATCAATATTGTCCGTGAAGCGACTGCCATCTGACCTCCACAACCCATGGGCGATATCGAAGTTCTGTAGTTAGACCGCGAGGATTTTTGATTTAGGGCTCCAACTACCTCTAACGACTGCCATAGATGTTTGTATGACAACCGGGACCGACAACGGCTTAACGTGCTCTCCGAGGCACGGAGGGGTCTCAGTGTCTTAAGAAATGGTCACCCATCCTAAGACCGGCCTGACTCGATGTTGCTTAACCTTTGCAATGTGTTAACATTGCCGGTTACCACTAGACCTCTAAAATTTCAAATTTATATTACTATTATATTTACAAAATATTTATTTTATTATAACAGGTATTAAAACATTAATATTCTATCAGTCCATCATAACATGAATGTACTCCGTCCGGTAAAATGTGTCTGGACCTTAACTAAAAACGGCATAAATCCTTAGAGCGTGAAATGATCGACTTAGTATCTTTGTATCATTCCGTGGGAAACAAGCTGTCAGTGGACTCAGACCCGGACACTGAGACCTGCGTTATAGGAATACGATGATAGTGCGATTAAACTTAATGGAGTAAAGAGGTACTTCTAGCGTAACTAACTCACTGAGTAACTGGTAGCTGTCGAATAAAAACAATATCGAACAATATTTTTAATTGTGCGATGTATCTTTATACAACTTGATTTTGGAATAAAATATAAATAGATGCCTAATATTTTCATCGTAAATAATGTCTACACTACTAATAACTTACCAACAATAAATTGAGTCAAAACAAAAACAAAATTAAATACCAAAAAGAGTTTATTGACCCCGACGTGATTTGAACACGCAACCTTCTGATCTGGAGTCAGACGCGCTACCGTTGCGCCACGGAGTCATTGACAAATACGATGAAATATCGTTACAATATCTACTTTTTATGACGTAAGTCACTGACGTAAAGGAAGTGTTTTGCGCAAATTATATTGAATAGAGGTTATCTCTATTATTATGTTGCTCGCTAGTGAATATATTTTGGTAGTGAATGGCCCACTGATTAGCCTCACCAGACATTTTATTAACGGCTCATAAATAAAAACAGATTTGAGAAGAACAGACCCCGGTGCTCCTGGTCTTCTGGCAGACGAATGTGTCTTTGGAAAATAAAGGTATCCAAAACCCCCATACATAGCAAATGGGTCCCCCTGTTATTTGGGACATCTAATATAATATTTTCCAAAATTCATAATAAACGCTTCTGCTTACCTCCTTCGGGAGTTTAAAACCGTGAGTTTTTTTGTCACTGGCTCTACTTCTAAAACCTCAGTATAAAAAAGACACTTACGGCCACTCTTTTCCAATCGCAAGTAGGTAATTACAGTCATTGTATCAATCATGCGAGATTGATTATAATTTAACGGTTTCTACAATTCTACGATAAAGAGAATAAGTAAAAAACATGTCAAAAATCGACTTCAAATTACCGAAATGAGACCAAATAATTCTCGGAATGGGACCAAATTGAAATGGGACAATTCTAAAGTAGTATTCAATTATAAAAAAAAATCAAAATCGGTTCACTCTGTCCAAAGAAACTTCCCGCTCATCATCCACGGAGCCTTTGCCCAACTCAGTTGGGGTCCGCTTTCATATCTTTGGATATGAAGTAACAAACAGTACAGTCAAATTGAGTCAAGTCCTACTTCTTTTGAAAGTAGGGTAAAATTATATCATTACATAGATTGTAGAAAAACGAGAGCGTATTGCCAAAAGTTGTCAACCGGTTTTGTTATTTACGGGACAATTCTCTTCAATGGTTCACTATCAAGGAAATCTTTTAAACAGTTTCCCCTCACACTTAAGTTAAAGAGCCGTCAACTAACCGCCAATAAAAGGACTCGTTTGAATACATTGCGTCTTGCAACCCTCGACTTTGGTTTCCGTACGACTTTGCTAGAGGTGCGACCGACCTCCGGTATCCGACCAATGTCAATAAACGATAAGCCTCTTTTTCTTCTTCTTTTTTTAGGTGCGTGGCTCCATCGTTCATCGATGCTTGATTGATAGTTCCCGGCACAGAAGAACTAGTTGGACATGGTGTGGGTCAAGGAAACGTTGCGAGTGAGCGTCTGGATAAGCCTCTTAGATGGTATGACATAATATACTATAACATCACTTATTTGTACTTTTAAATCGGTAACTATAAATGATTGAATTGATGATTAAAATTTAATACAAGCAATTTTGTTAATAGGCATTTGCAGTATTTTATTATAGACTAGCTGTTGCCCGCAGCTCTGCCTGCGTGTTACTTTAGATCTACATAACTTTTTTATTTATGAACCGATTGAAAACCAAACCGCAAATTCAAATAAAAAATTTAAATCGGTTAAGCCATTTCTGAGATTAGCGTGTTCAAACATTTAGACAAACAGACAAAAGTTCTAAAAACCACTGTTTTGGGTTTTATTGCGTTCATAAAGCCCCCCTACAACAGTTTCTCTATTATATATTCTATTACCCGTTCGGAGAGCTCTTCAATTTGATCTTACCCTCTTCCTTCCGATCCCGAACAACGCGTGCCGGGCAGAGATGCCACTCCCACACAGTGGATAGCATGTTCGCGAGAACCGAACGTTTTAAACGTTCGTTTCTCTGCCGAACGATAGTGGCCTGGAACGCCCTGCCTGTGCACGTGTTTCCTCCCACATGTAATCCTGGGTTCTTTAAGCGGAGCGTGAAGAGGCACATCAGCAGGTCGTCAAGTTGAGGGTCACTCTCTATAGTATTGTGTGCTGTAAGAGTGGCCCACAATCGCTAGACGTCGTCACAACTTACCACCAGGCAGGCGGCTTCAATTTGGCGAACCCAATATTAAAAAAAAAAACTACGACAAATTTATTATTTGCGGTTGGTACAGTAATAGGGTCTAGGGATCGAACCGCAAAATTAAGTTTGTTTTTTATTGTATATAGTTTTCCGGGATAAAAAGTACCCAGTGTGATGCCCAGGATATTAAAGTATAATTGTGCCAAGTTTCATCGTATTCGGACCGGTAGTTTTTGCGTGATGCCTGAACAGACAGACAGACAAAAAAATTTTTAATCACATTTTTGAGTTCTGTGTTGGTCTAGTAACACCCCCTGCCATTTATTTTTTTGATATTTTTAATGTACAGAATTTTCACTTCTACAGATTTATTATAAGTAGGTATAGATATTTATATGGCAAGTCGGGAGGTAAGAGTTAACAGCACAATGGCGAGTGAATGAATAACAAGATGAATGTAAGATAACATATTTAGGCATAATATTGTGAAAAGTGAGTAATTAATAGTGATGTGCAAAACTGATGTGCAAAAAAAGTGATTCTTGAATTGTATGCTAGCATTAAACGAAGTAGAAACATGACATCTAATTAGTTTGCAGTAATTATTTCAACCACTTTAAACGTTGTACTCGTAGAAGTTATAAGCAAGCCGCGTACCTACGTCTTGACATTTTCATAAACAAGATTCGATATCTCATTACCAATATCGTAACTGCAGACTATTAGAAAAGAGTAGACATGAGTTTTATTGCCTTGCGAGTCTGGCAGTAAATGCAACTTTAGAAGCAACCTTGACTTAATTTACGAGTATAACCTTACGATCATCACGTTACTTTGTAATAAAGTTTTCTTTTTGTTTGTGTGTTTATTATTGAGTACCTTTACTACATTGGAGCACTAAATATCCGACTGAGTTGTGGCTTTCAGATGGCAGTCGCTTCACGAAAAATAGCGAAGTTATCTAAAGGGTTCATTCGGATGATGGATGACGATGTCTGTTTTAAACCAAATATAGTTCAAAACTCGGTTAAGTCAGACTTAGTAGCCGTAATTGTAGATATCCGGATAAATATTGACATCTCTAGATAATACACCCATCCCTCGCACTCTGGTCTCCATTCTCGTATTTTTTGAAAGTGGCAATACTTTCGGCCCCTCGGTGAAAGGAATGGTAATCCTTGTTTAAAAGTAAAGTCATTTATCGTCTATGGCACTGAGCTGAGCCGACACTCCAACAGGGCAAGGGAGCACGGCTTGAAGCGATCGTCACAGGATATTGTGTAGAAATATTATTTAAAACTGATAAATGATAATAACCTACATGCATTATCTTATACGATATTGACAAATAACTAATTTAATGTCATATATATATGTCATAACATCGTAAAGATTTTTCAGCTGCACATTATGGTCATCAATTATCCATGTAGAAAGCATTTCCTATCCACCAGTGGTCAGAGCATTCCCCCTGTAAAGTGAAGGCCGTTGGTACGAGTTCTGCCGATCACGTCAGTTTTTTTAATCTGTTTATAACTTCTATCTTAAAATTTTAAGACAAAAGAAAGCCTAAACCTGAAAAAATGTCAGTTTCTTTTTATCTTTGTCTTTACGCTAACTTAATGTGACATAATATAAGTAAGTCACATTACTTTAATACACCCTACTTATATGTACCTAGGTACCTATATACAAATACAGTGTAACACGGTTTGGGCGGGAACGTCTCGTGGAGGGCTGTAGAGCCTGCAGGCTAGACAAATGGCACAGATAAGTAATGTTGGTCTAAACTATGGGGTTATTTAGCGGAATTGTTATTACTCCACAAAATTGTGGTACTCTAGATATGTATCTTATTCTGAGATTAAGATACTTACAAAGTTATAAGAAACATGTTAAAAAAATTGACGGAAAATATATCACCTTCTTCAAGGGATACAATAATTAATAATAAAATAATTGTTGGCGTCTCCATAATTATGTATTGATGGACGTGGTCATTACTCAGTAGTGGGTATTAGTATCTTCAAGCCCTTAACTATTTTAATAATATTGATTTATGTACTTATTCTGTTCAAAAACGGAACTAGATTTGTAGCAAGATACCCCTTATATCACACCAGACATCACGAAGTACAGTATTCAAAAAAAAATAAGGTTATTACGAGGCACTTATTCTGGCGTAAGTGTGGCAGTAAGCAGGTAGCACTGACGACCAGCTGACGACCCGTGACCCCCCGCCCTATAGCCGACATTGCCCTCGCGAAGAGGCTATAAGATTCTCCCATGAACGACTGAATGTGGGGTGACAACGATTAGTCAGGTTCAAAAGATGTTACTGAATTAAATAGAAACTCTTTTGTAACATTCAGATGAAGATAAACAAACGTAGACAAGTATTTTCTTCAAATTTTCACATTTATAATAGAGGTCCTGACCTCTATATACGAATTTATGGTACGAAGTTTGCTATAGTAGCAACTCCAATTTGCTTTCAAACCACCCCACCACCCATTAAAAATAAGCACAAAATTTCATCCAAATCGGTCTTACCGTTTAGAAGGAGTTAGAATATCAAGTGGATAAATTAATGACAAACACATACAAAAGAATTATAAATGTTAAGGTAAAGCAGAAATCGTCAGAAATGTTTTGCAAATGGAAAAACCTCGATCCTACACGCACTTAAAGGTCAAAATGTCAATGTAAATTAATTACATATGTATGATATCTCTTTTCGTTCGTTATCTCTGCCTCAGTTTTTCTAAATGTATTCATTTTTTCAAGAATATTATCCATCTAATATGTAACGTGTGCAGACAGTACCAACAGTGCACCACCTTCAAGAAACATTAGCGCTCCGTGTCCATGAGTTCCACGTGCTGCGAATGGAGTTCACTCCACGGCTACGATTTGTTTGTGATTTTATCTTATTATCTATACTTATAGGTAGGAGCCTATAATAATTTTATTGCAACATTTGTTTTAATTTTTCCCCGAATAAGATTTGAGATAGAACTCATACTATTTTATTGACATTTTGGAACAGTCTTAGAAGTATAAACAGCACATGTACCGTGGAAATCATAGGCTGAGCAAGTCCATCTTGATGTGCTAAGGCTGCTGATGTTCTGTAGCGCATTCTTCTATCCCTAATAAGATTTTCCATGATGATGTAAACACTTGTGAAAAAAAAATCCAAGGATTAGGTACAATTTTATTTCTTAGTAGAAGACCTGTCACATATCCATGTTTCTATGTCGGTGAAGACATAATTATGAAAAATTTATTCGATCGATTTAGCATATAAATTGCTCAATTTATTCGCAAATGAAATAACTTTAGAATAGCTGAATATATTAAGAACACCTTTGCCCATAACAAGTACCTATTACATTAAAATTTTCGCCTGTAGTAGCTATCAAGTCAATGAAACGCTTAGCCCAGATTGATTGGTTCCTCGAGCTGGAGACATGTGTCGACATCAATGGACCGTAGTTCCGCACTTAGTGTCAATATCGTTATAATTAAACTTGTAGATTTACTACACAGTTCAGGATTTCACACATTACCATTGCAATTAATATGTGCCATAACTATAACCGAAGCAGTAGCTAATGGAGCCATTATTTAAGAGTTATGAGTCTATGAGATCGGTGATGTGTCAAATATTGTAATTGCAAATCGTTATGAGATCATTTCGTCCAAATATAACTCACTAAGTACTCAATTTGTAATTAAAACATTTTCGTAGGTGAAGTTTTTATGTTCACAGGACATGCTTTGCTTCAACATGATGCAAAATAAAGCTCTGCTCAGACGAGGTACTTTTGTCTGTCGATATAGATATTTATAAAAGTTAGGGAGTATTCTTTTAGTCCTTCGTGTGCGTTACTCAATACAATTTATAACAGATCTATTACCAACGGGTAAAATATCCTCGTCTGCTTTAGAAGAATAGGATAATATATATACTCGTAACGGACGCACAAGACGGCCTTAATTTTTGACTGGTTCAGTGTTCGTTCTGTGTTTGGATCCGAACAAATCAAGTCTTACTTATTGAAGATTTAGAATTTGTACTACAATTTATAGGTCCTACGTTATAAGAGGATATACGAGATCTGAGTATAGTTTTCTGTCTCTAGGTAAGTGCAGTTAAAGAGGACCTTGATGGTCCACTTATATTACTCTTTTTCTTTCCCAAGCTCACGGCAGTAGCCTCTAGCTCAAGGCTCTAGCTTCCAGTCTACGTAAGTTAACTCCTTACCCCATAATATCCGACAATATTATACGATAAAACTGTCAGAACCCATTTATATGAATAATGTTTTCTTATGGAGATTTATTTTAAAACGTATTTTCCAAAATTATACTTAAATCCGGCTTGTTAAGGTTGAGATTGTCAAGTTAGTGGCGTTTGCAAAGTAAGTTAACTGCATTTTTATGGAGCGTATGGAAACAGCCACTTGCAACGGTTTACTGAGACATAAGAATAGTTTATGGGTTCTTTAAAATTTAGGGTAGTCGCGGTCGCGGTATACGCGGTGACGAGGGTGCGATTTAACACTGACTATGCAATTCTTTGGAACTTGGCAAGAACATTTATTAAAAGAATGAAATTAAGCTTGGTTAGATAATAAAAAATACGAAACTTGGTTTCGTGAGCTTTCGACTGGCTTACACTAAATTGTGGTGGCCAACCAGTCTGTCTCTCTAATGCTTTTAACTGGCAGAATTGCAGTAAGTGGAATTCCATAGTCTCTGCTTACCCCCATGGGAAAGAGACGTGACCGTATGTATGTATGTAATTGCAGCTTTTTTACTAGACTGCGTACGCTTTACAACGCTTTTATTATAGCTTCACTTGTATGTATGTTTGTAACCGACTCTTTTGGGTTCTATTTTACCCTACTTTGAATGATCAGATTTAATTCAAACTTTGCACACCTTTCAAACACCGATGACAATGCAATAATTAGATTGAAAATTTAAAAAAATATGTTTGTTTGTTTGTAACCGACTCTTTTGGGTTCGATTTTGCCCTACTTTGAATGATCAGATTTAATTCAAACTGCACACCTTTCAAACACCGATGACAATGCAATAATTAGATTGAAAATTTTAAAAAATATGTTTGTTTGTTTGTAACCGACTCTTTTGGGTTCGATTTTGCCCTACTTTGAATGATCAGATTTAATTCAAACTTTGCACACCTTTCAAACACCGATGACAATGCAATAATTAGATTGAAAATTTTAAAAAAAATATGTTTGTTTGTTTGTAACCGACTCTTTTGGGTTCGATTTTGCCCTACTTTGAATGATCAGATTTAATTCAAACTTTGCACACCTTTCAACCACCGATGACAATGCAATAATTAGATTGAAAATTTAAAAAAATATGTTTGTTTGTTTGTAACCGACTCTTTTGGGTTCGATTTTGCCCTACTTTGAATGATCAGATTTAATTCAAACTTTGCACACCTTTCAAACACCGATGACAATGCAATAATTAGATTGAAAATTTAAAAAATTATGTTTGTTTGTTTGTAACCGACTCTTTTGGGTTCGATTTTGCCCTACTTTGAATGATCAGATTTAATTCAAACTTTGCACACCTTTCAAACACCGATGACAATGCAATAATTAGATTGAAAATTTAAAAAAAAATATGTTTGTTTGTTTGTAACCGACTCTTTTGGGTTCGATTTTGCCCTACTTTGAATGATCAGATTTAATTCAAACTTTGCACACCTTTCAAACACCGATGACAATGCAATAATTAGATTGAAAATTTAAAAAAATATGTTTGTTTGTTTGTAACCGACTCTTTTGGGTTCGATTTTGCCCTACTTTGAATGATCAGATTTAATTCAAACTTTGCACACCTTTCAAACACCGATGACAATGCAATAATTAGATTGAAAATTTAAAAAATTATGTTTGTTTGTTTGTAACCGACTCTTTTGGGTTCGATTTTGCCCTACTTTGAATGATCAGATTTAATTCAAACTTTGCACACCTTTCAAACACCGATGACAATGCAATAATTAGATTGAAAATTTAAAAAAAAATATGTTTGTTTGTTTGTAACCGACTCTTTTGGGTTCGATTTTGCCCTACTTTGAATGATCAGATTTAATTCAAACTTTGCACACCTTTCAAAAACCGATGACAATGCAATAATTAGATTGAAAATTTAAAAAAATATGTTTGTTTGTTTGTAACCGACTCTTTTGGGTTCGATTTTGCCCTACTTTGAATGATCAGATTTAATTCAAACTTTGCACACCTTTCAAACACCGATGACAATGCAATAATTAGACAGAAAATTTAAAAAAATATGTTTGTTTGTTTGTAACCGACTCTTTTGGGTTCGATTTTGCCCTACTTTGAATGATCAGATTTAATTCAAACTTTGCACACCTTTCAAACACCGATGACAATGCAATAATTAGATTGAAAATTTAAAAAAAATATGTTCGTTTGTTTGTAACCGACTCTTTTGGGTTCGATTTTGCCCTACTTTGAATGATCAGATTTAATTCAAACTTTGCACACCTTTCAAACACCGATGACAATGCAATAATTAGATTGAAAATTTAAAAAAAATATGTTCGTTTGTTTGTAACCGACTCTTTTGGGTTCGATTTTGCCCTACTTTGAATGATCAGATTTAATTCAAACTTTGCACACCTTTCAAACACCGATGACAATGCAATAATTCGATAGAAAATTAAAAAAAAATTAAAATAAAAACTAAAAAATTAAAAATAAATAATAGTTAAAAAAAACTAAAAAAACACGCTTTTATAGAGAATCCAACTAAAAAGTAGAAAATAAATTTTAATAAGTTTGAATTAAGAATAGTGTTAATGTTAATAAGAAATAAATGTATACATATTATTGTAAAAAAAAGCGTGAGGTGCATAGTGTCAATAGTTATAAATATTTTATAGAGAGATTCTGATATGAGTAAAAGAATTATCATTTTGATAAGAATTACAATGTACAAAATATACATAATTAAATACTAAAAATATTTACATTACAAAATATCGTTTAAAAAATCCTCCGCGTCATTGCCGACTGGGAAGGTTCCCAGAATGATGGCTGTGTTGCCACGTTGGATAGCGATACTTATTCTTTGAGCTAGAAAATAGCCAGCCTTCTGGTCCTCAGAAGCAGCGATTAGGCGTTTAGCAATGTCTCTATAAAGGCGGCGAGCACTCGGACCCCATGACCCCAGTGTCTCAACCCCAAACGGCTCAACGGTGTCAACGCATGTAGCGTCCCACACCAAAGGCCTTCCCATCTTCCACGGTAGCAACGACATACCGTCCGGTCTCTTTCCATCACTCCGTGCTAAACCATTTGGTTCACGTACGGCCGGAAGACCGGCGGTGGAAAAAGCCCTAGGAATTATGTCGTATAGAATAGCGTGCCGAGGTATACGACATGCGCTTCTGCTACAAAATGACCATGGTGTCCCAGATTATCGACGGCTACTCCACAGGTGCAATGATGCGGGGATACACAAGGTGTACCCAGCCGAAGGGAAGTGGCAATGCGGAAGGTTGTGTCGTCCAACATTGTACCGATGTTGGGCGATGGGAGCGCCTGGATCCATAACCCTGACTCCCATTCTCCAACAGCTAGTAGGTGTGCACGTTCTGAAATATTGACAGAAGTGTCAATTAGTGTATTAATTCTCAATTTACAGAGCGGCAAATCCCACAGTCGCTGTGAGCCTAGGCGTGAGGGCAGGTCAGTGTCGGGGCAAGACATCCTCCAAGCATTTATGGCATCGGTCTTGCATCGAACCTCGGAATCAATCAGTGAATTTGACAAAAATTTCCTGATATATATTATATATATTTTCCAAATTTTTGATAATATCTTAAAATGCACCTCACGCTTTTTTTTAGTTGGATTCTCTATAAAAGCGTGTTTTTTTAGTTTTTTTAAACTATTATTTTTCATATGCCGCACCATTTCAGTCGGAAATAATTTTCGTAGACGCCTGTTCGAAAGGGGAAGGCACAGGCATAGGTAGTACTTATTCACACTTTCAAGGGATAGCCTTTTTTTTGGTTCCACCTAATAAGGACTAATCTTTAAAGTACTATTACCGGTAACCAGGAGCATCTTCGTTTTAGCAACTAGTTGTTTTGACACCTGGGTCTTATGCCGACTGGGAATTGTGTCAATTGGATGTTTTGTCACCAAGACATTATGACAATTGGACATTATAACACTTTGTTGTTTTGCCACCTGGAAGTTTTGAAAACAGGACGTGTTTTAATAATTTGGAATTCGTCCTTGTCATTATGACACCTTGGACATTCTGATAATTGGCCCAACACACTCCTAACTCAAATTATCGGACCTAAATATGTAGTTATAGGTACATAGCCTTTACATATTTTACATAAGTCTACTCTACTATTTATGTTGGACAAATAATTATGTAAAACACAAGAAGTCAAGTATAAAGAACGATAAAGTGATAAGATAAAGAGATGTCGGTGAAAATGATATAATCATTAAGTAGTGCCGGAAATGCCGATGTACGAGTAATTATATGTAATAGGTGTGTAATTATTTATTACAATAACAAATATGTGTGAAGTTGTGATATTACAATATTTGTCTAAGACACACCATAATAAAATATAAATGATATATACATAACTAGCGGATGCCCACGGCCTCGCCTGTGACAAATTATATACCAAAACCTTTCTCCATTAGTGAAAGCAGCATGAAAATCGGTGCAGTACTTTTCGAGTTTATCGCGAACAGACAAAGCCGGTGCCGGCGGTTAGAGTAATGTTAGTTAGGAGTAATAATTTATGTTTCCTCATTATTTGTTTCAGTATGTATTTGATATGGACCAATAGAGTTTCTATAGCAGATCGACATTATTCAATATCAACAGTTATATTGGCTTGTGTATGTACACTGCGGTTACTCCCGCGCAACGTGCGGTGAGGTAACAACAATTTCGTATTCCAGAGGAATATAGAGCAAAATAATGACAATAGAGCTTCACTTTACTAACTTTACTAAGTCAAGTAAAAATGGACGTTATTGTGCACGATGAACTGTGATACAATATATCGTTTAAATAATCTAGAAACACCTCAGCCTTTCCTACGAATGATGGAACCGTTTTTCAATTTACACCGAACCGAAAGTCAATAATAGCTGATTAGTTCCCAACATAACATACACGTGAACAGATAGCGTATTTAATAATACCTGTAGGTGTTGAGAACGAGGAGGTTTGAGTGACAGGTCTCCTTCACATGTTACACTAGAGTTCAGGTGTAAAATTGCCTTAAGGTAGTTATATCTTAGTCTCAGGTATACCTTTCACCCGATTACGCCAGCTAAGGGTATGTCAAGGTACCTACTTTGCGTCATTCGTTGCTCTTGTAGGCTTAAAAAGAAAAGTATAAATAAAAAAATGCCAGTAAAAATATAAAAGTAGGGACAGATAGGTAGTTAGGTACATACTGACAATTTACCTAGAAGTGAGTCCCTTACAGCTTGTCTTTGGCAGTCGGGTTTATGGTTTTAAAGTAATTTTACCTATTCTACAAGAGTACCGGGACCGCACTCGGCAGATCAATGCACCTTTCAAAGAATCAAAGAATCAATTTCATTTATTCAGTTTAGGCACATAAAGAGCACATATGAATGTCAAAATTTTACAATTTTGTCAAGTAATATTATAAAAATACAAAATTAAGTAAGTACATAAATAACCATTAGAAAATGATTCTTTCGCTGGTTCGGTAATTTGGTTCTCCTGAGAAGAGACCAGCAAGAAACTCAGGTAGATTATCCATTTTCTTTTTTAATATTGTTTTGTTTACATTGTTACAATTAGTTTCTATTGTATTATACGAGTGGCCAACAACAGAAGATTAGGGTGACCATGCATTTTTATCATTAAGATATTCGTCTACATTATAGTAGCCTTTCATCATCAAACATTTTTTAACTACTATTTTAAACTTATTAAGAGGCATGTCAACCAAATCCTGAGGAATTTTATTATAAATTTTTATACATTTGCCAACAAACGAATTACCAACTTTATGAAGTCTAATTTTTGTCATTGCCAGTTTATTTTTATTTCTTGTATTAAAATTATGGTTATCGGAATATTTTTTGAAGAGATCTATGTTCTTCCGTACATATAAGATGTTGTCGTAAACATATTGAGAAGCAACTGTTAAAATATTAATTTCTTTAAATAATTCTTTCAGCGAGTCACGGGGTCCGAGTCTATAGATTGCTCGTATAGCTCGTTTCTGTAATATGAATATTGTCTCAATATCGGCAGCTGAGCCCCACAGCAGCAGACCATATGACATAACGCTATGAAAGTAGCTAAAATAAACTAATCGTGCCATTATTTCGTCAGTCAGAGACCTTATCTTTCTAACCGCATAGGCAGCTGAGCTAAGTCTTCCTGCCAAGGCTGTGATATGAGGACCCCATTGTAGTTTACTATCTAGAGTTATCCCAAGAAAAACTGTGGTATTGACTATTTGAACTAATTCATTATTCATAGTAATATGAGTATCCACCTGTCTAACATTGGGCATAGTAAATTTTACACATTTTGTTTTCTTCGCATTGAGCAGCAAGTTGTTACTTGTGAACCAATGCAATATTTCCGAAAGGGTATTATTTACATCGTCAAGTGCTACTTTTTGTCTATCACTTTTAAAAATTAATGATGTGTCATCAGCAAATAATACTATCTCACAAAGATTTTTAGTGAAATAAGGAAGATCGTTTACGTATATTAAGAATAAAAGGGGTCCTAATATCGAGCCCTGGGGTACTCCCATGACTAATGAGGCGCCAGAAGAGTCGGTGCCATTAATGTTTACTTTTTGTACTCTACCAGTGAGGTAAGACTCGAGTAAGCCAAGTGAGCTGTTCGAAACACCATAATAACCTAATTTTACTAGCAAAGTCCCATGATCAACACAATCAAAAGCTTTTGATAGATCACAAAATATACCAATGGCATCCTGCTTTTCCTCCCAAGCATCAAATATATGTTTCACAAGTGCAACTCCTGCATCCGTTGTGTTCCTGCCTTTAGTGAAACCAAACTGTTTGTTATGAAGTAACTTATTGTCTGTAAAATGTGAAAGCAATTGATTAAATATTATTTTTTCAAAAATTTTACTGAGGGATGGGAGTATGGAAATAGGTCGAAAATTTGAAGGATCACTTTTGTCTCCTGCTTTAAATAAAGAATTGATTTTACTGTACTTCATAAGATGAGGAAACTGATTTTCATCTATACATTTATTGAATATGAATGCAAGGTGAGGCGCTATAGCGGGCACTATTGATTTTATTATATTAGTTGAAATGCCCCAAAGATCCTCGGTATTTTTTTATATTTAGTTGTTTAAAAGTTTTAAGTATAGTGACAGAGTCAATATACTGAAAATCAAAGTTAATTCTACATTTATCAACACTAGATTTAAGAAGAGAATTGGCTACGTTTTTTGACGAATTTAACTGTAATTTAACTGTAAAATAAAGTTAATTTAATTTGTAGTGGTGATTGGAACATTTGTGAAGAAAGATTCAAATGCATTGGCCACTTCAGAATCAGTTTTAATATGTTTATCATCTATTTTTAACTCGAAGGATCGATCACGTGACCTTGCTTTACAAGTTTCTTTGTTAATAACATTCCATATTGCCTTCGTTTTATTATCAGATTTTTCAATTTTAGCCCGTATATAATTAGATTTAGCTGTTGAACATACTTTTTTGAATAGTTTGGAGTACTTTTTAATCTGTTCAATTACTTGTGGCTCATTAGTAGATGCCTTTGTCTCGTATAATTCATATAATTTCCTTCTACTTTTATAGATTCCAGGCGTAGCCCAATCACAAAATTTTATTTTAAATTGATTTACATTTATTGTTTTTTTAGTGAAAATGTTATCACATTCATATTTGATTACTCCGAACAAATCTCCGTAATGATCATTCGGGTGTTTATCATTATTCAACTCCAAAAGAGGTACTTTATTCTTAATGTTTTCTTTAAATTTTTCTAATCTATAAGTTGTGATTGGTCTACAAACAATATTTTTTGATAATGGAACATGTTGGAACTTAAATCTAGCTAACTGACCTGCATGATCTGAATTTACAAAATGTATTATAGATTTCTCATCTACATCGCTGTTAGAAAAAATATTATCTAAGCAGGTAGCTGATGTGGCTGTGGTGCGTGTTGGTTCACAAAAAAGATTTTGTAAGTTAAAAGATTTAAAAAGGTTGAGGAACCTTAGCGCGTTCTGAGAGTTTTCTAAAATATTAATATTAAAATCGCCACATACAACTATAGTCTTCTTACATTTACATACCCTTTTTAAGGCTTCCTCCATAATGGACTCAAACAGGTAGTAATCTCCAGAAGGAGGTCTATAGACGCTAATAATAATATATTGTTCTAGCTCTGCACATGATAGTTCAATATTTCGCTCACTTGTGAGTGCTACTACGTCTTTTCGGTCTTTTGATTTTAATTTGTCATTAATTAAAATGAGAGACCCACCTCTTATAGCGGAATCTCTAGTAAACGCACTAATGATTTTATAATTATCAATATTAACTAAGAGTTCATGTTTTTTTAACCAGTGTTCAGTTAAACAAAGTACATGGATACGTTTTTCATTTAAAAATAATTCTAGTTCTAACTCTTTGCCAGAAAAGCCTTCAATATTTTGATGAATTATATTCATGAACATAGACTTTTCCTTTGTCCTTAAATTTAATTTGCTAGGGATTTCCTCTATTGTCCTACAACTAAGTTTAAATTATTGTCACCCTTTTCTGGAACAGATTCCAAGGTCACAAGACAAACATTGTCACTTTTCTGCTCAATAAAAGCAGATTGTTTAGCCAAGTTTTTGGCTGAATAACTAATAAAATATGATAGCGAAGATGCTATCTGTCTCCTAAAATATCTATTCAAATAGAATTTATCTTCCGTCAATAACAATTTATTTTCTAAATACATGTTAATGTCAATCAGATGGAATTTATTTGGATTATGAAATGTCAATGTATGTATTGTTTGATTTAGCTTATATCTAAGATTGTTTTCGGCCTGTGACAAGCCACGGCTATAAGGAAGTGTGAATAAAATAATGTTTTTAACATCTAATAAGCTCAGTAATTCTAAACAGTTTACAATTGCATTTATGTCTGCATTTCCCCTATCTCCCACCAAAATTAAAAGTGTACAGTTGCTGTTTAAATTACAATTTTTAATTTTTTTTATAATGTTACCGTAAGTAAATCCCGGCATACAAAAGTTAGTAACATTTTGTTCTAAATATGAACTAAGTAACTGGCCCATTGATTTCCCTAATTCATCACAAAACATCACTATTTCAGATTTAATCATATTTTGTTTGGTGAAGGAACTACTGGGTTTCTTGTTTGACTCAAGTGAAGGGCTTATGTTTGAAGTCAGCGAGGACTTACAGACCGGCTCAGGACTAATTAAATGGTTGTTTGATGTCAATGTGGAATTTGGACTCATAAGATCCTTCATGGCCAGAATGTATTCCTGATACTCACTTTTAACATTACAATACCTGTCAGTCATTATGTCTAGTGAATTTTTTAAATTATTAATTTCTGATTCTAACTTTAAAATATTGTTATTATGATCAGAGATATTATTTTCAATTAATAATGAATACATGTCAAGTTCATCGCCTAGTTGCCTTCTCTCATTAATATACTTGACTTTTTTGTACATACTTTTTGTCTTTTAATAAGTTTTTGTGTTTTTCTTATGTATTTATTAATTTTCACATATTTCTTAATTTTGTTTCTACTGCACTCAACTATGCCCATCTTGTGATTGGAACAATGAGCTGTTAAGGTATCATCCTTTGTTAAATCTATAGTAATAGTGGGTTCTAAGCTGGGTTCAGTAGCAACAAGGCTTTCATCTCTATTACTTACATCTACCTGAGTTTCTTGGTGGTATCTTCTCAGGAGAACCAACTTACCGAACCAGCGAAACAATCATTTTCAAATGGCTATTTATATACTTAATTTGGTATTTTTATAATATTACTTGACAATAAATTGTAAAATGTTTGACATTCATAATATGTGCTCTTTATTTGCCTAAACTGAATAAATGAAATTGATTCTTATTTTCTTGACTTACACAACATTTTACAGCGCCAACACCGACGCTATTCATTACAGATAATAAATACTTGTTTAATATAAACACACGTAATTTATAGTTCTTAATAGAGGATCGACTTGTTTAGACCATATAGGTATATATGGTCTAAACAAGTATCGATAAAATCCCACATGTGTAGAGAATTCTCACAACGTCTGGTGACTACAAACCACTGAATTTCTCCCGACAGTCTTCTACGTAAAACAACATGGTCACTGTGGTGTTTTATAAACCACTTTCCCATCGTGAGGGCGCAGGTGTATAAGCGATTTATGCTTCTACGCGGTTTTGGGAGAGATTATGATCGTTGTTAAATAACGAAGTTGGTTTGATATTCCATTAATTATTTAATAATAATATACGTATAATAAATATTTTTGGACATTCTCACACAACGTCAACTAGCCCAAATTAATCTAATAATAAGCTTGTGCTATGGGATCTAGACGACTGATAAACATACTTATATATTTCTAATTCAAGACTGTCTCAGAGAGAACAACCTCTAATAGAATTAAAGAATTCAAAAACTTGTTTGAGAAAAAGCTTAATTCTATAGTCTATAGTTTATACAGGTAATAATTCTGAGGTCCATTATAATAGTTTATTTAGTACATTATCTGATGCTTTTTCAGACACATTCAAACAAAAATGCCAAAATCATAGTGTTAAAACGAAATTTTGTGAGTGGGCAACAGTGGGCATTTATAAAAGTAGACGAACGCTGTTTGATCTATATGCACAAAAACGATACAGATTTGATAAAAGTTTCACTGAATATGTTAGCAATTACTCCAAAGTAGGTATTCAAAAAAGTATGTAGACAGGCTAAATCCATTTACATCAAAAGGAAAATAATTGAGGCTCCTAACAAAATAAAAGAAACATGGAAAGTTATAAACAAAGAGTCAGGTAAATGTAAAGTGAGGGATACTGTTACTAAAATTTAATTAGAAAACAAGAATATAACCTCTCCGAAAAATATTGTAAATGCATTTGAAGATTATTTTACCAACATTCCATTTAAAGTTCTTTTAATTCATGTGCCCTCGGTGCGGTGGCCCTTCTCGAAAGTAATATTGGTTCTTCATCTAAATTTAACTTCAAACATATCGACCCCAGTGACATCTTGAAAGCATTTAAAAATCTCAAAATTAAAACGTTGGAAGATCACTGGGGCATATCAGTTAGCTTAATCAGTAATGTAATTGATATTATTGCACCTGACTTGGCACTAATTTTTAATGAATGTGTAGATGAAGTCATATTCCCTAACCTAATGAAAAATAGTAGACTAATACCATTATTTAAGAAGGGATCCAAGTCAGAACTTGGTAACTACCACCCCATTTCTATTTTGCCAGCTCTGAGTAAGGTGTTTGAGAGAGTGATGCTAAATCAAATGCAAGTCCACTTCACGACCAACAATCTACCACCGATGCGGGAGCAACCCTTGTTAGCTTGATTTACGACGCATGGGAAGGATCGCAGGATGCCATTGGGGTATTCTGCGATCTGTCTAAAGCATTTGATTGTGTTGACCATCAGACACTATTGCTAAAGTTACGTCGGTATGGTTTTGACAAAAAATCCCTAGAACTATTAGAATCTTACCTGACAGAAAGGCTGCAGACTGTTCATGTGAACAACGTTAAGTCAAACGGAACTAACGTCAAAATAGACGTACCTCAGGGATCAATTCTGGGACCTTTTCTCTTCTTGGCTTATGTTAATGACTTGCCTTGCATGATCGAGGCACAAGCTGGCATAGTAATGTTCGCGAATGATACATCACTTATATTCAAAGTAAAGCGGCATAGTACAGATGCGAATAATGTTAATAATATTTTAAATGATATTTCAAATTGGTTTTCTACAAACAACCTATTGCTGAATGCAGAAAAGACCAAATGCGTTAAATTTACAATGCCCAATGTCAGACAAGCAAACGTCCATGTCGTGCTGGGTAGCCAAAGGTTAGAATTTGTAAATAACACTACCTTTTTAGGAATAACAATAGATTCTAAATTACAATGGGGTGGCCATATCACCATTTTAGCTAACAAGCTTAGCTCTGCTGCATATGCTGTGAGACGGATTAGACAGATGTAGCTACTGCTAGGCTAGTTTACTTTGGTTACTTCCATAGCTTGATGTCCTATGGAATACTACTTTGGGGAAATGCAGCAGATATAGAAACAATTTTTATATTACAAAAGAGGGCAGTCCGTGCCATTTATTGTTTAGGTAAGAGAGATTCTCTTAGGGAGCTATTTAAAGATATTAATGTTTTAACTGTAGCTTCCCAATATATATTTGATAACATACTGTATGTCAGGAAAAATATATCTAGCTATACTAAAGTAAGTGACGTTACAGACAGAAATCTACGTAATAAAAATAAACTACTCCCTCCGTGTTATCGGCTTAGCAAGGTTAGTCATTCTTTCAAGGGGGAAGGTATACGCTTTTATAATAAATTGCCTGAATCGGTCCTTTGTATGCCCGACAGTAAATTTAAAACCTTTATAAAGACCACTTTATGTCAAAAAGCATATTATAAGACAGTTGATTACCTTAATGATAAAAGTGTCTGGCTTGAGCATGGTGCAGCCGCCTCCTAAAATGCCGTAATTGTAGCATATTTTGTACTTAGGTGATAAACAAATTTTTTTTGCATTATACACGTTTTTTTATTCTGACACGAGACCAATGTACATTCGTCCACATTTAGTCTTAAGAAAAAATGTGTAAATGAGTAAATTATTGAAAAAGAGTGACCGAGAGTTTTATTGCCAGGTTCTTTCTCTCGGTTCTACTTATTGCTTTGCGAATCTGGCATTACATGTAAATATAGAAGCAATGACATTTTTTATTTTAAGTACTTACTGACGTTTGTAAGAGCCATTTAGTGATACAATCACACAAAAAATGATGACAAATAAATAAATCTGAGAATGCCTCGTGAGTATGTGAAACATATGTCGACGTTTATAATATCTTGTATTTAGCGAAATTAGTGCAATTATATAAAAAATTCAACATCTTACCCCATTGTTTATCATGGATTTTCGCCAGGTAACGCTCGATTCCATTCAATATAAAAACAATATTGTAATTAAAATAGTGTGCTCATTTTAGAACACATTGAATAATCCATTTTTCAAGGTCAAATAAAGTAGTAATTGTTGTTCGGATAGTTCGGAAGTCGGTCGACGTCAGACGTCAAAGCTCGCTCGTTACTCAAGCAAGTACAACAATGTGTTGATGATCGAGCGGACAGGTGCGCGGGCGCAGGAACCACGCCTGAGGCGACGCGGCCAGCATTGTAGTCAGAACCGCGATGAATTATGCTCTATGATTCAATCATTGTTGTACAAGAATTGATTTACTTATTGTACATTATTTCGCACTTACGCTTTATTTAGCGTAATAGGCTTTTTTTTTTAATTCCGCGGCCGCTCTAACGTCTGTTGCCGGGCGTCTCTGGTTACAAGCAGAACGTATTTCCAGTGGCGCCCGGCGGGGGATGAGATAGGCTGTGATTTTGTAAAATAATAATATGACAATAGTAAGTGACTTAAATAGTTCTCAAAAGAATTTTTTATCCCGTTTTTGCAACATTTTCTATTGCTGCTCTACTCCTATTGGCGGTAGCGTGATGTTTTAGTAAGGTATTCCTTGATAAATGGACTATTGAACACAATAATATCTATTGAGTTCGTTTCAGTAATTTCTGAGATTAATGCGTTCAACCAAACAAACAAACTCTTTAGCTTTGTAATATTATAGTTACAATTTTAGATAAGTTTTCATAAATTCATTCAAAAATTAAAGTCTAAACAGACAGAAATCGAGTACCGGGTACCGAGTACCGAGTACCGAGTACCGAGTACCGAAGGCGAGGCAGCCCGCTCCGCGAGTAGCAACTGCTTGGATAGAAACTATAAAATTTGCAATGTTATGGAAATTACATCGAACTAACTGTTTTGACTGCTTCGGTGGCGTGGTCGGTAGTGTATCCGCTTTCGACGCCGGAGTCTCGGGTTCGATTCCCGGTCGGGACAAACTTTGTGTGATGACACATACGTTTGTACCGAAGTCTGGATGTTTCCTATGTATAATATGTATGTATTTACAAAAAAAAAATGTATATAAGTATTTATATCAGTTTATCTAGTACTTATATCACAAGCTCTGCTTAGTTTGAGACTAGATGGCGTTGTGTGGATTGTCCTAACATATTTATTATTATTTATTTAATTGCTTCACAAAAAATATAACGCCTCCAATCGATTAGAGAATCAAGGGTTTTAATTTTATGCTGTAACGAACCACAGATATATAAAAAAATAAAACGATTTAACGACGGATATACAGTCAAGGACTAAACCAGATAATATTTATGTATACATAATATATATTATGTTACGGCTACGCTTTTGTTGGTCTGCTTGTCGTCCGAGTGTCATGCATCTGTCAGCAGTATCACCACTGACATAAGGGCGACGGAACCGTGGCCCCAGAGTTTTAGTTAGGATTCCATATTGTAGTTTCTGGAATAGACATCAACTACCACTTCGGGCAACGCAAACAGAAACATCACGTCTCATTTAGGTTACTTCATTTCCTCACATCCCTTGTATGGTCTAACATAGGCTATTAAATGTATAGATATAGATTAGATATATCTTTGTACTACTACCAACTACTTGCTGTGCCCGCGATTTCACATGCGTTTATGGTTACTGCTCTCAATAAAAAAAATTGTTGCTGCTCCGCTCCTATTAATGGTAACGTGATTAATACCTATACTTATTTTAGCCTACCCCGATAACGCTAACGATAAAGCATTAAATTTACTATTGAACACAAAAATAATTATTCAATCCGAACCAATAGATTCTAAGATTAGCGCATTTAATCAAAGCAACAAATCATTCAGTGAGTCATCATCCACCGAGTCTTCATTTTCCCAACTCAGTTGGGGTCGGCTTTCTAGTCTAACTACGATTCGGCTGAACTTCGATATTTCTCGTGAAGCGACTGCCATCTGACCTCCACAACCCAAGGGCGATATCGAAGTTCTGTAGTTAGACCGCGAGGATTTTTAATTTAGAGCTCCAACTACCCCTTACGCCATAGATGTTCGTATGACAACCGAGGCACGGAGGGGTCTCAGTGTTTTAAGAAATGGTCACCCATCCTAAGGTTAGATGTTTGCAATGTGTTAACATTGTCGGCTACCACTAGACCACGAGCCCCTCTTTAGTTTGTCTGTCAAAATATCCAAACCGATACCCGTTTAGTCACAAAGCAAAATATAGATATAGGAACCTATTGTATCGACGTAACACACAAAATGATTGCTTTTCAAATAAGTTGCGACATACATACGTAATAGTCAGCTAGGTGGCGTAACATGACAGAACCAGGGAGAGGAGATGAATCACAATATTGACAATAGATTCGGCTACGCTCTGTAACAATGGCCGATCGTACTCGATCTCCCACCACAATACACCCAACTATTGTATTGTACTACATAACAATATTATCTATTAGTAGTGTCTCCCAGTGGTAGAAATTGGAACTCATTTTCCAAATAATATACCTACTTTAATTGTGTTTTAAGGTTCGTATGTTAGCGTCATTTTCTTAAAAGAATCGGCCAAGTACGTGTCAGGCCACGCATAGAATAGGATTCCGTAGTCCAACATAATAGCCGATAACTCTGTTAGTTCAGGAGTTGTAGAACTCCTGAACTAACAGAGTTATCAGATCCAAATATTTTCATATTTTTCTAGTCAGCCGTTTAGATTTTAGAGGGGGGGGGGGGAGGGAGGCTCTGTTTTACCAAAAAATGAGCTATAAAGTTGAATATCTCGCAAACGAATACTAAAATCAAAATATCGTTTTAGCAACCTCTCTATGTTTTTAAAGACCTATCTAATGATATCCCACACTCCGGGGCTGACGCAAGAAAAAAATTACAAATTCTGGTTACGTGTAGGAAAGGTACTAAAATTGATTGAAATAGTTTGTACTATAACTTCTCGCAGCTGAATTAAAAGTGTGTGTTGGAAGTCACGTCGTGAGTTAATTCTTTGTTAAATAGGAAATAACCTACATGATGAGATTAATTTGAATTCCAAGACGTTTTTTATCTAATTCTAAAATATACATTCTGATGTAAGTTTATGACAGCAGTTGCACAAGTATTACGTAAAAAAGAATTATTTGTCAAACAGTAATATTCACAAATCATAAGATCTTTGCAGATAACATACAAAGAGCTAAAAACTATATAATTGACTAACCTGTCATGATGCATGACGTCAGCTCGCACCCAGGGCACGGCTCCCCACTCCTCGTGGTCCAGATCCTCTCGGTCCTCGACCTTGGGCCGCAGCAGCCCAGACAACCACGTGTAGGACTTGCTGCGCTTCATCACAACACATCAACACACAACCACACAGCTCCTTGACTACACATAACGTTACAGCAACAACATTTGCTTGAACTTTTACGTTTTCACATTTTTTGCTCTTTTGAAATATAATTTAACACTTCAGTTTGAGTCAACAAATCCCCTAGGCACACACGATCACACTTCACACAGTGAACACTACAAGTTGAATAACACACACACACAATCGATACCAATTTATATTTGCTCGCAGTTCGAATTAGATTTTTTATTGTACGCCTTTACAAGCATTGTTAAAACTGTTTGCAATGTTTAGAATCGTTTTTGGACAATTCACTCAGATGAAGCTCACTGAACTATTCGTCATCCTAACATAAATAATCTTACAGCATATTTCTTCGTACGATCGTAATGCTAACATCAAAATACCAATTAATTTCCACTCATTAAAATTTCTTACCCACCTCCAATCTCTTAGAAGTATTCAAACATAAGTATAAAGCCACGGATTTAAACTTTTTGATGGTAAAAATATGGCTTATTATCGTGTGGTTCTTTATTAAAAGGGATTTTGTATTCTCATCGATGAAAATTGCCGGCGGAGGCTGTATGGAGTAGTATGGACGGTCGAGAGGTATTGTGAAACTGGTTGTACGTAGAGTGAAGAGTCCCGTCCGTCGTGTTATACCTACGTACAAGTGGACGTATGTACACTCGACAATTTACATCTACTTGTTAATTTTGTACGTAGGTACCTAATACAAGTTTTTTGTATAACCAATAGACAGCTATTGGAAAAATATATTGACAGCTTTTATAAAGAAAATACTCACCATTTGAATGGCGCGTAATTATCTTTTTGGGAGTAACAACAACAATAATTATAATATTCTTAGAATTACGTCAATTTGAGATTCTGTGAGACAGTTTAGAGACAGTTCTCTGAAAGCTAAAACAACTTGTAGAAAGAGAATCATCACATTACTTGTTGGATTTCGTCTGTATGTTCCTGGTGTTAACTGTTAACTTTTGCTTTTCCGCTCGTCAAAAGCTGTCACCAATGCTTGATCTACAAGTTCGTTAAGTTTGGTAGATTTCACACTCACACTGAATTATATCCCTACAGACGTGTGACGAATAGTTCCGTGAGCGTATAACTGGAAGAACTCCCCACAATAGTACCTGCAAAAAGAGAAACACTTGGATAATTAAATTGTTAAGTTACCGAAATTACGATAGCGAAATTGTCTGGTTTTGGTATTCACTTTATAAGAAGTTGTCGTTTTCGGAAGTTAGTCGTTCGCTTGAGGGTACCGGTCCTATTACACACACACACACACACACACACACACACACACACACACACACACACACACATATCACGCCTATGTCCCCGAAGTTTGTTCCACTTTCATAATTTGAATACCATGCAATTTTGTACACGACTGTACTCCATACAAATGTAGGGCAAACGAAATTTTTTTTTTTTTCGAATTAAACCAGCTCAAATTTATTGTAGTTCATACGACTATTTCACGACTATTTTTTGGCATAAACTTTAAACCAAAAATCGCAGGCGTTTCGGAGAAAGTTGAAGTTTTCAAATGTTCAAGCCATAATCCTCATCAGGTTACCTTTATTTCACTGGAACCTTTTAAGGACTATTTCTGAGATTTGGCATGTCGTTACGACTATTTCATGACTATTTTTTCTAACATAAACCAATTCGATAGGCTTTACCGTTTGCTTGCACCAGAGATGAGGATTACAGCTTGACGTTCAAGCCATAATCCTCACTAACTTATAGCTATAACGCCGAAACTATAATACGACAATTTTTTACATGTACGACTATTTATGACTATTTCATGACTATTTTTTAGCGTTGTCAAAATTAGTTTTCATTGATATTTCAAATATGAGGATTACAGCTTGGCAGACGCCTCAACAGACCTAAAAAGCAGTTATTCTTGATGTCCGAAAAACGTTGAGAAGGAAATACAATGTAATGTAAACGGAACATAGTTCGTAGCAGAATTTTTTATGACGATGTGTGTGTGTGTGAAGTTTATGTAGCGGGTTGTGTGTATGTGTCAGGATGTTTTGCATGACAAGTGTGAGAGTGCGACTAATCCGAGTTGGTTTAATATCAATGTTCTCGATAGACACCCACTTGTTAATACTCATTAAGTTTATTACAAGGATAAGACTATGTTTAAGCACACTATAATCGATTTTATTTCCAATTAGCAGGTTTTATTACCACTAATTCTGTTAAAAGTTTTAAAAGTTAATCATACCTATTGCTGTAGATTATAGATAATAAATAATATATGTACTTACAACGTTTATATTTAAAAAAAAGTTCTCACACGGTTCGTATTTCAATTTAGTCTGCGTTTAACAAAATTTCCAGACAGTTCCTCTATAAAAGGCACAAGGATATATTTTTTAAATACTTAAAGCTTAAATTAAAGCTATAGGCATAGCCTAGTCCGTCTGTCAGGAGTGCATGACGAATAATTAAACGCAGGGGTTCCATAAATCTTACTAATGCTCCTTAGCGCTTCGATATTTTGCAACCGACTTCCAAAAAGGGGGAGGTTCTCAATTCGACTGTCTTTTTAAATTTTTTTTTATATATTTTTGTATTTCAAAGCAATGAGTTTGCTTAAACTATTCTTAAAATATTAAGAAAGAAATTATAAATAGATCACAAAAACTGATGTCATCGGCGGGATTCGAACCCACGGCCTTTCCCTAACAGGGGGACTGCTCTGCCAACTGAGCTACGATGACCACTACCGACAACATCGAATTTTTGCTTCATATCATATTCATAATTTCTACATCGCGCTATTAAGGTTAGCGTTGGATCCACCTACCGCAGTTCTATCGAACTGACGGTACCAGTGTATCGTGTTACAACGATATTTAGACACTGAATTTTTAGATGAATCCTTACCAAATCCATATATTTTTGTATTTCAAAGCAATGAGTTTGCTTAAACTATTCTTAAAATATTAAGAAAGAAATTATAAATAAATAATTATTTTATTTATTTTATTTATTATTTATTATATATATATTATTATTATATATTATTATTTATATATATATATATATTATTTATTATAATTTATTTTATTTATTATATTATATATATTATATTATATATTATTTTATTTATAATTTCTTTCTTAATATTTTAAGAATAGTTTAAGCAAACTCATTGCTTTGAAATACAAAAATATATGGATTTGGTAAGGATTCATCTAAAAATTCAGTGTCTAAATATCGTTGTAACACGATACACTGGTACCGTCAGTTCGATAGAACTGCGGTAGGTGGATCCAACGCTAACCTTAATAGCGCGATGTAGAAATTATGAATATGATATGAAGCAAAAATTCGATGTTGTCGGTAGTGGTCATCGTAGCTCAGTTGGCAGAGCAGTCCCCCTGTTAGGGAAAGGCCGTGGGTTCGAATCCCGCCGATGACATCAGTTTTTGTGATCTATTTATAATTTCTTTCTTAATATTTTTTTTTATGTTTGTTCCATTTCAATTTGGTCCCATTTCGACAATTATTTCGTCCCTTTTCGGTAATTTGATGTCGGTTGTTGTGTCAATTTTTGACGTGTATATTTTTTAAATAAAGCTTAAATTAAAGCTGTAGCGTAGTCCGTCAGTTAGCAAGTACATGACGAATAACTGAACGCAAGGGTTCCAGAATTCTTACTATGCTCCTTAGCGCTACGAGTCTTTATTCAATGAATAAAGTTTTAAAGCAATGAGTCTTCACTTTACAACTTTATGCAAACTATTTATTATTACAATAGAAATCGCAAACGAAAGATTTTACATTACCGAGAATTACCAGCGCAGCTTTTCAGGGAGAAAGCTCTGACCAACTGTAAGGTATGACTAAGAAGAATAATAATAATAATAAAAAATAAATAAAATAAATAAAAATAAGGACTGGCAACTCTGAACGTCTCATACATCATTTTCATTCTTAAAATATTTTAATATTTTTATTTATATATTATTACCTAAATTTATACAATTACTTCAGATTTCATAATAATATCAGCAAAAAGTCAATACATAAAGGATTTTATAATATTTTAGAACTTTAGAACAATAAACATAGTCTACAAAATATGCAACGAAGATTTGACACATGTCATTCAATGAATTCAAAAATATCAACATCACATTCAATATTATGGCCAAACAATATGAAGTGATTGTGAGATGCAAACAAGAGCCAGAAGCAGAAATGCGCAAATAACACCCCCGGACTCGTCACTAAACTCCGCCTCGCAGGCACCGGACCGCACATCGCTGACACAGGTGCTCGCTGAGGCGTCGAGCTCTTCAAGTGACGAGTATTTCTCTCCGCCGACGTCGCCAACACCTGTACGCCGGCGAGGGAGAGGCCGGCCACCGAGCAGTTTGGGGCCCCGAAGCCTACCAGCTTCGAGTAGGGTCCCCACTACCGGTGGTATTGTGCACCGCATGCGATGGACTTCATCCATCAATGAAAACGTCATGCGGGCATATTATGAGGCTACAGAAGGGGAAACCAACCTGACTGCGTACCGTTCAAGGATGCTTCCTTTGTTTCAGGCTCTTGAACCAACAATGACCGTTGCCGTCCAGCGACTATCGGATCAAGTGCGGGCTATCCAACGATGCAAGTTGTTGGATCAACCTGTGCTTGATCGACTACGCCTGGAAGTGTTATCTACTCGACCAGCTCCAGCGTCAACGAGAGCACCGTCACCTGCTACACACACGGTTGCAACTAGTGCCACTTTAGTTGATACCGTGCTCGACGTGGGAGATGATACGAGTGATATATCTGTCCAGGTAAGCGAGCAATTAAGGAGTACTTTGGAAGATGTGATCTCTCAGTATAGGTTTGCACCTAATTCTAGACCACGGCTACCACGCTTACCCATGCATAGACGAAATCTGGCGTTGATGGGAGCCCTGAATGCGTTGCTAGCTCCGTACTTACGGACTAGCAATGATTTGCTCGATACCCACTCGATTCTTTACTGTGGAGCTATTACCGCTTGTCGTGTTGCACGCGTTAAATTCCCTGAATTTAACCGTGCACCACGATCGGGTGGTGTGCCCGTATGGCAGGCAAGAATCGAGCGACGTATCGGCACATTTAGGACTCTCATTGCGAAGCTTATCTGTTTTAGCCGGGGAAATAGTCGTCCCCGGGTCATGCGTTTCGTGAGTCAGGCATTCGCTGGGACCGGTATTCGTCCCCAGCAATACTTAACCAATGTCACGGAACGTATTGACTTTCTGAAACAGAAAGTGTATGCATGGGCAAGCCGTATCCGTCGTTATAGAGAGCGTGTAAATAGATACTGGCAGAATCGCATCTTCCAAAGTGACCAAAGGAAGGTGTACCGAGAGTGGGAGGGAACTGGACAACGTTTGAGCGACGGACAACTGCCAGATGCTCACACCATGAATCAATTTTGGCGTGACATATGGTCGGTGCCCGTCGAACATTCGGAGGGCGACTGGATCCGTGTCGTCGAGCGTGAATGCAGTATCATCGAACCCATGGAGTCTATTACCATAGACTCCGAAGATGTTAGTTGTGCAATTCGTAAGACCCCGAACTGGAAAAGTCCTGGACCGGATGGATTGCACAACTTTTGGATAAAGTGGGTTCAGAGCTCGCATGAACGCTTGGCAACACAGTATCAAGAAGCCCTCGAGTCTGGTTCCTTACCCGCTTTTATGACCACTGGCATCACATTCCTGCTCCATAAATCAGGTAGTACCACGGAACCTAAAAACTATAGACCTATCACTTGCTTACCTACTATCTACGAGCTCCTTACATCCATTCTGAGAAGTAAATTAAATTCACACATAATGTCTAATAATATTTTAGATAACGCTCAGAATGGATGTAGGGCTGGGTCACGTGGTACTAAGGAGCTACTCCTTATTGACATGGCCATTAGCCAACAGGTCAAGCGGAGTAGGGGCGCCCTCTCTACTGCCTGGATTGACTACAAGAAGGCCTATGATTCGGTGCCTCATTCATGGCTGAGGAGGATTTTAGAGTTGTATAAAATTAATCCGACTCTTAAATCCTTCTTAGTCTCGTGTATGGGGCAGTGGACCACAGTCCTTCGTAAACCAGGTAGTGGTGGGTACACCTCTGATTCGCATGACTTGATAAGGATTGAGCGTGGTATATTCCAGGGCGACAGTTTGAGTCCATTGTGGTTTTGTTTAGCACTGAATCCACTTAGCACATTGCTGAAGGATTCAGGGCTAGGCTATCGGTTTCGTAGAGGGGGTGAGGTTATTTCTCACCTGATGTATATGGATGACCTCAAACTATTCACACCGAAGCACCAAGATTTAGTGACATTATTAAAAACTACGGAAGTTTTTAGTAATGCCATTAAGATGGAGTTCGGTGTTGATAAGTGTGCGGTTATGCATGTACAGCGGGGGAAGGTTGTAAATTCACCGAATCTACAACTTTCTGAGATAATAACTCTCAGATCTCTCACCGAGACCGAAACATACAAATACCTAGGTATGTCAGAGTCATTGGGTATAGCGGTAGAGGATATTAAGAAATCGGTGAAAGAACGTTTTTTTGGCCGCCTGACAAAAGTTCTTAACAGTTCTTTGTCCGGTGGTAACAAAATGCGGGCTTTCAACGGTTGGGTGATACCTTTATTGTTGTACTCCTTTGGCATACTTAGGTGGACTCAAACGGAACTAGACGCCCTGGATAGGCGAGTCCGTCAACAACTGACATTGCATCGAATGTTACACCCACGATCGTCTGTCATGAGACTGTACATTCCACGGAAGTGGGGGGGTCGAGGCTTTTTGAATGCCAAGAACCTCCACAACCGTGAAGTGTGCAGTCTCAGGGATTACTTCCTACAGAATGGATGTGACATTCATTGCGATGTTGTGAAAGTTGACAAGGGCTTTACACCTCTTTCCTTGGCTAACGAGAACTGGCGTAAACCAAAGGTGTTAAGTACTGAAGACCGTAAGGACGTATGGAAGAGCAAGGAGCTACACGGGCGGTTCTACCGAGTCTTAACAGGACTCGATGTAGACCTGCTCGCATCGGTGAACTGGCTGCGTTTTGGGGACCTCTTTGGGGAAACTGAAGGTTTTGCCTGTGCAATTGCAGATGAGGTTATCAAGACGAACAACTATCGGAAATACATCATGAAGGACGGTACGGTCGACATTTGTCGAGCATGCCACCGTCCTGGTGAATCACTTCGCCATATTATTTCCGGTTGTTCGTATCTTGCTAACACCGAGTACTTGCATAGGCACAATCAAGTAGCCAGGATCATCCACCAACAACTTGCTCTTCAATATGACCTTATTGAGTCTGAAGTACCGTACTATAAGTACACACCAGTGCCAGTTCTTGAGAATGGTCGTGCATTGCTCTACTGGGACCGATCAATCATCACGGACAGGACTATTGTTGCCAATAGGCCCGATATCGTGTTGGTTGATCGGACCCAGCGTCGGGCAGTGCTCGTCGATGTCGCCGTCCCGCATGACGAGAATCTTGTTAAGGCAGAGAAGGACAAACTTAGTAAGTACCTTGATCTGTCCTTCGAGATAACCGCCATGTGGAACGTAGACTCGACGATCATTGTCCCGATGGTCGTTTCGGCAAACGGACTAATAGCTAAGAGTTTCGATCAACACCTCAAGAGACTCTCGTTAGATTGTTGGATCAAGAGTCAGATTCAGAAGGCTGTTATCCTCGACACGTGCCGTATTGTTAGGAGGTTTCTCAGTCTGTAGCCTCCACCGCCGGTAGTTTGGGTCCTACTCCGCTACTGGTGGGACACTATTTTTTTTTTTTTTTTTTTTTATATTTTTAAATGTATTTGTGTTTTTTATAAATCTATTTAAAAATGTATATAATAAGAATGTTATTGAATAAACGAAATAATAATAATAATAACTCGATTCTTTACTGTGGAGCTATTACCGCTTGTCGTGTTGCACCCGTTAAATTCCCTGAATTTAACCGTGCACCACGATCGGGTGGTGTGCCCGTATGGCAGGCAAGAATCGAGCGTCGTATCGGCACATTTAGGACTCTCATTGCGAAGCTTATCTGTTTTAGCCGGGGAAATAGTCGTCCCCGGGTCATGCGTTTCGTGAGTCAGGCATTCGCTGGGACCGGTATTCGTCCCCAGCAATACTTAACCAATGTCACGGAACGTATTGACTTTCTGAAACAGAAAGTGTATGCATGGGCAAGCCGTATCCGTCGTTATAGAGAGCGTGTAAATAGATACTGGCAGAATCGCATCTTCCAAAGTGACCAAAGGAAGGTGTACCGAGAGTGGGAGGGAACTGGACAACGTTTGAGCGACGGACAACTGCCAGATGCTCACACCATGAATCAATTTTGGCGTGACATATGGTCGGTGCCCGTCGAACATTCGGAGGGCGACTGGATCCGTGTCGTCGAGCGTGAATGCAGTATCATCGAACCCATGGAGTCTATTACCATAGACTCCGAAGATGTTAGTTGTGCAATTCGTAAGGCCCCGAACTGGAAAAGTCCTGGGCCGGATGGATTGCACAACTTTTGGATAAAGTGGGTTCAGAGCTCGCATGAACGCTTGGCAACACAGTATCAAGAAGCCCTCGAGTCTGGTTCCTTACCCGCTTTTATGACCACTGGCATCACCTTCCTGCTCCATAAATCAGGTAGTACCACGGAACCGAAAAACTATAGACCTATCACTTGCTTACCTACCATCTACAAGCTCCTTACATCCATTCTGAGAAGTAAATTAAATTCACACATAATGTCTAACAATATTTTAGATAACGCTCAGAATGGATGTAGGGCTGGGTCACGTGGTACTAAGGAGCTACTCCTTATTGACATGGCCATTAGCCAACAGGTCAAGCGGAGTAGGGGCGCCCTCTCTACTGCCTGGATTGACTACAAGAAGGCCTATGATTCGGTGCCTCATTCATGGCTGAGGAGGATTTTAGAGTTGTATAAAATTAATCCGACTCTTAAATCCTTCTTAGTCTCGTGTATGGGGCAGTGGACCACAGTCCTTCGTCAACCAGGTAGTGGTGGGTACGCCTCTGATTCGCATGACTTGATAAGGATTGAGCGTGGTATATTCCAGGGCGACAGTTTGAGTCCATTGTGGTTTTGTTTAGCACTGAATCCACTTAGCACATTGCTGAAGGATTCAGGGCTAGGCTATCGGTTTCGTAGAGGGGGTGAGGTTATTTCTCACCTGATGTATATGGATGACCTCAAACTATTCACACCGAAGCACCAAGATTTAGTGACATTATTAAAAACTACGGAAGTTTTTAGTAATGCCATTAAGATGGAGTTCGGTGTTGATAAGTGTGCGGTTATGCATGTACAGCGGGGGAAGGTTGTAAATTCACCGAATCTACAACTTTCTGAGATAATAACTCTCAGATCTCTCACCGAGACCGAAACATACAAATACCTAGGTATGTCAGAGTCATTGGGTATAGCGGTAGAGGATATTAAGAAATCGGTGAAAGAACGTTTTTTTGGCCGCCTGACAAAAGTTCTTAACAGTTCTTTGTCCGGTGGTAACAAAATGCGGGCTTTCAACGGTTGGGTGATACCTTTATTGTTGTACTCCTTTGGCATACTTAGGTGGACTCAAACGGAACTAGACGCCCTGGATAGGCGAGTCCGTCAACAACTGACATTGCATCGAATGTTACACCCACGATCGTCTGTCATGAGACTGTACATTCCACGGAAGTGGGGGGGTCGAGGCTTTTTGAATGCCAAGAACCTCCACAACCGTGAAGTGTGCAGTCTCAGGGATTACTTCCTACAGAATGGATGTGACATTCATTGCGATGTTGTGAAAGTTGACAAGGGCCTTACACCTCTTTCCTTGGCTAACGAGAACTGGCGTAAACCAAAGGTGTTAAGTACTGAAGACCGTAAGGACGTATGGAAGAGCAAGGAGCTACACGGGCGGTTCTACCGAGTCTTAACAGGACTCGATGTAGACCTACTCGCATCGATGAACTGGCTGCGTTTTGGGGACCTCTTTGGGGAAACTGAAGGTTTTGCCTGTGCAATTGCAGATGAGGTTATCAAGACGAACAACTATCGGAAATACATCATGAAGGACGGTACGGTCGACATTTGTCGAGCATGCCACCGTCCTGGTGAATCACTTCGCCATATTATTTCCGGTTGTTCGTATCTTGCTAACACCGAGTACTTGCATAGGCACAATCAAGTAGCCAGGATCATCCACCAGCAACTTGCTCTTCAATATGACCTTATTGAGTCTGAAGTACCGTACTATAAGTACACACCAGTGCCAGTTCTTGAGAATGGTCGTGCATTGCTCTACTGGGACCGATCAATCATCACGGACAGGACTATTGTTGCCAATAGGCCCGATATCGTGTTGGTTGATCGGACCCAGCGTCGGGCAGTGCTCGTCGATGTCGCCGTCCCGCATGACGAGAATCTTGTTAAGGCAGAGAAGGACAAACTTAGTAAGTACCTTGATCTGTCCTTCGAGATAACCGCCATGTGGAACGTAGACTCGACGATCATTGTCCCGATGGTCGTTTCGGCAAACGGACTAATAGCTAAGAGTTTCGATCAACACCTCAAGAGACTCTCGTTAGATTGTTGGATCAAGAGTCAGATTCAGAAGGCTGTTATCCTCGACACGTGCCGTATTGTTAGGAGGTTTCTCAGTCTGTAGCCTCCACCGCCGGTAGTTTGGGTCCTACTCCGCTACTGGTGGGACACTATTTTTTATATTTTTAAATGTATTTGTGTTTTTTATAAATCTATTTAAAAATGTATAAAATAAGAATGTTATTGAATAAACGAAATAATAATAATACGCAGTGGAAGCGTCCTGGGCCCATAACCTGTTGAAGGTTATGAAAATAACACTATAAAATATAATATGCAGAGTATATTTACAACACAATAATCACTGTAAAAACATTTGTTGTACTTAAAACTATACTATCATTCACAATGTTATACAGCTGAACATTTTACTGCGGCCAAACGTGTATTGCGTTACTTGAAAGGCACAATGAATTTAGGTCCACTGTATAAGAAAAATATTAAACATGACAAATTTCATTTGTATGGGTTTACCGACGCCTACTGGGCTAATGGGGCGGATCGTAAGTCCTACACAGGATATATGTTTAAGTTAGGTAGCAATGTAATTTCTTGGGGTTGTTACAAACAATCTTGTATCGCACTTTCGTCTACCGAGGCGGAGTACATTGCTTAGTCTGAAGCAGCTAAAGAAGCGGTATACGCATGTGCGGTGCTTGGCGAACTTACGGGGTATTATAATGCTGTAACCCTGTATAGTGATAATCAGTCTGCGGCAAAGCTTGCATCTAACCCGGTATTCCACAAACGCACGAAGCATGTGGACATTAAGTATCACTATATTCGCGAAGCAGTTGATAATAATATTATTGAACTAAAATACTTGTCGACCGAACAGATGACTGCTGACTTGTTAACCAAGGCACTCCCTAATTTTAAGCACCAGTCATTTGTCCAGGATATGTTGGTAGTTGTCCCACATTAAGAGGGCGTGTTGTAGGTTTTATTATAACCTCAATGATGTAATGCTGGTCGACTCCGGTGACATATTTTATAGATCTGTATTTGATTTTAAAATGTGAATGATAGTATAGTTTTAAGTACTTCACTCAAATGTTTTTACAGTGATTATTGTGTTGTAAATATACTCTGCATATTATATTTTATAGTGTTATTTTCATAACCTTCAATAACCACTGCTAAAGACATCGAAATGCCTACCCATCTTTTCATTTGGCATTAGGAAAATTTAGACATAATCATCTATAAATAATCATGCCTGTGTGTCAGAGGAGGTAGGTAGAGACTACATATCCACATTTCTCCTACAATTTTGTGGGGTCCATTTAATAGGGGGCTTAAGAGACGGTCAAACTGATTCTTCACATGCGACGTACACCACGCATTATGACATCTGAGCCGGATCTGGCCTATACAATTTGTATGGTAACGAACACACTGGTCATTCACCACGCTGTCTTACGCGTCACCGCGCCTGATTCGCGTGTTCCCATGCTATCTCACGCGTACGACGCTGTCACACACGTTTAAAGTGTCATAGCGCGTAGATAATGTTCACGTCAGACGTCGTACGACGTAGGACCAGTGTGTCGCTGTTTCCCACGTCGTCGTCGCGTGGCATATGTCGTATGTGAAGGACCAGTGCGTTTTAAGCTTAACCCTTGCAGTTGGGCACCATACATAATCAAACGATTTCTAACAGTTAGGGTTAGAACTTAGGTCCAATGTTAGATCATACCTATCTCTGCAGTCCGGGCAGTAGTATTATTGAGCAACAAAATATAATATTATACAGGTATAATTGATTACATATACATACCTAGAACATTATACCTTAATGTAACTAGTTGGACAAGTCCGCGCCCACGCTCCCGATGATTGCAAACAAGTACCCATTTATTGAAAAGTTTGTCGATTATTAATCTATATAACACTTGATTTATTTATAATGGACTGTCAATTAGATTTGATATTTTGTATTCGTAATGTAAGAAGACATCGCCCACGTATTTAACCAAATTCATTACCTGAGAACTCCTTGTGATCAACTTACAAGCAAATATAAACGGTTTATTGCAATATTTTTGTGGTGCATGTGTCGAGACGTCCCTGGAGGAACACCAGATTAGGACTGGCGCAAGCGGCAGCCAAGACGAGACATCTAATTACTTGACCAATAATATCGCAGAAAATTATGTACCAACAATAGTGTTAAATTCATCAAAGAAACGAAATGTTTTGCGTTATATCTACCTAATTGGTTAACATGCTTTTAAGGCAAGATGGAATGGCAGACAATTTTACGTATTTGCCACCAGTCTGCATATCTCGAATGTTCGAACGAAAAGATCACATAAAGTTCATCTTCATCGTGAGCAAAAACCCGCGTGTCGTCGGTCGAAAAGTTCAGAAAGTAGAGACCTACTCTGCATCTCTGCCACGCCGCAAAGAATTGAACACAGAAGTCCGTTTATCTACTTTGTTGCTATGCTGCGGAGGTTATTATTGACCGAGCGAGCGAAGCTTCTCACTTTTAACTCGAGGCGTTTGGCGTTGTTGGTATGTGTGTCAGTTCCGGTCTACAGGCCGCATTTTTCAGTCGATTTTCATGAAATTTGGCACAAGTATTCTCTGTTGCAAAGCGCAACTTTTGTCGAAGGGATTTTTTGATTGGGCGGAAAATGGGAGGAAAATGCGAAAATAACGCGAGGTCTACTGTTCACAGAACCACTAGTTAGTATTATATTATAACTCAACGTAAGGTATCTATGGTGAGTATCGCTTCGGGGAATACATGAAAGTGACAAATTTTTAAAGCTGCAACTGTTCCCTGCAGATAAATAATATTCTGAGTCCAGTGAGCTACGCCATCGGCATTTAGTATAATGAGCACAAGGAGTTTCACTACTGCACGTAAATTATAATTTATGCTGCCAGTTGTCGGTTTATGGCCTATGAGGAAGTTTGAAATAGGAATACTGACTGCATTGTAAGTAGGTGCTGTTTTGGGAGGTGGCCGATTGCCTCGAGGGGTATTATTATAGCAAATTGCAGATTGTGGCCGTAAATAAGACTAACTAAATACCATTTTTATTTACCAATAACTGTTAATAGTAGGTATTAAGTATTAACTGTAACATACCGTCCTTATCCCCAAACAGGTTAACAGAAGCGCCTGATACGCACAGTACTCGGCAGTTATTAAGTTGGTTCCACGTAATAGGGGGCAAGCTTGGGCAACATGGAAAATTTGCCAGAATCTCTTCTGTTTATCACCAGGTGCATCATGTGCAGGTGAGAGAGTTTTAACAACAATGACAGTAACAAACCGTCCTTATCCCCAAACAGGTTAACAGAAGCGCTCGATACGCCCACTATGCGGCAGTCATTAAGTTGGTTCCACGTAATAGGGGGCAAGCTCGGGCAATATGGATAATTTGCCAGAATCTCGTCTGTTTATCACCAGGTGCATCATGTGCAGGTGAGAGAGTTTCATCATAAACATAGCATCACACCTTTTTCCCCGAAGGGGTAGGTAGAGGTGTGCAAACACACCCACATCTCGCCAGCTATGTTAGGTCCCATGTAATAGGGGGCGAGCCTATTGCCATTTACCGGGCACAAGTTTCAGACTCTGGGATAATTATCTGGGTAAAATTCTAAAGAGAAATATACATTATCCACAAGACCCGGGAATCGAACCCGAGACCTCGAGCGTGGTTTTCGAGAGAGTTTCAACAATAATGAATTATCTCAAACTGCTCAAAGTACGTATGTATACTCTTACATTCTAAAGAAGTTAAAAGTATACGTTATACGTTACGTACGCAACCGACTTCAAACCACCGAAATGGGACCAAATAGTAGTCAGAATGGGACCAAATTAAAATGAGACCACTAGGGAAGTAGCTTATTCCAATTAAAAAAAAATCAAAATCGGTTTATACATCTCTATGGTTTACCCATTCCGAAGATGAGGTAACAAAAAAAACCTACAGTTGAATTGAGAACGTTTTCTTTTTTTGGAAGTCGATTGAAAATAATGATTCATGGCGACTCTGAAGGAATTTGCAATTTAATGTTGGAGCGACTCCCGAACTAAACTCATAATGACTTAGCGAATGCAAGTCAGGTGGACCGAATGAAATATCTACTTTTAGACGAGGGTGGCTCAGAATGTTAAGGAGATTTCACGCATATGTGTTAACAGTACTGCAAGCGTTCGGTTTTATGCAGTAACAAACATTAATAATGATAATAAAAAGCAAGTAGGTACCTACCTATGTAACAAAAATTTGTTTTATGGGTTATCAACATGTAAAACTGCCTCAGAGGGTCACTTCTTAAGTAGGTATAAGCTGTAATTATCATGTTTATTTTATGTAGGGTTGGTAATTTTGATTTTATTGTTCTGTTGGAATGTAAATAAAATGAATTTTATTAAAAAAATTGTTTAATGAACGATGAAGGGTGTAAATTCTCTAACATAAGAATAAAATAATTTAGGAAAACACCAAAGTATTCTAGTACTATTATTTATTTATAGATAAGGAATTGCTAGATTTTCTGGAAGTTGCAACAGCACCGTCACCTTTTCAGTTTTTTATTTCCGCGCGCGTCCGGTCTGCTTTTTCGTCCGTTGCCGAGCGTCTCTGGTACGCTGTACGCACCAGCACCGTCACCTAGTGTGTAGTGTGTAATCGCCTTAAGGAACACAATGACTGGTGACTTTAGCGTGGACAATTTGACGTTTACTCGTTTTGAACTTTAGTCCGTGTGCGAGATAGATACAAGATGGTGTTGATGTTGCTTCATCACGTACAGTTTAGTGACGTCATTGTTTGGTAAGCATTGATTTGATGCAAGATTTCACACTTGAGCTGAAGAGTGAATATTGTCGTTAGATTCTATTAATAACTATTATGTACCTACTAAGTAAGGAAGTTAAGTAGGTACCACGAAAACAGGCGGAGCCGCGGTGATCAGATAGTGTAAATAAAATGATGTATGTATTTATAATTATTTACCTTCCTAAGAAGCCAATTCATTGGTTAGGGAGATGGGTGTAGGTTGAACAGAAAGACAGGTGACCCTCGCTCCGGGGCGTATCTGGTGCAGAGATTAGCCATCGCCTTCCAGCGTACCCCGCTGGATGGCGCTAGCGTTCGCGCACGTTTGCGCCAGGTTTGGTCCGAGACGATGGATTACCTACCTAAGTAGGTTTATCAGTTATCTAATAAATATATATCTTATAATAGCACAAGCTTAATATAAAATATTCTACTTTTTATCCTGGGAATTTGTTCCGGCGGGAATTGGGAACAATAAGACTATGTGACGTGGGTGAAGCCGCGGGCGGCGGCTAGTGGAACCTCCTCTCCAAACTCACACACACATATTACGCCTATATCCCGAAGGGGTAGGCAGAGGTGCATTACACACCTACAATTTGCCAGTATTATAGTCCCACGTAATAGGGGGCAAGCCTATTGCCGTCACCGAGCTCACATTAATGGGTTATGTCCAAAATGGCCGAATGAATTTAATAAAAAGTAGGAGTAGCAGCTACATTGTAATTTTGAAAAAATAATTTTAATCCCGTTGCCTTGCGTTGAAATGTTGATGGAAGGGAACAAAATCTTACGTGCCAGCCGCTAGGGCACAGTCAATTAAAGTGCAGGGCGTCTCGGACTATCCAAACTCACCACTGATCACCGGACGCCGCTTTAGCGATCGTTACATCATCATAATATAAAACATAGTCGCTTTCGTTCCCTATGTATGCTTAGATCTTTAAAACTACGCAACGGATTTTGATGCGGTGTTCACCAATGGAGAGAGTGGTTCTCGAGGAAGTTTTTGTGTATATAATTTGTCAAGCGGGCGAAGCTGCGGGCGTCCAAAAGAACAACATACCAGCATCGGTACGTAGTGCACGTAACGAAACAATTCATATACGGGGGTTCCTCAATAAATGGTATAAATCCACTATTATAAATATTTTTACTGAGTTAAATTAAGTTTAAAATAAATAAATAAAATGTTAGATTCAGTTGTTGAGATTAGCGCTAGATACAATATTGTAGAGTTGTTCCTAGGTTTGTGTAAGCAGTGGCACGAGACACTAGCATGTGTGTCATTGTACTACTCGTAGTACAAGTAGTGCCTATTGTCAGTATTGTCACTGGTAAATACAGCTGTGACAGTAACGAGTGTCAGTCTGTTTGTGACAGTTGTGTTACAATAACTAAACTACCGTTATATGTTACCTGCGAGATTTAGAATACCGCGTTGGTAAATATTTGTTAAAAAATACGTCTTTTCTTTATCCACGAAGGGCTAGTCAAGGGCGTGTATTAGGTCGTCTGTCGGGAGACGCACCGAGTTTGTACGGCGGCGGCGCTGACTTGAGCCTCGGAGAGGTCCCTTATTACAGTTACCATTTCTTGTTTGGCATATCCTATGTATTCACGGATACAATCATAAGGCATTCAAAGCATATATCAATCTCTATATTAATTAATGGATAGATATAAAATTGTAAAATATTTTTGTTCGGATATCAAGTACAACCGACTGAACAGATCTTGATGAAATGTAGTGCAGAGATACCTGTTCATTTGCCTCCATCCAAGTTGAGAACATTACTGTATATTGGGGTAATGTTCCTATACTCAACTGTTATCTTCTCCAATAATTATTGTGATTATTTATCAATTCAATAAAAATGAACAAATCATAAAATTCATTCTTACGTCAACTGCATAGAGTTGGTCAAGTGTGGCACCATACAGTATATTCTTGTTCAGCAAATCTATCAACTCGAAAGCAATAAGTGTACAGATTACGCTTGTAATATAATTGGATTAGATCGAAGCCCCCGTATTACAGCAAGAGGATCGATCGAGGAACCGAGACGCGAGCGTATTACTGGTTTAAACTCAGCCTCCATTATTGCATGGAACATGATCGTCTATTGGAAATCTAAGTGATAATTTATCACTCTGTCGTGTATCTCTTCTTGTGCCGAATACCTCCTTGCGTCTTCTTGCTATTGGCTGTGGGCGTCCACCACTTGAACGTACAAAGTCTTATGGTGTTTTATGACTGTCCAAGTCCACGGTCTTATGCGAATATATAATACAACTAACTCATTACATTCCTTATTTAATTTATTTCCATGCTGTTAACATTCTACAAAAGAGTTTCTATTATTTAAATCACGCCATAAACTAAAAATATATAGTGTCCTGTAATATGTTTTCACTCCATTCTGTGGCTCGTAAAATGATCGGCTAGTTCCGACATCAAAGTAATGCAACGTATGTCTATTAACCGGACGACATTTACGATTTCTTTAATTCATTTAATTTACCAGACTTCAAGATTTGTGGGACATGATTACTTTAACAACTGTATACAAGCATTATTCTAGGAATTAATGATCAATAACAACTAAGGTCTATTATAGTTCCTCTCATAAACTCTCCATAGGTACTCTTAGTTTACTGTTACGACATGCAATACAACTAATATTGCATGTCATAACAGTAAATATAATAGCGGACGTCCCTAGCTTCGCCCGCTTGACAAATTATGTACACAAAAACCTTCCACGAGAACCACTCTATCCACTAGGGAAAACCGCATCACAAACTGTTGCGTAGTTTTAAAGATCTAAGCATAAATGCGATGCGACTTTTTTTTATACTATGGTACTTATGTTATGATGTTTTTAATTCATTAAACAACTGTCACTAATCTAGATTTATAATTAATTCAAATTAACAACTTAACTGACTTTCGACATCTAAACTTAGTTATAAACTAAAAATAACAAAGAAGAATAATGCGACAACAGCTGTATCAAGTTATGTATTAAATGTTACCGTCGTAAGCACCTAATATGTGTTAATCATTATTTAAACGTTACAGACATTTATATTATCAACCGCAAGGGGGCTCGTGGTCTAGTAGTAACCGACAATATTAATACATTGCAAAGGTTAAGCAACATCTACTCAGGCCGGTCTTAGGATGGGTGACCATTTCTTAAGACACTGAGACCCCTCCGTGCCTCGGAGAGCACGTTAAGCCATCGGTCCCGGTTGTCATACGAACATCTATGGCAGTCGTTAGGGGTAGTTGAGCCCTTAAAAATCCGACCGCTCTAACTACAGAACTTCGATGTCACCCGTGGTTTATGAAGGTCAGATGGCAGTCGCTTCACGGAAAATATCGAAGTTCAGCCGAATCACAGTTACACTGGAAAGCCGACCCCAACTAAGTTGGGAAAAGGTTCGGTGAATGAACCGCAAACAGTGGGCTAATGCATACTGACTCTACCTTGACACCTTCATTTATAATATCAGGCAAATCATCACGTTTATCGTACATACGTACATACAGTAGGTACCACTTCTACTAAATTTTGATGGTAGGACCGAAATGTCATTCATTTAAATCAGAAGACGTCGGTTCCTAACCCTAAATATCGGCTTCAATATTATTACTGTGCAGGTAACTGTGAGGTGCCTGCCGTAGCCTGGAGGTAAAGGATTGCGTTTCGACGACGTGAGTTCGATCCCCGGTCACAACACTACTGACGTGAAAACCACTTCTAACACACGCACTTTTAGCTTAGCTGAACGGGAATGCTTGTAAATGGTATATGCATGTGCGATTGCTTGTATTCTTTAAAAAAATACTATCAGATAAAATATATTCTGACAATACGTCTAATTAGCCAATAACCATTAGGTAAGTAACTACTGATATGACGATTTATAGGTCAATTTTATTAAGTTTTGTAATAGTCTGGTTTCATATCAGAACCAAACAGTACAGAGCTTCGTGTGATTCTTATCTAGAACGATAGACAGACAGATATGTTTAAGCCGAGATAACACACACGTTTGAGCTGGAGCTGAGGTGTTATCACTACCACTCCTGTGGCACAATAAATATTTAATGATCACCGGTATATATGTATGAACTCGGCGAGGTGGAGAAGATGTGATACAGAAGGTGCGCGGGCGCCTACCACGCTGTCACCCGCGACAACACAGAACGCGCCCGGGTGCGCGCGCGCGCTAACCATCACTAAACGCTCATACACATCATACACATGTATCATAATAAAATTATTATAATATAAATAAAAGTGAATGACTGTCATACATATTTATATTTTTATGTATTTAATAAATAAAGTTAGAGTAATAAATAAATAATTACTATCGTGACTGTGAGAATAGTACAGGGGTGTTATTGTTAAACGTAATCGTACTACAGTAAGATACCAGTGAATAAAACGGGATTTAAATAAACCCTTATCATAAACGTTTCACCTTAGAAACACTTAATTACAAACTGAGTGAATAAAAACAGTTCATAATGGAGGAAGTAAAATCAGACGAGAAGACAGTACACTTGGATGAAGTGCTGGGCCAGCTAGGAGCGTTTGGGCCTCACCAACTTGTAACTATGGCGATGTTGGCGTTGGTCTACGCCACCAACTCCATGTATAATGTCAACTATGTGTTCGCAGTGGAAGATGTGGGATACAGGTGGGATAAAGCATTATTTGTCTTCTACGTGAATGAACTTGATACTTTGTAGTGCTCTGGAGAGAGGTCAACAGTGTTTTTGGTGAACAGCTGATATACTGCTTTATAAATAACTGATAATAAGTTTTATAATTTTCTTTACGTCACAATTTACGTTTATAAGTATGGAAATGCTATTTTTAACCTACTCCATAAAAAGAAGGCGGTTCTTAATTCATCAATTAATTAATTCAATCATATAATTATCTTTCGGCTTGTAGGTGAAAAGATTTTGACATTTTTTTATTAATTGAAAGCTCTTGTTTCACGTGTGGTCCCATTTCAATTATCTCCCAGAGTATTATTTGGTCCCATTCCAGTAATTTGAAGTCGGTTATTGTTTTTTTACTATATTGTCCTCAGCATCAAAACTCAAATCAAATCAAATAAAACTGAACCAAATGAGACGAGTTACTTTATTATAGCAGTTAGCAGCAGCAGTCTGTGTACGATCCCGTGGTTCCGTGTGACCTAGGCAAGTCATTCATCAGTTGACAACTAAAACAATTGAGTATTTAAATAATGTGTAATTTAATAATTATTCGTATATTAAATAATAAGCAGCAACGAGGAAACGTTACTCCTACTTCTTAAATTAAGGCGTCCCACAAACGGTTTAAAAAACACCGACTCCTTTAAGTATTACACGCAATGACCAACCAACCAGTAAACTCAAAATAATTCTTGAAAACTAATCATTGCTTTTTTGCTACCTTTACTTAGCTTGAAACTTAGCACGTGTCAGTTAAATATTGCACTCTATCGTAACAATACGTAGCTTAGGTAAGCAATATTGCTGAAACAAGAAACGACCGTCCAATAACAATATTATTATAACTCAAACAATAATACAAATTCCACAGACTGACGCGACATACGAGTACATCACTGGAACTGATTTTACCACTTTGATTCATTAGCAAATTATGTGTTGTCATATAAATCGTACGTACTTCTACCTAATTATGAGGTACAATACTTTCAATATGTAACTAATGTCACTAGTAACAGCAACTAATGAATAAATTACTTCTGACTGTAAAATAAACACGGGTGGGTACCTCCTATACTTACTTAAATAATAGCACCCGAATAACAACTATGTGATAGATAACAAACCGCCGTGAACTTGTTCTAGATACCGATACATACCTAGTTATATGTAATGTAAAATACAAAGTCTGGTGCAATAACCTGACCTTACTTATTATGTTTCCTTTAATTATATTAATAAAGGTATATCTATATTCCTCAACAATTTTCAATTAGACCACGCAATAATCCATTTTTCCGTTTACCCTTACAACAAAGCCGTTTTGCTAGAAAACTTGATAGCAAGTTTATTCCTAAAATAACCTGCATGGCAAAATATCATAGGCGATCTAAAGATCTGAATCAACTTCCCACTAAAGGTTGCTTCGTGTATAACTCGCCTTATACAGAAAACTTAAAGTGCTCCTTCCGCCTCCCACGCTCTAACGTCACTCATCGTAACACACCACTGTACCTACAGGAGAGCACGCGCAGACACCACACACACCGATAATATTTAAATATAGCTCAGGATTACAAACTAACCTCGAAAACCCACCGATATCTTCCTCGTGCGTTCTCATGCAAGAGTATTTATTCTCATTAGAATAGTTAGAAGTTTGTTTCCCATAGAAAAGTTCTCATAACCTAGCGTTACCGCGTACCGCGCCGCAAGGTCACAACAAGGGCTGTTGAACACCACCTTTTAAATGCGCGAGGCGGAAGAAAGAGGGCTGGTTGGTGAGCAACACTGCTCTTATAAACGCGTAAGGCTGGGGAGAGAAGAATGCCTAAGCTCACCGAGGCAACAATAACCTAATGTGTAATATTGTTTACTGAGGTCACAATAATGTTTATTTTCATTTAATTTTATTTTTTTATTTATTTAAACTTTTATTTCAGGCAACTTAGACTAGTTACGGATCTTATAAACTAATCTATGGCCCATAGATATATACCTTAAAACTAAGAATACATAATAATATAAAACTTAAATCTATGTCGAAATGTTCCTTTGTGCCTTTTAATCGGCGTTGTCTCTCGGCCTGCCCCGGAACTGCCGGAACACCACCCCTCGGCCACAAGTCTCCTATGGTGAAGGTTTCCAGAACCGTCGACGGCACACGCATCACGAACGACTTGAAGTTCACGTTGTGACGCGACTCCAAACGCTCCACACTCACGACGTAGGTACTTCGTCTTGGTTGTGATGTACTCCACGACGTCCTTGGTCTTTGTGGAGTGATGCAGGCGCGAGACATACAGCAACGTGGTGGATACAGCAGGTCTCAACAGGAAGTTGGGCCCTGTGGGTGCAGTACCACACTTGTTTCGGCAGGGTTAATTCCTGCGTTTCTTCTTATTGTTTGTTGTATCAGAAAATCATTATGGTTTAAATTAGATTTGTAATAATGCTATTGTTAAACGTTTATTAATAGCAGCTGTATATTCTCTGTAGTCATTGTAAATACAAAAACAAAATAATGACATGAAATTGAGTACAATTTTTTGAAAAGTTAATATACGAGTATGTGTTGCACAGTTGTTAAAGTTCCTCATTATGCAAATATGCATAAATTTGTTAGTGTGGGCGGTACTTTCATTTGCAGTAAAGTCGAGTTGAATATTTCAACGGTACCTACCACTTGCGTCGGCATGCAATTACTGAATATTTAAAATCGGCTTAAATCAATAAACTTAGTTATTTATTGGCAGTATGAGCAACCAATGATGTTAATTAAATAGAATCTGATTGCCTTGAGGGATAATATTACGAATTCTATTATACCATTCCTAATGTACTTACCCGGTAGCGTTGCGGTAGACCGGGCACCACTGGACATACCTTCTGCGTGCGAGCCAGAGAGGGCGGCCCTGAGCCGCGGAATTAAAAAAAAAGTGCGGTATTAGATAAGCTCTTACTATGTGTGGGAATTTATAATATCTATATGATTACCTCTAGGTAATCGTTGCATATTTATAGCAGGGTGCCAATGGGCTCAATCAACATCTCTGGAACCTAGGCACAGTAATAGTCCACTAAAGTTAGTTGTTATCTAGTTCCTCTTTCACAGGTGCAAGATTCCGTCATGTGAAAGTGACAATACTAGTTTCTACGCGCCCTGGTTGAATGTATCCGAGTGGGATGAACCTGTGAAGCAGTGTGTGGTGTCGGCAGTACAGCTGCCGCCTTCGTGCAGGAAAGATTCCGTCGAGGGGCTGGGGTGTGCCGAGTGGGTGTATGAAGTGCCCGACAGCTTCGTAGCAGAGGTTAGCTTATAGTGTAACCTGCCATTTTAACTAGGTGCTAGGAGCAGCATAGCGTGCATTTTGTATAGAAGTTGATAATAACTCGTTCAACTTTTTGAATCACAATATCTCACAAGTGATAATATAATTGTTATGAAAAAAGTAAAAGACCCATTTTGTTTTTGTTTTTTTAATCTCATCGTTTACCAAAAAAACAGTTTAATGTTGACGGAGACTTTTTAGGGTTCCGTAGTAAAAGTTTTATATCCTTATAGTTTCCTTATAGTATCCTTATAGTTTCGTAATGTCCGTCCGTCCGTCCTCGGCTTTCCTTCCAATCGGTTAGCATTAGAAAGCTGAAACTTCGCATGGCTATGTATACATGGGGCACACTAAAAGTTTTGCACTTCTAGCTAGTCGGAAGTATTTGAATTTCGGATGTTATATTTTTTTAAACGTTGCAACCTTCTTAGTAATAAAAAAAACAATTGGCAGGAAATCATTTGTCAATTATTTTTTGTCACACATCAAAGTTCTACGTATGTATGCAACGAAAATGGAATTAAGTCGAAAAGATTTTAGAGCGATGATTTTTTATGATTTTAAAAGTTCTCTCTCTCCGCAAGCCTCGTCGCCTGTGCCGCTCGTCTTCAAAATGCTTTTGGGAGAGAAGTACCTTGTTTGAGCACCGCCGTGAGGTGATGGTTTGCTGAACTTGAGAGAGGTCGAGTTTCTTTACATGACGAATTTCGTGAAGGGCGGCCTTCAACTGCCGTCAACGAAAATAATGTGGCTACTGTTAAGCGGTTAATTGAAGGAAACCCGCGGATTACCTATGAGACAATTCGAGGACTATTGGGCATTGGTATGAGTCAAATACAGAAAATTTTACACGAAGATTTGAAACTTCGGAAACTTTGTTGTTGTTGGATCCCTTATGAACCGACAGCGGAGCAGAAGCGGGCTCGCGTGGAATGATGCTCACAGATGCTACTGAAGTACGACCCGGACATTATAATGCTGTTTATGACATTGTCACAGGAGACGAAACGTGGATTTATTGTTTTGAACCCGAAAAAAACAGCAATCTTGTGAATGGGTGTCTGAAAATGAGAACAAGCCAACAAAAGTGAGGCAGGCGAGAAACGTTGGTAAAAAAATGATCGCGTTTTTTTCTCAGCTACGGGTCCCATCTGTACAATTCCACTTGAAGATCAAAAGAGTGTTAATGCCGACTGGTATTCTACCATTTGTTTACCCAGGGTGTTAGAAAAAGTTCGCGAAAGACGACCCAAAAGCCGCGTTCTCTTACATCTTTATTATATACTTAATTTTTAGCTTCCGAAAAAGTAAAACTCGTCACCCATCCCGCGCATAGCCCCGACCTAGCACCCTGTGATTTCTGTATTTTCCCCAAAATCAAAGATTTGATGAGAGGTTTCACTTTTACCAACTCCGAAGAGGCAGTGATAGTGTTCAATCAGCACGTAGAAAACATGCCTTCAGATCTATGGTCCTCCTGTTTTAAAAAATGGTTCGATCGCATGAAAAAATGTTTAAAATGTAAAGGAGAGTATTTTGAAAAGCAATAAACATAATATTTTGGTTTTAACATGTTGTTTTTTTTAAGTTACGCAAAACTTATAGTGTGACCTACGTATTTAATACGCCGACAAAGTGCTAAAATAAAATTATTTAAAATATTTTGTAGGAGTACCCTCTCTTTAAAAAACATTGAAGGGTTTCTAAAGTAACAGGGCGTTCGTCGTCGTCCCCTCTAAAATATAAAGCAGAACCTGAAAAAATTCATGAAGGTAGTCCATGTAACAAACTTTGAAGGAAAACTGTATGGTATAACTTTGTTAGTTCAGGAGTTATAGGCTTTTAATGGGTAACTACTGAACCCTATCTTATGCGTTAGCTCGCCTCGCATTTGGCCGGTTCAAATGTCTTTATATTGGTTTAACCCATGGTCTCTACCAAAACACTAGCAATTTGATCACTATTTTATAGCTATCTTCATTGGGCTATGTAGAATACAATATTTCAATATGGTACTTAACTCTAATTGTACAATCGTTTTAAATATTTCCTGTTGGCTTCGGACTCGGGAAAAGAAAGCGTCCTACACGATGTTAGGTGATTATTGTACCAAAATGGCGTCACACTATATCAATATGAACCACGTAAATACAAGTTATGTCTTTTATTGTATCTTTCTTGCTTTTACTTTCACATGCTTTTACTACACACTTTCGGAAAAGGGAACCTATAGGTATTTATTATTATTTATTATATTTCTTTTGCCAAATTATTACTTTTCAAAAATTCTATTCACAAAAAATTGTAACACAAACCTAATGTTTGGGAAATGAACGTTTAAACTATAACTTGTTTACCAACTAGTACTTTTAACATTTCTATTAATGCAAGTCGTTTCTGGCGTAGGAGTTCACAGTTTTAACCTAACCTATTAAAGGCCAAATGCCATAATTACATTATACTTGGTAATATTTTGCCAAGTAAAAATTTGACCAAATAAAAATATGCGTACTAAACTCATTCGAAATATTGCAATGGTATAAAAAAAGGTTGCTAAAATTTGTTTGGGTAATGAAATTTTGTCAAAATCTTTTCGGCAAAACGGCAGGCACCCATACTTAGTTCTTTAAAACTACGCAACGGATTTTAATGCAGTTTTCACCAATGGATAGAGTCGTTATCGAGGAAGGTTTTCGTCTATAAAACAAATTTACCTCCCACTGTCTGTACCTATGTATGCTTAGATCTTTAAAACTACGCAACGGATTTTGATGCGGGATTTTAAGATAGATGGATAGAGTGATTCAAGAGGAAGGTTTAAGTATAATTTGTCAAGCGAGTGAAGCCGCGGGTGTCCGCTTGTTAATCAATAAGGAAGACTCCGTTCGTGAAACGGGACCATAAGGTTGGGAATGTTTTACGGTATTTAAAACTGTTTGGTCTTTTGTGAAGTTAATTAGCAATTTACTACACAAACGACAAACATTTATTGTACAAATATATCACGGTGGAAACTCATCACATGACGTTTATTATTATCAATGTAAGCCTCTAATAAATAATTCACAAGGTGTACAACGACACAAGTAATTCTTGGTACACACACTTAACGGGCTAGGGGACGGTGGGGAGTTAATTTACATGGTTTTTGCGCAAGCTCACGCCGGCGGCGGCGGATGACCGGTCCGGTCCGTGATGGGTCCGTGTAGTGGCACTGCGCATGGAGTTGTCAACTCTCCTCTGCATATTGTGTGTTCAGATAATAGTCAACGTGGTCCTTCATGCAAAATGGGAAATTTTTTATTACCTTTGAAATATCAGAGACGATAAAAGTAATATTATGTACGCACTTAATGGTAGGTACGAGTATGTAAACATCAGACTTCTTATTCAGTTTCACTATCGATAGGGTGAAACCCCTTTTTAGTGTTCCGTAGAAAAAGTTTCGGAACCACTTATAGTTTCGTCATGTCCGTCCGTCCGTCCGTCCGTCTGTCCTCGGCTTTACTTCCAAACGGTAAGAGCTATATTTGCATGGCTATGTATATTTACTACGCCGACAAAGTGCTACAATAAAATTTTGAAAAATATTTTTTTTGGCGTATCTCCCCTACACGTAAAGTGGGGACGATATTTTTTTCTCGCGTCTACACCATCGTGTGGGGTATCATTAGATAGGTCATTTAAATTCATTAGTGGTTGCTCAAGTGATTTTTTGATTTAAGTATCCGTTTGCGATATATTTAGCTTTAAAGAGCTTATTTGTGCGATAACAGGGCGTCCCCCCTCTAAATCTAAACGACTAGCGTGAAGAAAATAGTGGGCTAAAAATTAACGATGGTAGTCCAACTTTAAAGAAAAACTATAAAGGATGGTATGGCTCTGTTAGTTCAGGAGTTATACAAGTTTTCATGGATAACTACGGAACCCTATTTTATATGTGGCCCGACACGCACTTGGCCAGTTTTTAAAGTTATCTAAACATATGGATAAGAGATTATTAGAGAGAATTTACTTGCTATTTAAAATGACCTTAATCTCAAACTAAAACCGTGCCAAATTTCATCTAGAAATAAGTTCAAATATTTTAACATATTGTAGTCCGACTAAACAAATTGTATAATTTCTAAAATGTAGAAATAAGTTTGTTCATATTTCCCCACACCACCGCACCACCGCTGTAGAGTTGGTAGAGCGTTAGATACTCAGGTATACCTAGAGCTCTACATATACATAAAAAAATATTTTTGGACATTCTCACACAACGTCATCTAGCCCAAACTAAGCTATAAGGTTGTGCTATGGGATCTAGACAACTGATAAACATACTTATATAGTTCTAAATACATACATAATATACATAAAAAACACCCAAACTCCGAAACAAGCATTTGTGGATCACACAAATATTTGATTCGACCCAGATTCGAACCCGAGACTCCGGAGTCGAAAGCCGATGCACTACCGACCACGCCACCGAAGCAGTTAAAATATATATGTTTGGTCACAGATATAAGAATACTGTTTGGTGTTCCAGTTCGGGCTAGCGTGCGACGACTGGAAGCCGACGCTGGTGGGCACGGCGCACAGCTTCGGCAGCATGCTGGGACTCCTGGTGCAGGGACAGATCTCTGATAGGTATAACTACTTGCAGTTTTACATACATACGCCTATATCTCGAGGGGGTTCGACCTGCAATTTAAAAAAAAATCTAGTGGAGAGATATTACGAATCCAAATAATTGTGTTTAATAATTGTTGTACTCCTATATGTTCAGCAACATTTTTTTTGCGTTTTATAAACACTTTAGGTATATGAAACCATTTACATTATAGTGACGGCTAATGGCACTGTTAAACTGGCAAAACTAATTTGTAGTATTGTCATATTGTGTATAAATTGTCAGCTACTAATAAGCGTATTATCCATTTGTAAAATAACTTCATTGATCGATTGGCTGCACATATAATTGCCCATAATATTATCCTGAGGATCCCAGGCAGGCCGGGCACGGGTGCGGCCGACAACTCCTCATTAATTAAGTCGGCTATAATTCAAGTGTTACTTGGACATAAAGGAGACATGTCTTGCCTATTAGTTCACTTGTCCGTCTACTAAATAACTTACATATTGAAGCACATACGTTTTAATCACTCCCACGATTTGACCGTAGGAAAATAGATTCCGCAAATGTTGCATTGTGTAAACTTTACACGGCGTATTTTAATTGAAATGTCTTCCAAAAAGTGTCATAACTACAGATTCTGGACGCTGCTATAGTTTTTTTTATTTGTGGTAATGTTGGTTAGTCTCTATATGAAGTCTCCTAGCCGGGACCCCTCCATGGGACCTGGAAGCGAGAGCTCTTGCGTCATTGTTCCAATGGCTCAAGGAGGCGCTGGAGCGGGACCACAGGCCTGCGTCTCGAGAAATCGAGGACCAGCGATCCCAACTCCGCCAGGATCTCATGGAGACATGGAGGGTGCGACTTGAGCAACCAAAATGGGGAACCACCGTCATCGCGGCGGTGAGACTGATCATGGACGAGTGGCTGCAAAGGCGGCATGATGACCTCACGTATCGTGCTACGCGTTGTAATTTACTTTTATATTCGTCAGGCTGCCGTGACTTTTATACCTGGTTTATGGTTTAAAAGTCACGGCAGCCTGACGTATACTAGGTCGCCTATTCTAGTTCGCTCGATACAAACCAGCCCTTATCGCGACGTATGAGCAATGACTACCTTCGCAAGACGCTCCACCCCCAACCATTTATCCTTACTAGTGTTTAACTATTACATTAATAAAAATAAGGTAATGTAATTTTTCACAAAATATAAATGGTCATAACAACATCGGTACCTACCTACTGCTTTTGATAATGAACGGTTTTGATGCTCTTGTGTTTTTCCAAGGAATCTTGTATTTGTTGCACAATCATCTCTTGAGAACTTGGTTCTTAAGGACCAAGGTGTTTGATCAAAAACCTGAATTTTCTTAGGTTTTTGATAACATCAAGTACCTGTCTAAACATTTTGTCTTCATCCGGTGATTGATCCAAACCCTAAATTTTTTATCAATAATCTGATTTCATCATAGTCCTGCGACATTGCCTTTATTGTACATTTACATTGATAAGTCACTATACTTTCTGAACGCGAACAGACTATTAATTAGGTACTTTCTAGCACTTTTTTACATCAAAATTTATTAAATTAACATGTAGGTTTGGACGCAAGACTGCGGCAGTGTTCGCGGGCACCATGGGCGCTGTACTCGGCCTCACCAAGAGCTTCGCCACCAACTTCTGGGCGTACGTGGGGCTGGAGGCGCTGGAGGCTGCCATTGGAGACGCGCTCTCGCCTATGTTCATGTTGAGTACGTATGCACAGTACAGGACATTACAGTACCACATCCTTCTCACCAATTTTTTTTCTTTACCACACAGATTAGAGAGGACCGTTCTCAGTGGTCTGAACTATGAAAGAGTGCGTTAAAATTAATCAGATAAGGCACAGGTTAGAGATTTGTACTAAGTAGATATTGTATAACCATCTAACAAGCCTTATCTAACGAAATACATAGGAGTGTACAGTAATGAACTTATAGAGTAATTACTATAATAATACCTACGTCTATTTTATGTATAAAACACTTGCAGTTCGTTCTGTGTTAGCACGTGCACTTTTCAATTTTCTAATATCAAGCCTATGTTATTTCCCATAATGTCATTTTAATGGTAAAACATTATTTTTGAAATACCTGTAAACTAGGACAGACGTTGTGCAGTAGATTGACTACTGAATCACTATCGCAAGCTAGCATCATGAATAAACTTGCCAGGTGCCCAACGGCACGCTGACACTGACACCGAACGCATTGACTTATGAACATTGGTATACATAAAAGTTATTTGATCGAAGCTTGTGAAACCTTCTACTTACTAAGGTTAAACTCGAACAAACTCTTTCTCTTCGTTCATTGCACCATCATCAAGTTAATTGAGACTCTTCTTCTCAGTTACCTAACAGTTTATTACAGACATGAATTCTGTCAATGGTAATTTTGTTAAGATAATTCTACTCATTCATGTAAAAACCTCAATGTAGATTAGTGATAAAGGGTAATGTTTAACAACTTATTTTATTATGTCAATCTTGACCTCTATTCAGTTGTCGGTCAAAAATCAAAGATCGGTCCAGTCGTTTAGGAGTTTGATCACGAACGAATTACACGAGTCGCCTAAGAAAGAGCTTTGTAAACTCAGTTCAATTAATTGGTCAGCAATCATTTTTGGCACTCAGGGGTCAAAGCATGCACCGACGAGTAGATTTTCTCTTTTTATTTACAATATGAATCACAAAAACTATAGTCTAGTTCAGGACTCGAACCAGCGACTATCCCTTTCCATGAGGAGCGGTTTACCAGGAGGAGAATTGATTTTCGCTCTACGAAGAGCTTGACGTCGGAGTCTCGGGTTTGATCCCCGGTCAGGACAAACTTTGTGTGATGACATATGCGTTTGGTCCGAAGTCTGGGTGTTTATCACAAGCTCTGCTTAGTTTGAGACTAGATGGCGTTGTGTTAATTGTCCAAACACATTTATTTATTTTGTCTGTCGATACAGATCTCTATGTAGGTGCGGGGTAGGTACGGGGAACTTACTTATAGTCCTTCGTATGCGTTATTAATTTATTAGAAACAATTTAAAATCATCGATTGAAATAATTCCTGCGATTAAAAGCCTCAAAAGTCTATGCAGACCTATATTGCAATGTACGCTACGATTAGTAACCCAATCTTGACAAATTATTACCTGAAATTAATTGTTATCCGAAACGACCAAAAACATCAAGTAGGTAAAGGTCCCTGGGCTCTATTTATGGAGGTTTAAAAATCTGATGTTTTCATTTGTACAACTAAAGACTCTTCCATTTAAATAGTAGAGGAGATGTCACAATTATTACTACGAGTATAGCCAAAATTATTTTTATACATCACAATTGGTTACCTATCTTAATCCCTAATTTTAATATTCCTAATATCATAATCCCGAAAACGTTTGGACATTTTTTCATAATCCCGTTTTTAAAAATTCCGAAGTTTTGTTTGCCATAATAATCGCAACTACGAATTTCATTTGCCCATTTATTCATTTGTACGACGTTTTAGAATCCAGACGAATCAGTTCCAGACACACGAAATCTAAATGCACAAAATCCAGATGACCCTAATCCATATGCACAAAAGCCCAATTTTTAAAACACAAATTTTTGAAAAACAATTAATATCCAGAAAAACAATATCCAGAATTTTAAAATCAAGATTTTTTTATATGAAAATGTGATATTACACAGTTGTCACTTTCACCTGGGACAAATCTCTTTTTTCTATTAATGCAAGTCGTTTCTGGCGTAAGTGGTCACAGTTTTAACCTAACCTAACCTACCCATTTTGTTTAAAGAAGAAATTAACCTAATCCAAATAGTTCAGTTATATATTATACTAGCTGTTGCCCGCAGCTCCGCCTGCGTGTAACTTTAGATCTACATAGCTTTTTTATTTATGAACCGATTGATAACCAAACCTTAAATGTGAAGTTGAATAAACCACAACGCATTACTGAAAACCGCAAATTCAGCGGATGCCCAGCGCGTCGCGCGGCTTGGTCAGGAGCTCACTTCCCATCCCACGGGCAGCCGTGGATTCTGGCAACTGGCCAAAGCCGTGCAATCTAACTTTTGTCAGCCCTCGCTGCCACCGCTGCGTTACCCAGATGGAACACTGGCTCACAAAGCCCAAGAGAAAGCGGATATGCTCGCAGACCTCTTTGCGGCTAATTCCCGGGTCGACGACCGTGGCCTGCAGCCCCCCGCCATCGCCAACTGTGGCCACACAATGCCTGATATTGTTATCAGGCAATGTGATGTACGGGCAGTGCTGCGGTCACTCGACACGCGGAAAGCCAGTGGCCCTGACGGCATTCCGGCGGTGGTGCTACGAAAATGTGCAGCTGAGTTGTCTCCAGTATTAACGCGTCTGTACCGCCTGTCATACTCTTCAGGGCTCGTGCCGGAGGTCTGGAAGGAGGCGAACGTACAACCGATCCCCAAGAAAGGGGATCGGTCCGATCCAGGCAACTATCGACCCATAGCTGTCACCTCAGTCATTTGCAAGGTGCTTGAGCTCCTTATAAATAAGCAGCTCATGCAATTCCTAGAGGATCACTCGCTAATCAATGATCGACAATACGGCTTCAGGCCAAAGCGATCAACGGGTGATCTTCTGGCATTCGTAACGCATGTCTGGGGTGGGGCTATGGAAAGGCACTAAAGGCTATTAGCCTGGACATCGCCAAAGCCTTCGATAGGGTCTGGCATGCTTCGCTCCTTTCCAAGCTTCCGGCATATGGTCTACCTCCTCAACTGTGCAGCTGGATTGCCAGCTTTTTAAACGAGCGCCGAGTGCGGGTCCTCTGCGATGGCCAGGCTTCTCGCTTCTTGCAAGTGAATGCCGGGGTACCGCAGGGGTCCGTACTATCACCAACTCTCTTTCTTCTGCATATCAATGATATGCTATCCCTCGGGAACATTCATTGCTATGCAGATGACAGCACACTGCACGGGAGTTACTCGGTTCGTACGACGGCGGGGCGATCTGAGATTGAGGAGGAGAGACGACGACTCGTGGCTGATCTCGACCGTAACCTCGACAGTATCTCTCAATGGGGTACCGAGAACCTGGTCGAGTTCAATGCCCGCAAAACACAGGCGTGTGCATTTACTGCGAAGAAATCCCCTTTCCTTCCCCTACCCTCTCTTCAGAATGCATTATTACCAATGAAGGACAACCTTGATATCCTTGGCATAGACGTTCGTCGAGAGCTCAATAATAAAAACTACATCGAAAGATGTAAAGGGCTAGCTTCGCGGAAACTAGGAATACTGAATAAGGTAAAGAGATTCTTTACACCGGACCAGAGGTGTCTGCTGTACAAGACGCAGATTAGACCCTGCGTCGAATACTGCTCTCACCTCTGGGACGGCTCCGCGAAGTATCTGCTGGACGCTCTCGACGCTATGCAGCGACGGGCTATCCGTATTATTGGTTGTCCGGAGGTAACGGGAAGCCTTGAGCCGCTAGCTCAGCGCCGAACAATAGCTTCCTTGGCCGCATTCTACCGTATTTACCATGGCGAGTGTTCTGAAGAGCTCTTCAATCTGATCCCACCCTCTTCCTTCCGATCCCGAACGACTCGTGCCGGGCAGAGATGCCACCCCCACACAGTGGATAGCATGTTCGCGAGAACCGAACGTTTTAAACGTTCGTTTCTCTGCCGAACGATAGTGGCCTGGAACGCCCTGCCTGTGCACGTGTTTCCTCCCACATATAATCCTGGGTTCTTTAAGCGGAGCGTGAAGAGGCACATCAGTAGGTCGTCAAGTTGAGGGCCACTCTCAATAGTAATGTGTGCTGTGAGAGTGGCCCACAATCGCTAGACGTCGTCACGACTTACCACCAGGCGGGCGGCGTCAATTTGGCGAACCAAATATAAAAAAAAAAAAAAAAAAATTCAAATTAAAAATTCAAATCGTTTAAGCTTCTGAGATTAGCGTGTTCAAACATTCAGATAAACAGACAAAAGTTCTAATGACCATTGTTTTGGGTTTTATTGCGTTCATAAAGCCCCCTACAACAGTTTCTCAATTCAAACGATAATATAGAAAATAGTAATATAAGTAGTAATATAGAATATAGAAAATAGCAGTCAAACGCGCTTCGCGTTGTTCATTGGTTTCCTGAGACCGACTTCGTGCCGACAGCACTCTTTGAGAACTCAAGCAAGATTCCCTGTCGGTGAAGGTCTCAGATTCACGTGAAAGGGTGTGAGCCTCACGGTCGGCGGATAAACGTTCCTCACGCTGTTCACTGCTCTCTCGATTTTGATAGGCCATCAATTGAGAACGCTGTGAACTCAGTCGTGATTTTCGCTGAAGTGGCGGGCGTTTCTGAAGCACGTGACCTAAACCTGTCGTTCCTGAGATGCAGTAAGTCTTGCTTCATGATCCTCGTCAGATTCCTGAGATCGAAATAATCTTAACCTTTTATCATTTCTGCTGCATTGGCTGAGGTTCGATTTTATTCGAGGCATTCTCACTTACTATCGTATACAATAATACTTATACAGTTACAGGCAGCAACCTTACATACCACTATTATTTCAACTCTCTCTTTATTTAATTTAGTATATATAGTAAATAATATTACGAAGACTGACTTTAAAGGTGACAAATAATAAAAAACAGATTATTTTGCCGTTCTGGCACGGAACCTTTTGTTCTTTCTGACACGCATTTTCCCTTTTTTTATATATTTTTATAAGTATGTCAATGTATTATGTATACACACGTCTTATAAAACAGCAAATAGTGGAAATTAAGTATGCAAACATAGTTATTTATTACTGAGCTACTCAGACTGCAGATATATTAGTGGTATGTAACACCTGTCCTGGCTGCGGTAATTTTGATTTAAATTATACAGTAGTTATGGATCTTCTAAAGTGCCCTATCAGCAATACGCTTGCCCTCTATTACGTGGGACCAACTAAGGTACTGGCACAGTGTTGATGTGTAATGCACCTCTGCCTACCCCTTCGGGAATATAGGCGTAATGTATGTCTGTCGCTTGATATATTTTGTGCCAATTGGTCACCCATCCTAGATAGAACCGCGACTGAGGTTGCTTAACTTGGGCTTATGCGTGATTCTTTAGATCGACATAACTTTTTTATTTATCAACCTTTTGAAATGAAACAAACACTAAATGTTAAGTTGAATGTACCGCAACGCATTAGTGAAAACCGCATTCAAATCAATTGAGCCGTTTCTGAGATTAGCGTGTTCAAACATTCAGACAAACAGACACACAGACAAACAGACAAAAATTCTAAAAACCTTATTTTGTGGTTCTATTGCGCTCATAAAGCCCCCCTGCATCAATTTCGCATATATATCTTCCTTGTACAGACAGCGAACAGTTACAATTTTATTATATGTATATATATATATGTATATAATATAATATATATATATTGATATGATATAGCAAACTGGTTCGACGAAAACTATATAGAGGTTTAGATAGATAAATAATATCATTTAGACCTACAAAACTTTTTTTTTGGGTTGTGGCAACACTACGGCTAACATCTGTTCGCATTTCGTCTTGTATTTATTTTAATTTATTATTAATATTTTCGATAATTAGGGCTAAAATTCATCACAAAACACAATCTTACCATTATCAAAGTGTATCTAGGTAAAACCCAGTGTAAAATAAATAAGAAATTAGTGATATTTGCGTATTTTGTTTTACCGGCTAAAAGTCAATGACTGTTTGAAAATTTTAAAAGTGAAACTTTATCAACTCGGATTTAATGTGATTTGAGTGATTTTTATACAGGTAATCGTACTAATAAATAACTACTTATTATCGTACCTGTTAGTTTTTGAAGTTGTAGTATATTCAATCAGATTCTTTTTGACATTACTTACGTATTTATTTGTGTATTTAGTGTATTATCAGGTAGCTTTTTACTATCTAAGTCAGTATAAATTTATAATATCGTAATGCCAGTCACACGTAGCATGTATTCTGCTCGCCGTGATGAGGCTAAACAAGAAGATATCTTGAGAAAACTTGACCTGACATTGAAGGAATTAGAGGTATCCAAAACGTTGATTAAACAGTTGCATAGGGAAAGAGATGAAAATGAAAAGGAACTATTAGATAGCCTAAATAAATACGACTTCATAAAAAAGCAGATGGCTGAGATGCACACAGAGAATAGGTTAGTGTTAGATGAGCGGGACAGATTATAAAATATTGTGACTGGGTTCAGAGAGTGTAGTGACGAGTATGAACAGGGTCTCAAGCGCATGTCAGTCTTGGAACAGGAACTGCACGAAGCCCACCACCTCATTTCCCACCTTGAGGCTGAGAAACGTGACACCATAGTATCCCATACCCATAACTTGTTTGAGGAGTTAGTTGGTAGTGTGCCCAGCCTTGTTGCTACTGAACCCAGCTTAGAACCCACTATTACTATAGATTTAACAAAGGATGATACCTTAACAGCTCATTGTTCCAATCACAAGATGGGCATAGTTGAGTGCAGTAGAAACAAAATTAAGAAATATGTGAAAATTAATAAATACATAAGAAAAACACAAAAACTTATTAAAAGACAAAAAAGTATGTACAAAAAAGTCAAGTATATTAATGAGAGAAGGCAACTAGGCGATGAACTTGACATGTATTCATTATTAATTGAAAATAATATCTCTGATCATAATAACAATATTTTAAAGTTAGAATCAGAAATTAATAATTTAAAAAATTCACTAGACATAATGACTGACAGGTATTGTAATGTTAAAAGTGAGTATCAGGAATACATTCTGGCCATGAAGAAGCTTATGAGTCCAAATTCCACATTGACATCAAACAACCATTTAATTAGTCCTGAGCCGGTCTGTAAGTCCTCGCTGACTTCAAACATAAGCCCTTCACTTGAGTCAAACAAGAAACCCAGTAGTTCCTTCACCAAACGAAATATGATTAAATCTGAAATAGTGATGTTTTGTGATGAATTAGGGAAATCAATGGGCCAGTTACTTAGTTCATATTTAGAACAAAATGTTACTAACTATTGTATGCCGGGATTAACTTACTGTAACATTATAAAAAAAATTAAAAATTGTAATTTAAACAGCAACTGTACACTTTTAATTTTGGTGGGAGATAGGGGAAATGCAGACAGAAATGCAATTGTAAACTGTTTAGAATTACTGAGCTTATTAGATGTTAAAAACATTATTTTATTCACACTTCCTTATAGCCGTGGCTTGTCACAGGCCGAAAACAATCTTAGATATAAGCTAAATCAAACAATACATACATTGACATTTCATAATCCAAATAAATTCCATCTGATTGACATTAACATGTATTTAGAAAATAAATTGTTATTGACGGAAGATAAATTCTATTTGAATAGATATTTTAGGAGACAGATAGCATCTTCGCTATCATATTTTATTAGTTATTCAGCCAAAAACTTGGCTAAACAATCTGCTTTTATTGAGCAGAAAAGTGACAATGTTTGTCTTGTGACCTTGGAATCTGTTCCTGAAAAGGGTGACAATAATTTAAACTTAGTTGTAGGACAATAGAGGAAATCCCTAGCAAATTAAATTTAAGGACAAAGGAAAAGTCTATGTTCATGAATATAATTCATCAAAATATTGAAGGCTTTTCTGGCAAAGAGTTAGAACTAGAATTATTTTCAAATGAAAAACGTATCCATGTACTTTGTTTAACTGAACACTGGTTAAAAAAACATGAACTCTTAGTTAATATTGATAATTATAAAATCATTAGTGCGTTTACTAGAGATTCCGCTATAAGAGGTGGGTCTCTCATTTTAATTAATGACAAATTAAAATCAAAAGACCGAAAAGACGTAGTAGCACTCACAAGTGAGCGAAATATTGAACTATCATGTGCAGAGCTAGAACAATATATTATTATTAGCGTCTATAGACCTCCTTCTGGAGATTACTACCTGTTTGAGTCCATTATGGAGGAAGCCTTAAAAAAGGTATGTAAATGTAAGAAGACTATAGTTGTATGTGGCGATTTTAATATTAATATTTTAGAAAACTCTCAGAACGCGCTAAGGTTCCTCAACCTTTTTAAATCTTTTAACTTACAAAATCTTTTTTGTGAACCAACACGCACCACAGCCACATCAGCTACCTGCTTAGATAATATTTTTTCTAACAACGATGTAGATGAGAAATCTATAATACATTTTGTAAATTCAGATCATGCAGGTCAGTTAGCTAGATTTAAGTTCCAACATGTTCCATTATCAAAAAATATTGTTTGTAGACCAATCACAACTTATAGATTAGAAAAATTTAAAGAAAACATTAAGAATAAAGTACCTCTTTTGGAGTTGAATAATGATAAACATCCGAATGATCATTACGGAGATTTGTTCGGAGTAATCAAATACGAATGTGATAACATTTTCACTAAAAAAACAATAAATGTAAATCAATTTAAAATAAAATTTAGTGATTGGGCTACGCCTGGAATCTATAAAAGTAGAAGGAAATTATATGAATTATACGAGACAAAGGCATCTACTAATGAGCCACAAGTAATTGAACAGATTAAAAAGTACTCCAAACTATTCAAAAAAGTATGTTCAACAGCTAAATCTAATTATATACGGGCTAAAATTGAAAAATCTGATAATAAAACGAAGGCAATATGGAATGTTATTAACAAAGAAACTTGTAAAGCAAAGTCACGTGATCGATCCTTCGAGTTAAAAATAGATGATAAACATATTAAAACTGATTCTGAAGTGGCCAATGCATTTGAATCTTTCTTCACAAATGTTCCAATCACCACTACAAATAAGTTAAATTCGTCAAAAAACGTAGCCAATTCTCTTCTTAAATCTAGTGTTGATAAATGTAGAATTAACTTTGATTTTCAGTATATTGACTCTGTCACTATACTTAAAACTTTTAAACAACTAAATATAAAAAATACCGAGGATCTTTGGGGCATTTCAACTAATATAATAAAATCAATAGTGCCCGCTATAGCACCTCACCTTGCATTCATATTCAATAAATGTATAGATGAAAATCAGTTTCCTCATCTTATGAAGTACAGTAAAATCAATCCTTTATTTAAAGCAGGAGACAAAAGTGATCCTTCAAATTTTCGACCTATTTCCATACTCCCATCCCTCAGTAAAATTTTTGAAAAAATAATATTTAATCAATTGCTTTCACATTTTACAGACAATAAGTTACTTCATAACAAACAGTTTGGTTTCACTAAAGGCAGGAACACAACGGATGCAGGAGTTGCACTTGTGAAACATATATTTGATGCTTGGGAGGAAAAGCAGGATGCTATTGGTATATTTTGTGATCTATCAAAAGCTTTTGATTGTGTTGATCATGGGACTTTGCTACTAAAATTAGGTTATTATGGTGTTTCGAACAGCTCACTTGGCTTACTCGAGTCTTACCTCACTGGTAGAGTACAAAAAGTAAACATTAATGGCACCGACTCTTCTGGCGCCTCATTAGTCATGGGAGTACCCCAGGGCTCTATATTAGGACCCCTTTTATTCTTAATTTACGTAAACGATCTTCCTTATTTCACTAAAAATCTTTGTGAGATAGTTTTATTTGCTGATGACACATCATTAATTTTTAAAAGTGATAGACAAAAAGTAGCACTTGACGATGTAAATAATACCCTTTCGGAAATATTGCATTGGTTCACAAGTAACAACTTGCTGCTCAATGCGAAGAAAACAAAATGTGTAAAATTTACTATGCCCAATGTTAGACAGGTGGATACTCATATTACTATGAATAATGAATTAGTTCAAATAGTCAATACCACAGTTTTTCTTGGGATAACTCTAGATAGTAAACTACAATGGGGTCTTCATATCACAGCCTTGGCAGGAAGACTTAGCTCAGCTGCCTATGCTGTTAGTTGGTCTGCTGCTGTGGGGCTCAGCTGCCGATATTGAGACAATATTCATATTACAGAAACGAGCTATACGAGCAATCTATAGACTCGGACCCCGTGACTCGCTGAAAGAATTATTTAAAGAAATTAATATTTTAACAGTTGCTTCTCAATATGTTTACGACAACATCTTATATGTACGGAAGAACATAGATCTATTCAAAAAAAATTCCGATAACCATAATTTTAATACAAGAAATAAAAATAAATTGGCAATGACAAAAATTAGACTTCATAAAGTTGGTAATTCGTTTGTTGGCAAATGTATAAAAATTTATAATAAAATTCCTCAGGATTTGGTTGACATGCCTCTTAATAAGTTTAAAATAGCAGTTAAAAAATGTTTGATGATGAAAGGCTACTATAATGTAGACGAATATCTTAATGATAAAAATGCATGGTCACCCTAATCTTCTGTTGTTGGCCACTCGTATAATACAATAGAAACTAATTGTAACAATGTAAACAAAACAATATTAAAAAAGAAAATGGATAATCTACCTGAGTTTCTTGCTGGTCTCTTCTCAGGAGAACCAAATTACCGAACCAGCGAAAGAATCATTTTCTAATGGTTATTTATGTACTTACTTAATTTAGTATTTTTATAATATTACTTGACAAAATTGTAAAATTTTGACATTCATATGTGCTCTTTATGTGCCTAAACTGAATAAATGAAATTGATTCTTTGATTCTTTGATTGATTGAGGCTTATGAAATTTTGTTAATAGTGTAGGATAGTTTAGTAATAATTCTGGAAATTGTTAGCATGGGAAACAAAAAATAATATTATTTATTGCAATAGTTTAGCTGGAACACGATTGTATGGGAACCAAATAAAAAGATTATGAAAATCTGGCAATAGTTTATTTGGAAAATGGTACGATGGGAAACAAAAAAGAATTCTGAGAATCTGATATATGATATCTGGATTATGAGAATATGAGAAACAAAAAAATACTTTTTGAAAATTTGTTTTAGTGCACCTGGAAATTGATTCATCTTAGAAATTGAAAAGGGAATTTTAAAAAGTTGTCATTCCTTACACCTGTCTTTTAAAAGTTCTACCAACCGTTTTCGGGGTTTTAAGATTCGGGTAACAGAAATTCGAGATTTCAATAGGTTACCATCACAATTAATACTTACTAGTATTGTATTCTTATATATGTGCTATAGCATAGTTAATTCAAAAATTCTCATTTCAGGTATAGAAATAGTGGAAAAGAAGCGTGCAGTACTCTTCCAGATGATACTCCTCAACTTTTACACTTGTGGTCTGATTGTAATGCCATTCATATCCTACATGGTTCCCTACTGGAGGAACTTCCTCCGAGTCATCTACGCGCCGACTCTTCTCATCTCTGTGTACGCTTTCTTCCTTGACGAGAGCATCAGATGGTTATACAGTAAAGGAAAGAAAAGGAAAGCTATTAAGTTAATAGAAAAGATTGCGAAAAGGAATGATGTAAAGCTGGACAGGAGACAACTGGACAGGCTTGACTATATCGATGAAGAGACTAAGAACGGAGTTAGCGACAGGGCTGTGTTGATGAAGACGTTTAAGTCTAAAATTATGATGAAGAGGTATGTAAATCACTAAAACTGATGAGATGGACAGGACTCGAACCCACGGCTTTTCACTGGTGGTGGTTCCGGTACGTGGATCCAACGCTTACCTTGAAAGCGCGATCTAGAAATTGTAATGTGAAACAAAGATTGGATGTTGTCGGTATTGATCCTCGTAGCTCAGTGGTCAGAGCATTCCACTGTTAGGGTAAGGTCGTGGGATCGAGTCCTGCCGATGATATCAGTGATTTTTTATAATTTATATCTTACAAAAAAGGTATGTATGTGTTGTTCTTCTCGTTTAAAAACTGATAAATGAACACAAAAGACACATTTTTATCATCTAAGAAGTATCTAGAGTAGGTTTATTTAATTTAATTTAAACTTTTATTTCAGGCAACTTAGACTAGTTACAGATCTTATAAACTAATCTATGGCCCATAGATATATACCTTAAAACTAAGAATACATAATAATATTATAAATATTGCTTAGGCATCAAGGCCCATAATAATAAATACCTAAACCTAAAATACATATCTATACATAAAACTTAAATCTATGTCGACACATTCCTTTGTGCCCTTTGTTCGGCGTTGTCTCTCGGCCTGCCCCGGAACCGCCGGAACACCACCCCTCGGCCACAAGTCTTCTTTGGTGAAGGTTTCCAGAGCCATCGACGGCACACGCACCACGAACGACTTGAAGTTCACGTTGTAACGCGATTTATACTCCCACCATATCACCATTTTGTAGGTCCCAAGTTATAAAACATATTGCTGTCTTCGGATCCTTTGGGTATATTTGCCAGAGCTTCATTAGTCTTGCGGCAGGTGCACCGCGTGCAGGCGGGTATACTTGAAGTTACGTCTACGAAGATACGTTTGTTCCTCTGTTGCAGATTCCTGGTGTGCATCGTGTGGTGGTTAACGACCACGTTGATAAACTACGGGATGATGATCAGCTCGGTCCTGATCGCGGGCAACAAGTACGTGAACTTCGCTCTCCTTATGTTGATGGATATTCCTGCGAACGTGTTCTACTGGCTGGTGCTGTCCAAGTACAAGAGGAAACTCCCCCTGTTCTTGGCGTTCCTGGTCGGGGGAGTGTTCTGTATTTTACAACCGTTTATGCCTAAAGGTATTTCTTATTCTTATAAACTTTATCGTTTAAATTAGTATTAAGAATATTATAAAGTCTAAACTTAGACTATTGCACTTTTTATCTCTGTGTGTAAGTGGAATTGCATTGTGTGTGCAGGGTACGCGTGGGTGGGGGTGGCGCTGTTCATGATGTTCGAGATGCTGGCGACGTTCTCCTACAACATCGTGTACATGTACACCTCGGAGCTATTCCCCACGTACACTCGCAACTCTATGCACGCCATCTGCTCCTCGGTAGGGCGCGTTGGTTCGCTGCTCGCGCCACAAACTCCTTTACTAGTGAGTTGCCTCAGTAAACCTTTCACTTCATTTATTTATATATTAAGGCTGAAGCTCGAAGTGTGTCCAGACTTAGTTTTATTTGTAGTAGTAGTTGGCTACAGCTACAGGTAAAACCCAATTGTTGTTTGCGTTGGGCTGATGTGCAGCATCAGAAGAACATTACAGTAATTGACCTAGTCTACATCGCCATGATAATTATTGTGATCATGCTGACTGTACCTATGTCTTCCTCAGATGTCAATATGGCACGGGTTGCCAACAGTCCTGTTTGGTGTGTCATCCATCTTGTCCGGGTGTCTGACGCTGTTCATGCCAGAGACAGCAAACGCCGAACTACCGGACACTGTTGCCGAAGCCGAACGCATAGGACGAAAGCCGAAAACTCAGACACCTCTTATTTGTGACCAAGAAAACGAGAGAAATAAGGGCAGATAGCTAAACTCGTTAAGACAAGAACCTCATGCAGTAATGAGTCACTTTCGGATGAAATGTGCCATGTCAATATAAAATATTCGATCGTCATTGGTGTCAGAAGTAGAAATTACATCATTCGCGTTGATCTTTATCGATACCTAATTGATGACCAGTAGTTATGTGGTTGGTGGTGAATAAAAATAATACGATATTTTCCCTTCCGGCTGTTTATTTCTTATCGTCAATAATTTGTAAACATAACCTAAGGGTCCCTTAGATTACTAAGATAGTTCTTATTGTTTGACAAGCAAATACGACTTTTAGCAGCAGACCTTGAGCGCTGAAATTATTTTTTTTTCGTGCCACCTGGAATAACGCTTGGACGCTAACAATTACATCTGTATGTAGGTGTAGAGACACGAAAATTCTGTCATACGAGCCCCAATCGATTCAAGATTGTTGGTCGCCACGTTTGAAATGTAAAGGCAAAGTTACCGAATGTTTACGGAACAAACAGTGAAACCTGCAGCGGAGTGGAGTCTGGGACGTGTGGTGTGCGCTTACCGTGTGTCGTCCCATTAGTGGAGCATGTCGCGGCCTTGCGGCTCTCGTGTCAACACTCCCTCTCCCTCCGTCCAGCACAACCACACGTGGTGGACACAATACCGGTTAACTGTTTAACGGACCTATAGATAAATAAATATAAGGAAGTTTTAAAATAAAACTGGTGTTTATTCGGGGTTTTGTCTGTTTGATGTAGTATAAATATACAAAATATTTGATTTAGTCGTAACTAATACATAATTGTGCAGTGTGAATAATCAAATAATGTTTGTCTTAATTTTCTTGACGTTAAGGTTAAAAGAAATAGGCTACTTTGTTTAAAAGTTTCAGAACCACGCCTCAACGCAATCCTCCTCTGTGGCGTGGTTCAGTTAGAACTATTAAACAAAGTAGCCTATTTCTTTTAGTAGGTAATACATAAACGAGTATTGTTGAATATTACTCTATCAATTCACGAATAAGAAGATACTCTTTTTAACTGGAAAATGAAGTCTAACTTTGTCTTACCCAACTCTGTGTAATATCATATTATAGACATGCCTACTGTTTGTGTTATATCTGCTCTAGATATACATACTCAATGTATACTATTTAGTTCTCTCATGTCATATGCACAGAAGTTGGAACTTGGACGAGGTACAGGACAGTTAAACCACCTTTGAAGTTTAACAGCTGTGTGTGTGTGTGTGTGGGTGTGGATGTATTGTGTGATGATGCACCTGCCGACAGTGCTTGCGACGACCTTGCACCTGCACCTTGCGCATGACACACGCCGACTGCACGCTGGAGGGCGCCCTCGTATTACTACAGGCCCTCGATGCTCCAAACATATCGTTACAAGTTTCTGTCATGTTGGATGCCTGTGGAGAAATTCTTGTAGAAAAAATAACTCTACTATCTTTTATTCTAGAATATTATAATGTACTGCTCACCGTGGCTCCGCCCGCGTAATATAGTTTCCTCGTCCCCGGTTCCTGTGGGAACACATTACCGGGATAAACGTAGCATATGTTACTCAGGAATAATGCAGCGATATATCAGTGAAAAAAAATTCTAAATCCATTCCGTGGTTACGGAGCCAATTCAATTCAAACAAAAAATAATCAGATCTCTCCTTATAATGAGTATAGATATAGACTAGAAATACTTTAAGTTTTTTTAACTCCTCGCCCAAACACCCCTTGCTGGGCGAGCGTCCTTATATATATATATTTCATTTTCAGTTTCATTAGTCGACACCTATAAACCTTTTAACACACAAATTTCTGAAGATACTGAATAGATTTGTGGTCTTTGCAGAAAAAGAGAAAACAATAAAATAAGGTAACGTTATAAAGATAAAGTATGCGCTAAAATATTATAGGTAGTTAGGTACATAATATAATAATATTGTGAACGTTATAACATTAATATCACCACATATAGTAGCTGTACAAAAAAGCCAAAAGATCGCCTGAGCAGAGCGATACCGCGGCAATTAGGACTACTACTAATATTACACGAATTATTAATAATTGCCTTGTGAAGTCATCCACCGGTTGCTAACCACTGGCTGCCTAAGATTTAACTCGTTTCATGTAGTCTAATCGATTACTCACTAAAATTTAAATGGCCAGTAGTAAAAATTTCCGATTTTATGGTAACGATTAACCAATTATCGATATTCAAAACTCAGCGCTGTACAATAGAGCTTGTAATTGAGTAATTGTCATAGCATCACGCCTTTTTCCCCGAAGGAGTAGGCAGAGGTGTGCAGCAAACACACCCACATCTCGCCAGCTATGTTAGGTCCCATGTAATAGGGGGCGAGCCTATTGCCATTTAACGGGCACAAGTTCCAGACTCTGGGATAATTATCTGGATAAAATTGTAAAGATAATTATACATTATCCACCAGACCCGGGAATCGAACCTGAGACCTCGAGTGTGGCAGTCCGTACATACCTAGTACCATTGTGCCACCGAGGTAGTCTTAGTCTTAGTCTTAGTGAGTAATTGTCTTGACCTGGATATAGCACCTTCAGTACAATGGAGGTGTGGTATAGCTAATAATTAGTAGGTCTATATTATAAAGGTATAATGAAACTGTTTAGGCTTTTGTCACTCAAGTTTTTGATAACTATATAGATATCATTATCCACCAAGCCTTTTCTCAACTAAAAAACTCGAAAACTGCTGGACCGATTTGGCTAATATTGGTTGTATTTGACAACCAATATTTTTCGTAGACACTCAGGGAAGGTTTAAAAGGTTAACTTGAGGTGGTACAAAGCTTCCAGGGACAGCTAGTCTATGCTACTATTATAAAGAGGAAATATTTCTATTTTTGTTTGTAATGAATAAACTCAAAAACTACCGTGCCGATTTCAAAAATTCTTTCACCATTAGAAAGCTACATTCACCCTGAGTAACATAGGCTACTTTTTATCCTGGTATTGTGTTCGCACGGGAACCGGGAAATCACGCGGGCGGAGCTGCGGCGATCAGCTAGTTCTAAATAAATTATAACTACTGCAGCGCTGACTCTTAATAATAATATAGAAGAAGTTACGAACAAAAATTTTATAACCAACTTTGTTTTACCTACAGTAATTACCTATGAGTATGAGAGTATTGTATCAGTATCCGTTAACTCGTAGAACGTGTATTGACATAAACACATCGTTTAGTGAAGTTTCTAACGGACCTTATATTGGACACTCTGTTACTAAAACCGATAAGCCTTGATGAAATACACATTATTACTTATTGGTAGGTACCGGTTGCGTACAGAGCCAGCCATAAAACAATACTCGTGGTGCTAAAGCCTAAACCCACGAAGTTGGATGCCATTCCGGTGGTACTCGTAATATCACAGAGTAGGGAATAGTATGGTTTAATCATGTTCGACTTGTGAGGAAATCCATTCAACTGTATAATGGTTCATATAACTTAATTTTATTGCGAAAATGATAGTTTCATAACTACGTAACTGTTTATGGCGGTGATTTGAACTTTACAATTTTATACAATCTTTGTAAATGAAGGTGGATCTTATAATTAGCTATTGGACGCCGGCGGCTTCGGCCACTTAATAAATTATATACTAAAACCTTTCTCAACAACCACTCTATCTTATTATTGTATTTATTTATTCATTAACAATCTTTTGAAATATTCTTAGCAATAAACATTTTACACATTCCATACATAATTTCAATTAGATTACAATAATAATAATTAGCATGTCAGAATAAAAAAGTATAATCATTTAATAATGTCACTAAGATTATGAAATTTTGTTTAACACATCTATTGGGGAAAACCGCATCAATATCCGATGCGTACTTTTAAAAATTGATGGATACATTATTCAACAACCAATAGTTGTATAGTCACTGGGACCGACAAACAGCGGAGGTGACTTTGTTTTACACTATTTTTTTTTTTTATATATTTGGTTCGCCAAATTGACGCCGCCCGCCTGGTGGGAAGTCGTGACGACGTCTAGCGATTGTGGGCCACTCTCACAGCACACAATACTATAGAGAGTGGCCCTCAACTTGACGACCTACTGATGTGCCTCTTCACGCTCCGCTTAAAGAACCCAGGATTATATGTGGGAGGAAACACGTGCACAGGCAGGGCGTTCCAGGCCAGTATCGTTCGGCAGAAAAACGAACGAATGTTATGATGCAACGATCATAATCATATACTCACGCCTATATCCCTGAGAGGAAGGCAGAGGTGCATTGCACACTCACACTGTGGCAATCGTTTTGTTGGTTTCACGTGGAGACAAGCCTATTGCGCTTACATACCTTACCTAACTTAAAAACTCAGGGTCACTCTACTCTAATTTTATAACAGTGTACTCCGTGAAACGTAAGTACAGTGCGTTTATTTGTGGGGAACGAATGTTTAACAGTTAAGTTTACATAAATAACATCACACCTCGCGCTCGCACCGCGGTGTCCATGTTTACTGTAGCGACTGTCTGAACTGACTTGTGTACCTTCGTAGTTTCCTGTCGTAAATCTTGTTAAAAGTTGACATATATGTCAACTATTTAGTTAATATGTTAGTGTAAATTATCTTAGCTTTGTACACGCTACATTAAACTAGTCAGATCTGACCAGACACATTATGGTAAACGTAGTCCTCCAAAAATTTAATAAAATAAAATATACCATCAGTTGAGGCAATTCTGCGAGAACAGAAAAGAGATCGTAAACCGATCATCTCCTATATTGAAATATTTCAATTACAATCGTTGGAAGACCTTAAACATCAGCAACCACACCGAGAGAGGTGTATAAAGGTGCTTTACACACCCACATTTTGTCAGTAACTTTGTTGATCCCACGTAGGTAATGGGGGGCAAGCCTGCTTGGTCAGGAGCTCACATCCCATCCCACGGGTAGCCGTGGATACTGGCAACTGGCCAAAGACGTGCAGTCCAACTTTTGCCAACCCTCGCTGCCACCACTGCGTCATCCTGATGGATCACTGGCTCACGAAGCCCAAGAGAAGGCAGACATGCTCGCAGACCTCTTTGCGGGTATATCCCGGGTCGACGACCGTGGGGCCTGCAGCCCCCCGCCATCGCCAACTGTGGCCACACTATGCCTGATATTGCTATCAGGCAATGTGATGTACGGGCAGTGCTGCGGTCACTCGACACGCGGAAAGCCAGTGGCCCTGACGGCATTCCGGTAGTGGTGCTTCGAAAATGTGCTGCTGAGTTGTCTCCAGTATTAACGCGTCTGTACCGCCTGTCATACTATACAGGGCTCGTGCCGGAGGTCTGGAAAGAGGCGAACGTACAACCGATCCCCAAAGAAGGGGGATCGATCCGATCCGGGCAACTATCGACCCATAGCTGTCACCGCAGTCACTTGCAAGGTGCTTGAGCTTATTATCAATAAGCAGCTCATGCGATACCTCGTTATATACACTCGCTAATCAAAGAATCGGCAATATGGCTTCAGGCCGAAACGATCAACGGGTGACGTCCTGGCATTCGTCACGCATGTATGGGGTGGGGCTATGGAAAGGTACGGCGAGTCCTTGGCTATTAGCCTGGACTTCGCCAAAGCTTTCGATAGGGTCTGGCATGCTTCGCTCCTTTCCAAGCTTCCGGCATATGGTCTAACTCCTCAACTGTGCAGCTGGATTGCCAGCTTTTTAAACGAGCGCCGAGTGCGGGTCCTCTGCGATGGCCAGGCTTCTTGCTTCTTGCAAGTGAATGCCGGGGTACCACAGGGGTCCGTACTATCACCAACTGTCTTTCTTCTGCATATCAATGATATACTATCCCTCGGGAACATTCATTGCTATGCAGATGACAGCACACTGCACGGGAGTTACTCGGTTCGTCCGACGGCGGGGCGATCTGAGATTGAGGAGGAGAGACGACGACTCGTGGTTGATCTCGAACGTTACCTCGACAGTATCTCCCAATGGGGTGCCGAGAACTTGGTCGAGTTCAATGCCCACAAAACACAGGCGTGTGCATTTATTTACAGCGCAAAAATCCCCTTTCCTTACCCTACCCACTCTTCAGAATGCAATATTACCAATGAAGGACAATCTAGACATCCTTGGCATAGACGTTCGTCGAGAGCTCAATAACACAATAGTTTGTGTTATTGAGCTCTCAATGTAGTCATTGAGAGATGTATTGGGCTAGCTTCGCGGAAACTAGGAATACTGAACAAGGTAAAGCGATTCTTTACACCGCATGAGAGGTGTCTGCTGTACAAAAAGCAGATTAGACCCTGCGTCGAATACTGCTCTCACCTCTGGGACGGCTACGCGAAGTATTTGCTGGACGCTCTCGACGACGCTATGCAGCGACGCGCTTGTCGCATTGACTGTCCGGAGGTAACAGGAAGCCTTGAGCCGCTAGCTCAGTGCCGAACAATCGCTTCCTTGGCCGCGTTCTACTGTATTTACAACGGTGAGTGTTCTGAAGAGCTCTTCAACCTGATCCCACCCTCTCCCCCCGATCCCGAACAACGCGTGCCGGGCAGAGATGTCACTCTCATACTGTGGAAACCGTCTTCGCGAGAACTGAACGTTTTAAACGTTCGTTTCTCTGCCGAACGATAGTGCCTTGGAACGCCCTGCCGGCGCACGTGTTTCCTCCAACATACATATAACCCTGGGTTCTTTAAGCGAAGCGTGAAGAGGCACATCACTGGGTCGTCAAGTTAAGGGCCACTCTCCAAAGTATTCCTGAATACTGTGAGAGTCACCCACAATCGCCAGACTTCGCCACAGCTTACCATCAGGCGGGTGACGTCAATTTATCGACCTAAATATATATAAAAAAAAGCCTAATGCCGTTACCTGGCACCATAGAATAATCATAAACACACTGTTATTCAAACCACAATGCCACAAATAACACAAAGAATTATTGTTCCATATGATTGTTTATGGTACTTACCTATGATAAATCTTGGAACTTGGAATGTGTCTAGTAATGTTGCTGCATGGTCGCATTGGCAATGACTGTTGCATGTAAGAAATAAATAAATAAATAAAACCAAAATTGTAACAGCTAGGACAGCATGTCAGTCACACATCAGTCAGAAGTTAATATCAAGGAGTTCGCCTACATACATATTCACTCCTTGTCTCATGAAGGGTTTAGATAGAGCCGTTTACTAATTGTGAACACATTTCGTGTAAAATGTCTTGATATGACCTCTCAATCCCCATAGACGCCTGTAGCATCTCCTTATTATATTTATACACCCTTGAATTTAAAATGTTGTCTAAATTAATCACGTGAAATTATATAGGGCGCAGCACGAGCAGGTTCTCTCCGCCCTCTAGCCATGAGAATGAACGTGTGCTTTGAGGTAGATAACCGACTCTTAATATCTTTCCATTAACTAAGTATAAAGAAGATCCAGACTTTATATAGGATCACCAGCTATTAGTTGTCTGAGGGGTCTTTTTATTAGTTTGGTTGAACGTCCTCATCTCATGAACTTCTAGTTCAAATTGAATAATAATTTTAGTACCAATAATTTTATAGAAGATGACTGTTAGCTATTCATCATTCATCACGCTATTAAAACACCAAAGAAAATGTTGCAAAATTAGGACATTACTTTTCAGAGTTTGCATAGCGTGATCTGCATAAACTTTAGAAATTACACAACACTTACCTATCTAGCAAGAACGAAAGGACAGTTTCATAGCACGAAAGAATCCACGTAGTAAATTGTAACAGTGTTTAATCTTAAGAAAGAAATTAAAAATAAATGTTGTGTGTTTGTAATTTATTTATAATTTCTTTCTTAATATTTTAAGAATAGTTTAAGCAAACTCATTCAAAACTCTGACAAAACTATTAAACGTACTCGTGATTAAAACTTTTAAAAATCTAAATAGTATATTTAAGAAACTATTAATTAGCATATATTTACAATACGGATTACAATATTCATTATAAAACATGTTGTATGATCACCATCGACTCACAAGTTATTTTTGTAGCGGTAAACCCATCAACGCAATAGGTAAGTAATGCCAATTTAATAATTTAATAACGTAACACTGCAATTCGCTACATTTTGCTAAGTACATTATACCTACTCGTACCTATATCTGTATCTGTAGCAATAGATTCAGTTAACAATATAGCATAAAGAAAATGGTAATCAGAAAGCACTTGCTCCTCATTATAAAGCACTCGGGTCATTCATATCTCCTCTATAATCCAAACGAAAGAAGAGGCGCGCGGCGGTCATTCGCAAATGACGCAGTAGTATTAAGAGTACGAGCAAAGTGCCACTTATTTATTACCATTTGGAGTGATCACAACGTTCATAACAACTGAGTTTGGTGTTCACAGAAATGGCGGCTATTTACGTTACTGGAAGGGAAGTAACAATCTGGCACACTTAGGTATGAGTCCAAACTGCTCGGAGGGATGAAAGCAAAGGTGAGACCGTTCGGTGCATTATGTCGTTTAGGCTATTGTTAGAGTTTGTCGATAGTTTGATATGTTGATAGTTTATTATGTAGATATCTGAAACCGAGCATGGTGAATACCGTTGGGGATGACCAGTACCTACGAACTAGTAAGTCGTCTGATGTCTATCAATGATCTACTTATGTTTTAGAATTGGCGTTATCCCAAAAAAATATGTGCTTGTATAATTTACTTCTGTCTACCCCCTCGGGCTATAGTAGTGATTACATAATATATGTATGTATAATTTTTATTTTATTTTCCAGGTTGTGTGTAGTCAAATTGTAAGTAAAAAATGGGTGAAAGGTGTGAAGTTATTGAAAATGGATAACAATTTAGCCTACATTGTGAATCAATATCACAAAGCTACGTAGACTTTTCCTTTTTAATTAAATTGCAACAAATTAAAACTATTTACGATCGCAAAATTTAAACCGAAGTGTGTCTTCATTAAACTCAACATATACAATACAGTACTTCAACCAAACTGGCGAGACCAAAACAAGGCTGGGTTCAGTCGATGAAAATGATATAAAATAGTCTCCCGCTCATAAATCGTAATCGCGGGACGTTACGAAGCCGTAGTGTAAAAAGTTCGCGTTTAACCGGTACTTCCAAAACACTGAACATATTTTGAGAATCCATAAATAACACGTCTGTGCAACGGCCTGCCGCCTACCTCCAGATAATTATGGACACACTTAAGTACAAAGACTATTTTTTTGCTCGTAAGTAAGTACCTTACGTACTGCACAATGCAGCATCTTGACCTCAGAGCTTACACAATCACTCTACAGTGTCACACAGTACACACTGTGTCTACCGATAGGAGACAAGAGACAACACTCATTGTCACAAGGTTTCAACTAAACGACGGTATCTCTTCATTCGCGGTATGCGGATTCAATCTGAATGTTATCAAACTGGGTCTGTCAGGAGGGTAGGATCTTTCTACACAGAATCTCTTCCCGCAGATATTGTAAAGGTGATCTAATAAATAGTTACCGTTTATTCGACGACACAAATACTGGGGCATCGAACTGCCCCCGGTCAACGCTCTGCCAGTTATCTTTTCATCATGATGCAGGCTGCAGTGGGCTGCAGCAGTTCCTGGCTCCACTGGACGTGCTCCTTGTTGCTCGTATCACTGACACTGGGAACAGCACAGACACTCCTCGTCGTGTCACACACAAGTACACTAGGTATTCGACACTCGCGGGCGGGAATCGCGACAGTTACGGTTCAAACCGAGACCGGTACAACAACAAACGTCACATGGAGACGGGCTGCGCACGCGCACTGACACTGCTAGTGATCGCACCCCCACTTCTCTCTGCCCGCGCACAACCTGCTCGAAGCTTTTTGCGTTAAAAGCTTCACAGATAAAAGTAAAATGATTGCGCTCCCACGACGCAAACGCAACCGGCCGCATACTGAGATGCAATTAATAGGCAGGGCTCTGTATTTATCTCAGGAAACGCGTGACCGAAATAAGCCCTTAATATTCGCTTACAGGTTTGAGGTCTTTGTTGAATTGAATTACCTACTTAGTTACAAAAAATAAACGAGTCACTGATAGTGGTTACCGATCTCACAATACAGCAAACAGTCTCCACTTGTACCTATTCTGTGTCTTTACTAACCAACTTACCACGTCATTTACTTCGGGCACTTCGGGATATTATTTGTCACCCGATATTTAAACTTACTAAGTATATATAAGTGTTATTGATCTTAGGAGTTTTTAAGTGTGGTTTGATTCAACAGCTATAATACACTAGCTATAATAGTTATGGACGAGTATTGACCAATTCAGGTCAGGTATGCCCACTAGCAAGTCCCTGTCGTCTCTGTCGTACCTTGGTTCTAAAGCTGTTACATGTCACGATCTACTTTTTTATAGATTGAAATTAAATCATGGATGAAATTTATTACATACGGCTACTTTATGTCTTGTCATCGCACGCCATAGCAGCACAACTTTGATCAAAATGTACAACCTGGTTGGTAAAAGTTCTGAGAGTCGGTGACATCGTTATGCGCTGAGTGACGGTAAAATCAACTAAATCATTATGCAAAAGTAGTGCTTCAATTAATACTGGTGGACTGGTTTTCTAAAGTATAAAGTGAAGCAAATCTACAGGTTGCTTACGATTACTTGCGGGTTGCTACCAAGGGTCCTCCGTTTTCCAGATTTTAATGTTATTGTATCAGAAAAAGCAATTAGTTGTTTCTGTCTTCTTACGGGATGAATTTACAACGTAGATACCTAATAATAATAATTTATTTATGTAACGCTTCTATAGACTTTTGAGAGTAGGTATTTGCTCAGAAACGCGACAAGTGTGTTCCTTGACGTACATCACTTCACCTGACACTTCTCAATATTTTACCCAGACATAATTATAGCTTAATAGCTGCCTCAGTCTCTCGCGTTAGTAGCAACACTATGATTTATATTCACGCAATGAATATTATTTATTCAGATCACAGAATTGATTTCTTTAATAGTGGGAGTTTGTGAAATGTGTCTGCTATGATTTATAATGTCCTCCTCCTCGACTGTTCTAGTCACTATGAAGGACTGTTACCTATATAGACGGCTGACGTAGGTAATCGATACTTTAGCTTGATGGTATCGATTAAAGTCACATAGGTATTTTAATGGTAGTCAATTCAAATTGAAATATTAGTGTCAATCTACCTTTTCGTATTCCTTTACGTGGAGTGCACAGTATCAGTGTGATTTCGGCACTTCCACATAGCTCTTTGTCTTTTGCTCTGTGTCTTTTGTCTTGTGAGTTGAAGGCAACTCAGAAGACCTTAAAACTAGCTAATATGAAACCGATCTTCCGATCCCAAACAAAGCGTGCCGGGCAGAGATGTCACTCTCACACTATGGAAACCTTCCTCGAGAGAACCGAGCATTTTAAAAGTTCGTTTCTCTGTCTAACGATAGTGGCCTGGAACGTTCCGTCTGTGAACGTGTTTCCTCCCACATATAACCCTGGGTTCTTTAAGCGCAGCGTGAAGAGGAAATCACTAGGTCGTCAAGTTGAGGGCCACTCTCTATAGTATTTATGTGTACTATGAGAGTCACTCACAATCGCCAGACGTGGCCACCATCAGGCGGGCGGCGTCAATTTGTAGTTAGTGTATTTAAAAAAAAGTCACCTGATGAATATTTCCAAAGAGTCAGTGGCGATATCGGATGGGTATCGCCTATGGTGCTCTTAAATAAGCTCCAATATAGCTGCTTACTTAGTGCAGTAAATTTATCAATAAATATCTAAACGTTTAATATAAAAATAATTATGATAGAGAGATCTCTATATAATAAATAACAATAAATATATTAAATAAAATACAATTTACAAAGTAATGAATCTCTAAATCACGAAGGCGCCTCTATTTCTCTTCCTTATCTATCACTGACGTTGGAACAGCCGAGATGAATCCGACAGATTATACTCGTAATACCTTCGTGCATAGATAATATAGGTAGGTAGGTACTTACTACCTATACTGCGTCGGCTGTAGCTGTGCGCACACGCACTATGGGTAACTCGTTTAATGAATTACGATAGCTCGAAGATTGAAAAGTGATAATACTTAATTATGTATTTTCGTATAAATGTTAAATAATCTTGTCAACAATAAAAAATAAATAATAATAATAATAACCTGCCAGGTTATCCTCGACATCTGTTCAGGTGTCATTTTTATCTGTAAATAATTTTAAATTTTTTATTAACTATCTTGCTAATATTTATACAGATTTTTAAATAATATGATAACATACCAATAAGTTTATAAATTACATTAGAAAGTTATAACAACAATAAACCAATTATTTTATAAAAATGAAAATGCGATTTGACATGACGTGTCAATCGTCAAAATTCCAAACAATAGCATTACGACATAAAAAATTGGATAATGATACTGAATAACGATGATAACAAGAGCCAGGAGCAAAAATTCGCAACCACCACCCCCGGACTCATCACTTAGCTCCGCCTCGCAAGCGTCGGACCGCACACCTGCGACACAAGTGCTTGCTGAGGCGTTGAGTTCATCATCAAGTGATGAGTATTTTTCTCCGCCGACGTCGCCAACACCTGTACGTCGTCGAGGAAGAGGCCGGCCGCCGACCAGTTTGGGTCCCCGAAGTGTACCAGCTTCGAGTAGGGTCCCCACTACCGGCGGTAGTATGCACCGCATGCGATGGACCTCATCCATCAATGAAAACGTCATGCGGGCATATTATGAGGCTACAGATGGGGAAACCAACCTGACTGCGTACCGTTCAAGGATGCTTCCTTTGTTTCAGGCTCTTGAACCAACAATGACCGTTGCCGTCCAACGACTATCGGATCAAGTACGGGCTATCCAACGCTGTAAGTTGTTGGATCAATCTGTGCTTGATCGACTACGCCTGGAAGTATTATCTACTCGTACAGCTCCAGTGGCAACGAGAGCACCGTCACCTGTGACACAGACGGTTGCTACAAGTGGGACGTTAGCGGAGCCCGCACTCGACGTGGGAAATGATACAAGTGATACATCTATCCAGGTAAGCGAGCAATTGAGGAGTACTTTGGAAGATGTGATCTCGCAGTATAGGTTTATACCTAATTCTAGACCGCGGCTACCACGCTTGCCAATGCATAAGCGAAATCTAGCGTTGATGGGAGCCCTGAATGCATTGCTAGAGCTGTACTTACTGACTAGCAGTGATTTGCTTGATACTCACTTGATTCTTTACTGTGGAGCCATTGCCGCTTGTCGTGTTGCACGCGTTAAATTCCCCGAAGTTAACCGTGCACCACGACCGAATGGTGTTCCCGTATGGCAGGCAAGAATCGAGCGACGTATCGGCACATTTAGGACTCTCATTGCAAAGCTTATCTCTTTCAGCCGGGGAAATTGTCGTCCACGGGTCGTGCGTTTCGTGGCTCAGGCATTTGCTGGGACCGGTATTCGTCCCCAGCAATACTTAGCCAATGTCACGGAACGTATTGACTTTCTGAAACAGAAAGTGTATGCATGGGCAAGCCGTATCCGTCGTTATAGAGAGCGTGTAAATAGATACTGGCAGAATCGCATCTTCCAAAGTGACCAAAGGAAGGTGTACCGAGAGTGGGAGGGAACTGGACAACGTTTAAGCGACGGACAACTGCCAGATGCTCACGCCATGAACCAATTTTGGCGTGACATATGGTCGGTGCCCGTCGAACATTCGGAGGGCGACTGGATCCGTGTCGTCGAGCGTGAATGCAGTACCATCGAACCCATGGAGTATATTACCATAGACTCCGAAGACGTTAGTTGTGCAATTCGTACGGCCCCGAACTGGAAAAGTCCTGGGCCGGATGGATTGCACAACTTTTGGATAAAGTGGGTTCAGAGCTAGTGGTACTAAGGAGCTACTCCTCATTGATATGGCCATTAGCCAACAAGTCAAGCGGAGTAGGGGCGCCCTCTCTACTGCCTGGATTGACTACAAGAAGGCCTATGATTCGGTGCCTCATTCATGGCTGAGGAGGATTTTAGAGTTGTATAAAATTAATCCGACTCTTAAATCCTTCTTAGTCTCATGTATGGGGGACAGTGAACCACAGTCCTTCGTCAACCAGGTAGTGGCGAGTGCGCCTCTGATCCGCATGACTTGATAAGGATTGAGCGTGGTATATTCCAGGGCGACAGTTTGAGTCCATTGTGGTTTTGTTTAGCACTGAATCCACTTAGCACATTGCTGAAGGATAGGTTACCGGTTTCGTAGAGGGGGTGAGATTATTTCTCACCTGATGTATATGGATGACCTCAAACTGTTCACACTGAGGCACCAAGATTTAGTGACATTATTAAAAACTACGGAAGTTTTTAGTAATGCCATTAAGATGGAGTTCGGTGTTGATAAGTGTGCGGTTATGCATGTACAGCGGGGGAAGGTTGTAAATTCACCGAATCTACAACTTTCTGAGATAATATCCCTCAGATCTCTCTCCGAGACCGAAACATACAAATACCTAGGTATGTCAGAGTCATTGGGTATAGCGGTAGAGGATATTAAGAAATCGGTGAAAGAACGTTTTTTTGGCCGCCTGACAAAAGTTCTTAACAGTTCTTTGTCCGGTGGTAACAAAATGCGGGCTTTCAACGGTTGGGTGATACCTTTATTGTTGTACTCCTTTGGCATACTTAGGTGGACTCAAACGGAACTAGACGCCCTGGATAGGCAAGTCCGTCAACAACTGACATTGCATCGAATGTTACACCCACTATCTTCTGTCATGAGACTGTACATTCCGCGGAAGGGGGGGGTCGAGGCTTTATGAATGCCAAGAACCTCCACAACCGTGAAGTGTGCAGTCTGAGAGATTACTTTCTACAGAACGGGTGTGACATTCATTGCGATGTCGTGATGGTTGACAAGGGCCTGACACCTCTTTCCTTGGCTAACGAGAACTGGCGTAAACCAAAGGTGTTAAGTACTGAAGACCGTAGGGACGTATGGAAGAGTAAGGAGCTACACGGGCGGTTCTACCGGGTCTTAACAGGACCCGACGTAGACCTGCTCGCTTCGGTGAACTGGCTGCGTTTTCGGGACCTCTTTGGGGAAACTGAAGGTTTTGCCTGTGCAATTGCAGATGATGTTATCAAGACGAACAACTATCGGAAATACATCATGAAAAATAATATGGTGAATCACTTCGCCATATTATTTCCGGTTGTTCGTATCTTGCTAACACCGAGTACTTGCATAGGCACAATCAAGTAGCCAGGATCATCCACCAGCAACTTGCTCTTCAATATGGCCTTATTGAGTTTGAAGTACCGTACTATAAGTACACACCAGTGCCAGTTCTTGAGAATGGTCGTGCATTGCTCTACTGGGACCGATCAATCATCACGGACAGGACTATTGTTGCCAATAGGCCCGATATCGTGTTGGTTGATCGGACCCAGCGTCGGGCAGTGCTCGTCGATATCGCCGTCCCGCATGACGAAAATCTCGTGAAGGCAAAGAAGGACAAACTTAGTAAATACCTTGATCTGTCCTTCGAGATAACCGCCATGTGGGACGTAGACTCGACGATCATTGTCCCGGTGGTCGTTTCGGCAAACGGATTAATAGCGAAGAGTCTCGATCAACATCTCAAGAGACTCTCGTTAGATTGTTGGATCAAGAGTCAGATTCAGAAGGTTGTTATCCTCGACACGTGCCGTATTGTTAGGAGGTTTCTTAGTCTGTAGCCTCCACCGCCGGTAGTTTGGGTCCTACTCCGCTACTGGTGGGTCACTATTTTTTATATTTTTAAATGTATTTGTTTTCTTTTTTATAAATGTATTTAAAAATGTATAAAATAAGAATGTAAAGGAATAAACGAAATAATAATAATAATCTTTATTGCCAGAATGTAGCCATAATACAGCGTAGATGTTAATGATACAGCTTAGATGGTAATAGGTTGTAGTAATAGTTTCATACATTCTACCATAACTATGGTGTGCAAAATTGAGTCAAGTGCAATTGTTTTGTGTTATAGATATCACATCAATAATAATAAAAAATGGTCAATCTATAATATAAAAAAAAAGTAGTCAATCAATCAATAGAATATGAAAATAGCAATATAATGTCAACTTAGGGCAAACAAAGGGAATGTCACAATAGTTGAATATATATAATCAGTACAATGTCAATTTCAATAATATTCTATTAAAATTAAATTTCTTTGATTCTAAACAATGGTAAGTAAAATGTTTTAAGAAAAAACTTTCTTTGATTCTATTAAAACATTACATTCTTTTGATTCGTAATTTTATTAATTCCAAATATGTAAGTATTATATCAATTGTTCTTTATAAGTCATATATTCATTTAGATTATAAAAACAATGTTCTAATAACCATTTTGATAATTTTGACTTAAATAATCTGCTCGGTAGATCTTTAAATTTATTTGGTAATTTATTGTAAACCTTTATTGAGTTTATAAACGAATTTCTCTTAAATAATTTTAATTTACATGAAGGTTGATATAGCTTATGCCTATTTTTAGATCTCACATTTCGTTTAATTACCTCTGAGTGAAGGTCAAAGTACTCAGGATGGTCTTTTACAAATACACAAACCTCCTTTATGTGCATAGCTAGTGGAAGAATACGAAACCGTTTAAATATGGGTTTACAGCTATCCATAAACCATGCCCCACATATTGCTCTCACACACCTCTTTTGGGCCTTGAATGCCGTTTCCAATTCAACTGAATTACCCTAAAGCAAGAGACCATATGACAGCACAGTCGACATCGTAGTTCGTAGTCTTTTTATAGAGTACACAAATTTGTGAAGCTTATCACATACATTTTCCACGTGAGCCTTCCAATTACAATGCCTATCCAGAATTATTCCTAAAAATCTAGTAGTGCGAACCTCTTCCAGTTTAACACTATTATGGTACACATTCAAATCGATTTCCTGACGTCTATGAGTTTGAAATTGAATGAGTTTTGTCTTATCTACGTTAATTTGGAGATTATTAGTATTGAGCCAATTAATAATTTTATTCAGAGCAGAGTTGATATCATCCTCGTAGGTAAGCTTATTTTTGCATTTGACGACGAGTGTCGTGTCATCCGCAAACAGTACACTGGTCTGTTCAATGGATCACTAATAGTACGAACGTACCTATTACTGAGTATTTATAATACACCATCACAGTCATGAACACTTGAACACTGCGATAGGGCTGAATTTCTGACGCATATTACAGGGTAGCTACTGTACTTATACCCGTACTAAGGTACCTATTTATATTTTGAGCTTTATTGAAACTACCTACACATTGACAAGTAATAAATATTAAATGTGTTCTGATGTATATTTAAAAAGCACAAAAATATAAAAAACAGCTATCACGTTCCATCAGGGTACATCGCAATCGTGAACATAGTCGAACGAAACATTACGGCTTTACAAATTACAGCCTCTTCACATGCACGTTCATATACGTGTTCCAACGACAAAAGAGATTTAAAACCGATTATCTACAAATCTCTCTTCCTTGACCACTCACTGATCAAGATGAATTACACGAAGTCTCCTGTACTCACACAAAGAGATGCGCTAGACATCAATGTGCGCTTGTCCCCGCCGTGTGTGACGCTTTAATAATAATCGCTTTGTGTCACAATGATGACAGTACAGCAGTGAAGGTCATTGTCTCGATGATCTCGTGGTCAGTGGGACACCAGTGACACCACGACCGCGCCGCCCGCCATCGCCATTGTATAACACATTACTATAAGTAAGTAGATAATAATCGATAAGTACAATCAGTTTTAGCGACTCTCCCTTCTCTTCGATATTGAATTATATAAAGTTATAAAAATATTTTAAGTAGATTTAAACATAGACGTAATAACAAGTATTTATTATTAATTAGCAAGTAAGTATTAGTAAGTATTTATTAAAGGTACGAGTAGTATTTATTGAAGTAGGTATTTATTAGTCTATGGATTTGAAGTAAAAAAAACTGGGCAAATGCGAATCGGATTCGCGAAAGGGTACCGTAACAAAACAACAAAAAATCACGTTCCTAGAAGCCCCCTTAAATACATATTATATTCTGATTTTTAGTATTTGTTGTTATAGAGGCAACAGAAATACATCATGTGTGAATTTCAACTTTCTAACTATCACGGTTCATACAACCCAAGACAGACGGACGTACTGATGGATGGACGGACGGATAGTGAAGTCTCAGTAATAGGGTTCCCGTTTTACTCTTTGGGTACGGAACCCTAAAAATTATAGTCAAAAAATAACTACGTAAACGCATGTAAAGTATTCTATTGTACTGTAACATCGTGTTCATGTCAAATTAATTCCGCTCTTTTCAATTCAATTTGAAGTGTCCCCCCCACTTCAAATTCATAACACGAAGGCTGTTTGGAACTGATAAACAATTTAGCTTTGTGTATTTCAAATGAAATTACAATTATATTTTATTTTATGTAGCCTGTTGGTTATTAAATCAACAGTGAGCTATCCCTGCAGTGGCTTGTGTGCTCGGGTCGGGTAACCTGACACGTCGCGGGATGAACGCTGTATTATGTTGTTGCGCTAACGCATACTGACACGCCATCAGTCCCTCGCGGCCTCGGTACCGAGCGACTAGGGCTGCCACATGCAACTTTACAACAACTCAACGAAATAACGGGAACTTAACGGTGGTAATATCAAATGTGCAATACCTACTTTTCTCACGTTTCATTTGAGCAGCTAGATTATAGCTAGCTAGATCAGATGCGACTACCTAAGTATCAACTATCCATACTTTGCTAAATAAAAAATAAAATAAATAAAATAACGTTTATTATCTTTGAATTTTTTAGCAAATTATTTAGATTCGTCAAAAGTTGATGTGACTCTACCGAGGGTTCCAAAATGCAACGAGACTGAGAAGAGCCCTCAAGAAACTCAGTTCGGCTTTTTTTCAAAATATTTCATCCTAAATCTAATACAGAGTTATTTAGAAAGGAGCAATTCGTGTTACAACCAGGCAGCCTTGTCATCTAAGAAATCATTAATACTATAATAACCTTTATGGCACAATTTACTTTTTATTAGTTTTTTAAATTTATTGACAGATAAATTTGCTATTTCGGTTGGCAATGTATTGTACATTCGAATAAAGTTCCCCGCAAAAGAATTACTCACTCACAGCCAGTTTATCCTTATTTCTTAAGTTTAGATTATGATTATCACTATTTTTCACAAACTTACTTTTGTTCTTGTGGGTATACAATAAAATTTCATAAATATACTGTGAATACACTGTAAGGATGTTAATATGATAGCTAGACATGCTAGATAGATATGCTAGACCACTGATGCCGCTTAAGAAATAAGATCGTTCAACATTACGACTATATTCCGGATTGTTACCTAGCGACTGATATGTAAGTACGGATAATAGGCTTGTGTCCCAAATTTCAAAAACTGATTAAATCTGTAGTTTTGAATCTATATAGTTACAAAAATGTATTATTTTGATTTAAAACAATCATTTACATAGTTTATTTTGCGATCTAAAAAATGTATTTAAATTGGTAACGAAAACGCTCCAATCTGTCATGGCGCCTTAGGCGATGTCACACGTTGCGAAACAAATCAAAATGTATTTGACGAAGCTATCCTGGACAAAAAACGAACGAAGTTCGCTGCAGCCATAAATTTGTCGTCTAATCGTAATATAAATATTCAAGCGCAAGATCGCTTATTAGATATAGTTTTTTCACGACCAAAAGGTCAAAAGCGCCGTGAATATCATGGCGCTTACGCGTTTCCTTCAACTTATTCCAAGAACATGTCATTTGTAAGGATTATACACTATACGGGACACGCATAGGTTTTTACCTACGACGGAACGGAGATGGTATATGGGTCAGGGGGTAAGAGGATGTTTGTGCAAATACATGTTACCATTTTTCTCCAAAACTACTGGTCGGATTTTGATGCAGTTTTTAGTTATGGGTTCAGGTTTGATTGGTGCATGTTCTTAGATAAATGTTACGATGATAACTCACCAGGGGGCGCTGCAGCGAACATTATTTGTGAAAAGCAATGTTGCCAATTTTCTCAAAAACTAGTAGTCCGATTTTGATGTAGTTTTCAGTTATGGGTTTGAGTTAGATTGGTACAGGTTTCTAGATAGATGTTGAGGGTGACAACTCATCAGGGCGCGCTACAGCTAACATTATTTGTGATGAAAATCAATTTTGATGCGGCTTTTTTTAGGAATGGATTTGTAGTTGATTAGTGAGGGTTCTTATATAGATGTAACGACAGCAACTTACTAGAAGGCGCTCTTTAAGAAGTTTAAAATAAAATAAAATTAAAAATTTGGAAAAAACCTACGGCGATTAAAAAGCAATTGAAAAAAGGATAAAATAATTTAAAAACCTCCAAAAAGTTAAAAATAAATTGTGTTGGTTAGCCCTTTAACTTTGACATAGGTGCCTAGCAATATTTTGATTCAAGTGTTGTCTCGAAATGCACATCGAAATAATGCGCCAAAACTGCGTTTTGTTCAATCTACTTTTGTTAGATTTATAACAATTTAACTTTAAAATTAACAAAAAATCGTAAATTCATAAAAACGTACGAACAATTAAATTACACAGACACAACTTGAACAAGAAGTCAGCTCTTCATACATACTTACTCTATGGTGTGAGAGCACAACGTGTGACGTCATATTTTCGGATTGGTGTTTAATGTCACGTGACTGAATGCCTAATTTATCCAAACTTATTTTCTAAAAGTAATAGTAATCTTTATTCTGTCTACTAATTTATATTACTTTTTGTTGTCTATTCATTGGAAATAGTCATAAGAAACATACACCAATCCGATTTATTCTTAGTGGACACAAGCCTTACCGTCTGTGTACATGTACATACTCGTACATAGGGCTACCTAATAGGTTGCAATGATTTGCAGACGAGACACGATAATTTACTGTTACATTTTAATGTTCCCGAATTGACTCCTAGTGGCGATAGTATTACGTTATTTATTTTTGTGTTCCATCACTTTGACAACCCTACAGATATCGGTGAGTTTAAGTACAGACAGCACAGCTAAGGTTACATACTCAGGAACACACAAGTTCGCACAAAAAATTGGTGTTTTCTGTGCAAGGACCGCAACAAAATGCGAAAGAAGAATGTCTCTCAACACACAATGCATTAGTAACTGATAAGAATATTACGACAGATAGAAGCGAGGTGAAGGGTGGTGAAGGCAGGCGGCAGATGCGAGCTGGTAACTAATGACTGTCATGAATCAGGTACAGGTACGCCAGTACGGGCTGTATGCTGTGACGTTTAGAGGCCGGATACGTAATAACAGCTATGATATGCCATATCTTATTGATCATTAATATTCGTGCAATGCAATGTTCCAACTGTAATGCTTGCAATAACTTTTAATCTTAGTATATTTCAGACTTCGCGATTTCGTTTCATGTTATATAACCTTCTCTTTATATAATATTTTATTTATTTCCAGTAACAAGACTCATGGGGTTAGTAACAATGCTTGCTTAGCCTATGTTAGTAGATCAAATTACACAAATTACACATTTTTACCATTATGTTAATTTACAGTGCCGTTCTTCCGATGCAACAGTGTTGGAACGTTTTTGCTTGAAGTGAACAAACCGTCGAAAAATAACTCCTTTCGGCCACAGGTTATTATCCATAAACATACTCTGCGACACGGTAAGACACTATTCGGTGTTTTTTCAATTGTAACTTTCTCCTCTATTTTTCTCTGAATATAATTCGCTATATTTATGCTTGATAAAAATATTGTCTTGCAAAATCAACATCTCAAAAGAAATCAACTTGCAACAGATTTTTGGAGTTTTCATTACACGCTCGTTTTCCTTAAATGAAGTTTCATACTAGTTTCATTTGCTAACAAATTATTACAGAAAACCCGTTTCGGAAATTTTAAGTTTACCGCGAACAAACGGACGCAGTATATTTTCAACTGATTTCCAAAAAAGAGGAGGAGGTTTTCAATTCGACTGTTTGTTTTTTTTTATTATACCGGGTGTTACGTAAGGGTTATATCAACCCGAAGCCAGCACTATCAGCTGGTCGACCAGAACCCGTTTCGATATGTCGCGACCGCCAGGGAAGAAAAGAAAATTCATAAAAAAAACATTATTACCGAATAAAATACACACTTGTTTAAACAACACTAGCTAATATAGTTATTTAAACTGCCATGGTCGTTATTATTATAAACTTTGGAAATGTATTCGGGATATTTAGTTCCTCCGTGACCATGGCGCTTGCAATAGTGCCGAAATATCGGAAACTCGACAACAAAATAATACATGGTAAATATCCCGAATACATTTCCAAAGTTTATAACACTAGCTAAAATCAGCTGCTTCGGTCATCGACATCAAAATAGGTAAAAATAATGCGCGCCTGTGAAAAGCCTTCCGTCTCACTCCTGTTAGGAACATTTTGTCTCTGTTTCGCATCAAGCGATGCCGTCCTCACGAACACGAAGCGCTCGGTCGAGTCACGAAGTTTCCTAGAATTTTATTTAAAATCATTTAGCAAGGTCACAGGTCAGTTCAGTTGCATTCTTTGCTTTGTGCAGTGAGGTAGCTAAATAATTGTTTAGTGTGTTAATTTGTGAGTTGTGTCAAGTTGTGTGTTGTGATAGTGATTGTGTTGTGTAGTAATGGCTCTGAGTAACGAAGAGTATTACAAGATGATGCTTTGTGTAGGAGCATCAGAAGGCAATTTGAGCGCTGCCCGGGAGTTGTACCTACCGTGAGTTTTGATAACTAAAAATACTGTATACGCAGTCGAGTCGAAGCCGCATTTAGCACTGTTACACAAGAAATTAACCTTTCCTGTAAACAGGTAAGATTTTTCTAAAATTGGGGACAGAGATTTTACTATCACTTGCATGTGGTGCACCTGTCGAACCACGGACGAGGATCTGGGGAAACATAACTATGTGTTGGTCAAAATTTTATTTATATAAACAAAACTAATCCTTTAAGGACGCCCACACCGCCGCGACGCCCGCGCCACCGCCAAGGGCATTGTACATACGTACCACGCGCTCATTGTCTAGTTGTAGCTAAGTCAAGCCGTAGCGTTGGGACACATTTGTTTTGATTTGAAATATCTTTAAAATGTTTTGCGAAACTTTTTTTTTCTTATTTGGCGGTCGCCATATATCGAAACGGGTTATGGTCGACCAGCTGATGATGCTGGCTTCGGGTTGATATAACCCTATCGTAACATCCTGTATAGTACTCGTATCTTCGGACTGGGTGAACCGCTTTTGATTTTTTTTAAATTGGTAGCTACTACTTCCCATTTCAATTTGGTCCCATTCCGACAACTATTTGGTCCCATTTCGGTAATTTGAAGTCGGTTACTGTGTCAATTATTGACGTATATTTGACGTTTATTTATATAATTATTTAATGTCTGACATGTAGAAGCTTTTATCTTAGGTATAGGAAAATTGTATTTAAAAAGAAGGTATAGATATTTACTACCTCTAATAAACCACACGACATATTGATGTATATGTAATAGCTTACGTAATAAACCAAGATTTATTATCTGTGTGCAGCTACTACTGCGTTCATTGCAATGGACAGGTTAAAAGTTTTATGAAAACAATATAAAGGGATTCATCAAGATTTATTGACGGGAGCACATGTTGTAGATAAGTGAGCAGGCAGGTGATGAAAGGGAGTAATACAATAATTATTATAATTACGCGATAACCCGTAGATCAAACGTTAAACATGTATAGGTATTGTTTTCTTGAATCTTTTTGGTCACATACCCATGTCATATATTCAAACTCAATTTGCTATTTTTCATATCGCTCTGTCAGAAATAAATTAATTATTGTAGCTAAATTAGTGTAATTATAATATAGGTAGTTGTAGTATGATTGGAAATCACTGTCGGATTTTAATTCCCAAAGTCAAAGCAACGCATTAGGTACTTAAATAGAATTATATATTATTTATTTTATTGTGTAAATCGTTATTAATATTTCCTCAACTCATCAAAATTAAGTATGACTTGGTGTTATTTATTATAGCGATAACAATTTCGTTAGAACTCAACGATCAACGTTACCGTCATGTCACGAGTTAGGTAGGTTTGCGGTAAACGGTCAGACTTGTATCACCAAAGTTTGTCCAGTCACAACTCACAACATATAACAGTTTTATTAATCTCACTATCTTGGTTCATTCCTAGACACTAACTTGGTCTATTAATGAAATAAAATTTCTTCATGCCACGACGAAGAATGTGAACCGGGATGACAGTTCAGTGGAGACTACGCACACTTATTCAGCTCTATTCGCGTTTCGCTGAATGATTTTGGTCACACTTATACAGCTCTGCTTCTATCATGGGTGCAAAGGGGCCCTTCTTACATCTATCGGGCCCCAGCGACCTCACCTGCTAGTGGCGCACCTGCTGATTAACGGACGAGGTTCGTATATTACGGTACCCATGTGGTGGCTTTGACCCCTACGTGGATACCAGGTGGTACAACAGTGTTGGTCCGGGGGGGTACCACCGTGCAGCTGTGCTAAAGCCCCCCAAGTAACCCAGCCCAGGCTGGGTTGCGTTAGGGGTTCAGCAGCTGCACTGCCGGGCCCGGGGCGGTGTATGGTGCGGCAGGCAGGGGTCCAGTGGGGGCGAAGCGGAGTCTAGTGTGGGTGGTGTGGGTCGATTCGCCGGCCAGGGAGACCCTTAGCAACGGCGTTGCCGCGGCCGCCCGCAACATAGTCATGGGGCCCGCCTGGGACCAACCACCCCAGTAGGCTGCCCCACATGTTGCGCATAATCCTGTTGTGGGGTCGCCGCTCCGGGTGGTAACCGGTGTGGGGTAGCGGCGGCCTTGCATCAGGGGGGTTTGGGAGCCCTTCCGTCCGGCGGGTCGGCTCCGACCTAACCACACGGTTCTAGACGAAGCTAGCCTCTGCACTTTGTCACTTACTGCCGCACCAAATATCGCCCTGTCTTCACGCTTCCCCATATTTCACAATGACAGTGCAACAAGAGAATAGACGGTACACAGCGGCCCCTAGAAACCCCACAAAGTTGACTTCGTTTGAGGTGGAGTTCGCGAATATCCGCGGACTCCATGCAAACCTCGATACCGTCCACCATCACCTGGAGTCGGCACGGCCTTCTGTGATGTTCCTAACGGAGACACAGATACGCCGCCCTGACGACACGTCGTACCTCTGTTACCCGGGCTATATCATTGAGGAACAATTCCGCGATAAAGCCGGGGTGTGCGTGTTCGTTAGGGCGGATGTTTGCTGCCGCCGGTTGCGCTGTCTGGAGAACCCCTCCTACTCCGTCCTTTGGCTGCACGTGGATCATGGCTCCATGAGCCAGATCTACGTGTGCGTCTACCGCTCCCACACAGGGGACACTGGGACAACAAGGCTTTTCGAATACCTCAGCGAGATGGCTGACGATGCGCAGGTGCGGTTCCCGAACGCTGACCTGGTTTTCCTGGGGGACTTTAACGGTCATCACGTTGAGTGGCTGGGGTCCCTTAGGACCGATCATGTGGGACGAACCGCCCATGCATTCGCTCTCTCCCACGGGCTGACCCAGATGGTACGGGGGATCACCCGGATACCTGACAGGTCAGACCACACGCCCGCCTTGCTGGATCTACTGCTGACGAGTCGCCCAGCCGAGTACAGTGTGTCGGTACGCGCCCCACTGGGCACATCCGACTACTGTGTGGTGCACGCCAGCTTCCAAGTGCCACCGCCTGCTCGTGCTGAACAAATGACTCGACGACTATGGCACTACTCGTCGGCAGACTGGGACGGTCTCCGCGATTACTTTGCGTCCGTCCCGTGGACCCAGCGCTGCTTTGTAGGGAAGGCGCCTTCGGATAGCGCTGCTGCCATTGCTGGCGAGATCAGTCTAGGGATAGAATATTATATCCCTTTCACTGATGTCGCCAGCATCCGCAAAGCTCGCCCCTGGTTCGGGCGTGAATGTGCCGAGGCTGTCCAGAAAAAACAGTCGGCATATCGCGCCTGGGTCAGGGCTCGGGCGGCACGTCACCCGAACGTGAACCGCCTCAAAGCAGCGTACAATCGGGCCACTAGGTTCAGCAAGAGGGCCTTCAAGAGAGCGGATGCCCAGCGCGTCGCGCGGCTTGGTCAGGAGCTCACATCCCATCCCACGGGCAGCCGTGGATACTGGCAACTGGCCAAAGCCGTACAGTCAAATTTTTGTCAACCCTCGCTGCCACCACTGCGTTTTCCTGATGGATCACTGGCTCACAAAGCCCAAGAGAAGGCGGACATGCTCGCAGACCTCTTTGCGGCTAATTCCCGGGTCGATGACCGTGGCCTGCAGCCCCCCGCCATCGCCAACTGTGGCCACACTATGCCTGATATTGTTATCAGGCAATGTGATGTACGGGCAGTGCTGCGGTCACTCGACACGCGGAAAGCCAGTGGCCCTGACGGCATTCCGGCGGTGGTGCTACGAAAATGTGCTGCTGAGTTGTCTCCAGTATTAACGCGTCTGTACCGCCTCGTGCCGGAGGCCTGGAAGGAGGCGAACGTACAACCGATCCCCAAGAAAGGGGATCGATCCGATCCAGGCAACTATCGACCCATAGCTATCACCTCAGTCATTTGCAAGGTGCTCGAGCTTCTTATTAATAAGCAGCTCATGCGCTACCTGGAGGATCACTCGCTAATCAATGATCGGCAATATGGCTTCAGGCCAAAACGATCAACGGGTGACCTCCTGGCATTCGTCACGCATGTATGGGGTGAGGCTATGGAAAAGTTCGGCGAGTCCTTGGCTATTAGCCTGGACATCGCCAAAGCTTTCGATAGGGTCTGGCATGCTTCGCTCCTTTCCAAGCTTCCGGCATATGGTCTACCTCCTCAACTGTGCAGCTGGATTGCCAGTTTTTTAAACGAGCGCTGAGTGCGGGTCCTCTGCGGTGGCCAGGCTTCTCGCTTTTTGCAAGTGAATGCCGGGGTACCGCAGGGGTCCGTACTGTCACCAACTCTCTTTCTTCAGCATATCAATGATATGCTTTCCCTCGGGAACATTCATTGCTATGCAGATGACAGTACATTGAACGGGAGTTACTCGGTTCGTCCGACGGCGGGGCGATCTGTGATAGAGGAGGAGAGACGACATCTCGTGGGTGATCTCGACCGAAACCTCGACAGTATCTCCCAATGGGGTGCCGAGAACTTGGTCGAGTTCAATGCCCACAAAACACAGGCGTGTGCATTTACAGCGAAAAAATCCCCTTTCCTTCCCCTACCCACACTTCAGAATGCAATATTACCAATGAAGGAAAATCTAGACATCCTTGGCATAGACGTTCGTCGAGAGCTCAATAACACAAAATACATTGAGAGATGTATTGGGCTAGCTTCGCGGAAACTAGGAATACTGAACAAGGTAAAGCGATTCTTTACACCGCACCAGAGGTGTCTGCTGTACAAAACGCAGATTAGACCCTGCGTTGAATACTGCTCTCACCTCTGGGACGGCTCCGCGAAGTATTTGCTGGACGCACTCGACGCGCTGTTCGCATTATAGACTGTCTGGAGGTAACGGGAAGCCTTGAGCCGCTAGCCCAGCGCCGAACAATTGCTTCCTTGGCCGCGTTCTACCGTATTTACCACGGTGAGTGTTCTGAAGAGCTCTTCAACCTGATCCTACCCTCTCCCTTCCGATCCCGAACAACGCGTGCCGGGCAGAGATGTCACCCTCATACCGTGGAAACCGTCTTCGCGAGAACCGAGCGTTTTAAACGATCGTTTCTCTGCCGAACGATGGTGGCTTGGAACGCCCTGCCTGCGCACGTGTTTCCTCCAACATATAACCCTGGGCTCTTTAAGCGAAGCGTGAAGAGGCACATTACAGGGTCGTCAAGTTGAGGGCCACTCTCTATAGTATTCCTGTGTACTGTGAGAGTCGCCCTCAATTGCCAGACGTCGCCTCAGCTTACCATCAGGCGAGTGGCGTCAATTAATCGACCTAAATAAAAAAAAAAAAAAAAAAAAAAAAAAAAAAAAAAAAAAAAAAAAAAAAAAAAAAAAAAAAAAAAAAAAAAAAAAAAAAAAAAAAGATCAGCCGCGTACGGCGTCGTAAGAATGAGAAAAGCCGTCATAACGTGCTATCTCCGCTGAAACGCTTCTGTCTACTGCGTACGGCGCTGAATATGCTGCGAAGACGGTAAGCTACTCATTTAGTATAGTGCCGTTAACATCATCCCTGAGCTGTTCCGCCGCGTTCGACGGTGAATGCGGCGGAGCAGTGCTGATCGCGCCCTATATCATTCGCATGATAAAAACACATTTATCCTCATTTTATACTGGTTTGCCGCGAAAGGAGAATAGACGCGGAAAGCTGAATAGCGTACGAGTCTCCATACAAAATCGTTGTTTTCTATGGACAAAGGCTGAATAGAGCTGAATAAGTGTGCGTAGTCCCTTATATTGACCCCAGTCATATTGATCTCAGTGACATCTTAAGAGCATTTAAACATCTTAAAATGAAAAAGTCTGAAAATCATTGGGGCGTCTCAGCACAGATTAATAAATAGTTACTGTATCAGTTAGTTTAATTGGTCATGTAATTTGTATGATAGCACCTGATTTAGCACTTATATAATTAATGCATAGACAAAGGGATAATCCCTGACTTAATGAAAAAAAAGTAAACTAATACCATTGTTTAAGAAGGAATCTAAGTCAGAACTTGGAAACTACCGCCATATTTCTTTTCTGAGTAAGGTCTTTGAAAGAGTGATGCTTAACAAATGTAAGTGTACTTCGAAACCAACAATATTTTCCAAAGCCAACAATTTGGCTTTACTGCCGGAAAATCTACCACCGATGCGGGAGTTACCCTTGTGAGCCCAATATACCTACGACGCATGGGAAGGATCGCAGGATGCTACTGGGGTATTCGGCAATCTTTCTAAAGCATTTGATTGTGTTGATCGTCAGACACTGCTTAAGTTACGTCGGTATGGTTTTGACCAGAAATCTATAAAGCTGTTAGGTTCTTACTTGACAGATAGTCATGAGACAGACTGTTGATGTTAATAACGGTAAGTCAAATGGATTAAATGTAAAAATAGGCGTACTGCAAGGATCAATTCTTTTATAATAAATAGCCTGAATCGATACTTTCTATGCCATGTAAAGACCACCTTATGTATAAAGACTACTATAAAATAGTGGATTGCCTTAAAGATAAAAGTGTCTGGCTTGAGCATGGCGCAGGTCCTTCTTAAATGCTATAATTGTGGCAAACTTTGTAATTATTTGAAATTGTGGACTTCTGCATTTATTCTCTATTCGCGTCATTCCTTTGCCTGCAGACTTCCAGTCTTTTGACTCAAATCGTAAGTACTCATTCTATGTCACAAAATAACTTTAGTATAATTAGTCATTACAGTAGGTAAGTAGGTCAGGAAGGGGGGTAATAGCGAAAACGGGTTTATTCCAAAAAATAAAAAGACCCTGGCGACAGTTTTCTATTAGCAACATTTGTCTAGACGCCATCTTTATTGTTCTCGCCGCACCAATCATGCCTGCGCTGCTAGAGTTGACATTACGTGTGTCGCGACAAGTTTCCTAGACCAAGTACTTATGTAGTTTTTGCGCCAATTTAAGTGATTCGTAATAACCCCAACTTAATTATCTTTGATTTCTGATGAGTTATTTAAATAGTTGTTTGTTTCTATAATAGATTATCGGTTTTACGTATTTGTGATTGTTAAAACTAGCTGATTTTTAAAGTTTGACGAAAGAAAACCAGATTTTTTTTTTTTATATTTGGTTCGCCAAATTGACGCCGCCCGCCTGGTGGTAAGTCGTGACGACGTCTAGCGATTGTGGGCCACTCTCACAGCACGTAATACTATAGAGAGTGGCCCTCAACTTGACGACCTACTGATGTGCCTCTTCACGCTCCGCTTGAAGAACCCAGGATTATATGTAGGAGGAAACACGTGCACAGGCAGGGCGTTCCAGGCCACTATCGTTCGGCAGAGAAACGAACGTTTAAAACGTTCGGTTCTCGCGAACATGCTATCCACTGTGTGGGAGTGGCATCTCTGCCCGGCACGAGTCGTTCGGGATCGGAAGGAAGAAGGTGGGATCAGATTGAAGAGCTCTTCAGAACACTCGCCGTGGTAAATACGGTAGAATGCGGCCAAGTAAGCTATTGTTCGGCGCTGAACTAGCGGCTCAAGGCTTCCCGTTACCTCCGGACAATCTATAATACGGATAGCCCGTCGCTGCATAGTGTCGAGAGCGTCCAGCAGATACTTCGCGGAACCGTCCCAGAGGTGAGAGCAGTATACGACGCAAGGTCTAATCTGCGTCTTGTACAGCAGACACCTCTGGTCCGGTGTAAAGAATCTCTGCCTTATTCAGTATTCCTAGTTCCCGCGAAGCTAGCCCTATACATCTTTCGATGTAGTTTTTATTATTGAGCTCTCGACGAACGTCTATGCCAAGGATATCAAGGTTGTCCTTCATTGGTAATAATGCATTCTGAAAAGAAGGTAGGGGAAGGAAAGGGGATTTCTTCGCAGTAAATGCACACGCCTGTGTTTTGCGGGCATTGAACTCGACCAGGTTCTCGGTACCCCATTGAGAGACTGTCGAGTTTACGGTCGAGATCAGCCACGAGTCGTCGTCTCTCCTCCTCAATCTCAGATCGCCCCGCCGTCGGACGAACCGAGTAACTCCCGTGCAGTGTGCTGTCATCTGCATAGCAATGAATGTTCCCGAGGGATAGCATATCATTGATATGCAGAAGAAAGAGAGTTGGTGATAGAACGGACCCCTGCTTCTCGCTTCTTGCAAGTGAATGCCGGGGTACCCCCGGCATTCACTTGCAAGAAGCGAGAAGCCTGGCCATCGCAGAGGACCCGCACTCGGCGCTCGACCATATGCCGGAAGCTTGGAAAGGAGCGAAGCATGCCAGACCCTATCGAAGGCTTTAGCGATGTCCAGGCCAATGGCCAAGGATTCGCCGTGCCTTTCCATAGCCCCACCCCAGACATGCGTTACGAATGCCAGAAGATCACCCGTTGATCGTTTTGGCCTGAAGCCGTATTGTCGATCATTGATTACCGAGTGATCCTCTAGGTATTGCATGAGCTGCTTATTTATAAGGAGCTCAAGCACCTTGCAAATGACTGAGGTGACAGCTATGGGCAACCAATATTTGGCTATGGCAAAAGCTATTGACAGCAACCATTAATTAATTAATAAATTTGAGAAGGGCCCCTAACATTGGTCCCTCACCGAGGTAAGAACAAGCGAGTCGCTCCTCTCAGGAATGTTTTGATAAATCCCTTCCTGCTTCATGTGACGTTTATCCTGAACCCTAACACAGTCCCGTGTCTGTACCACAGACACAGAGACAAATGCATCGAGATACGGCGATAGTGTTGACAAATAGCTGATTTTTACCAAGATATCGACATTGGATCGTAGAACATTCGTTCGTTTATTATCTAACTTAACTATTTTATAATTATGATAGTTAAAAATAGATATAATACACTTTTTAACAGATAATATCAAATTAAACTCGAGAAGAACGATACTGTACTGCTTGATTAATACTAGTTTAATATTGTGTGATGTTCCTAAGAACATTTCTCTACCTATATCCTCCTAGAGCTGCGACGCCCAAACCTGAACACAAATAGGTCCCTAAATGATGCTCCTTCCCGTGAACCCAGGTATGTATCTACTTTTAATAAGTTACGAAAAAAATCCACTCCTAACTTACTGAACGATTTGAAACGACATAAAAAGTAATTTGTTTGTATGGTAGTAAATGCCTATCACGTGCACTGCACTTATCAGCCATAAGCATAAAACTGCGAACTGTACAAGAATATTTAATAAATTACGTGGTAACAAAACCTTTGTAGGTACCTAAGCTACCTACGTTGCTAGCAGAAGATATCCGTACTTGTTCCACTAACAAGGTAGTTCACTATTTGCTTTTGATTTAGTAGCTACTTATCTATAAAATAACTCGCGTATAATTTCAGTCAATCAGTCAGTAACTCAGTACCTACTTATAGCTGCTAGTGACCTGCATAATCAGACATTTTATTTACTCCGCGTTGAAATGAAATGAAATGAAATGATTTATTTATTTGTATAGGTCACTAAATGGCTCTTACAAACGTCAGTAAGTACTTAAAATAAAAAATGTCATTGCTTCTATATTTACATGTACTGCCAGATTCGCAAAGCAATAAGTAGAACCGAGAGAAAGAACCTGGCAATAAAACTCTCGGTCACTCTTTTCAAATAATTGACTCATTTACACATTTTCTTAAAACTAAATGTGGACGAATGTACATTGGTCTCGTGTCAAAATCAAATAGAGTGTATAATACAACAAAAAAATTATTATAGTCGCCTAAGTACAAAATATGCTACAATTACGGCATTTTAGGAGGCGCCTGCACCATGCTCAAGCCAGACACTTTTATCATTAAGGTAATCAACTGTCTTATAATATGCTTTTTGACATAAAGTGGTCTTTATAAAGTTTTTAAATTTATTGTCGGGCATACAAAGGACCGTTTCTGGCAATTTATTATAAAAGCGTATACCTTCCCCCTTGAAAGAATGACTAACCTTGCTAAGCCGATAACACGGAGGGAGTAGTTTATTTTTATTACGTAGATTTCTGTCTGTAACGTCACTTACTTTAGTATAGCTAGATATATTTTTCCTGACATACAGTATGTTATCAAATATATATTGGGAAGCTACAGTTAAAATATTAATATCTTTAAATCGCTCCCTAAGAGAATCTCTTGTACCTAAACAATAAATGGCACGGACTGCCCTCTTTTGTAATATAAAAATTGTTTCTATATCTGCTGCATTTCCCCAAAGTAGTATTCCATAGGACATCAAGCTATGGAAGTAACCAAAGTAAACTAGCCTAGCAGTAGCTACATCTGTCAACTGCCTAATCCGTCTCACAGCATATGCAGCAGAGCTAAGCTTATTAGCTAAAATGGTGATATGGTCACCCCATTGTAATTTAGAATCTATTGTTATTCCTAAAAAGGTAGTGTTATTTACAAATTCTAACCTTTGGCTACCCAGCACGACATGGACGTTTGCTTGTCTGACATTGGGCATTGTAAATTTAACGCATTTAGTCTTTTCTGCGTTCAACAATAGGTTGTTTGTAGAAAACCAATTTGAAATATCATTTAAAATATTATTAACATTATTCGCATCTGTACTATGCCGATTTACTTTGAATATAAGTGATGTATCATCCGCGAACATTACTATGCCAGCTTGTGCCTCGATCATGCAAGGCAAGTCATTAACATAAACCAAGAAGAGAAAAGGCCCCAGAATTGATCCCTGAGGTACGCCTATTTTGACGTTAGTTCCGTTTGACTTAACGTTGTTCACATGAACAGTCTGCAGCCTATCTGTCAGGTAAGATCCTAATAGTTCTAAGGATTCACGTATTCACGGATTCACGATTCACGTTGAGCGTAGACAAGTCTGTGGTGCCCTTTTGTGGGTCAGCCGTCTCAGTCGTCTACTTCGCGAGCATCCTGCTCGCAGATGGACACGGCCGCGGCCACCTACTCCCGCTGGAGAACATGGCTTGAAGCATGGTAAGTACCCAGTGAGCGGTAGCCATATATTTATGTAGATAGGAACCATTGCTGCCATTGCGTATAATGTATGTCATTGTGTTATAAATAAGTAGGTTTTTACTCCAAGTCGTTACTTAGTAAATGTCAGACAGTAATGAAGAATGAGAGCGGAAATGTCATGGGACGACATAATCTGTAGCGACATCTGTTATTGAGTCGCGCAACATTGTAACTCAACAAGGAAGGTATCGTGGAAAATCTATTTTCAGATAAGATTCTAGACATAATAATAATATAACCTATACAGAAGATATACAGTTGCGCTTTTTGATATGGTTGGTAAGAAGAGCTCTATCACAGAGATAAAGGAAGGCTAGGTAGGGAAGTATACCAGTTCAAATGCTGTTACGGCTATTTATCTAGCGTAGTACCTATTTGTCAGTATTTTTAGTCCCACGTAATAGGGGGCAAGCCTATTTCCGTCACCGGGCACACATATAATGTATTATGTCCAAAATGGCCGAATGAATTTAATAAAAAAATAGCAGCTATATTGTAATTTTAAAAAGAAATTTAAAACCCGTTGCCTTGCGATGAAATGTTGATGAAGGACAACAAAATCTTACGTGCCAGACTCTATGGCACAGCCAATTAAAGTCCTACTATTACTACATAGACTACTTCTGTACAGAGCTAGGTATCAGTACCTTCTGTTATTTAAAGGACAATTAAATAAACAACTGTTAGGTTACAATTAATAGGTCGTTATAATTACATATAATAATAATTTGACTTCTCAAAGTGAATAGTTAGGTAGTTAGCCTGTCACCGGTCATCATTCGCCATAAGCCAACCGACTCCAGATACCAACCATTAACATAATTACCATCAAGCATTTACATCTAAGTACTTAAGGGTCTGATTAACGATTAAAGCTTAGTTGCAAGTACCTAGGTAGGTATCTAAGTAAGTATGTATGAATATTCAATTATATGTAAATGGCTCAATGCTTTATTCTGTTTACACTAACCTTCTGCCGCTACTTTGAACCAAAATTATGTTAAATAAGGATTTGTTTTTGTCAAAATTAGCGCCCAAAATAACTAAAATTACATATAGTAAGCGCCTTGTAATGCGTAGTGAAGTGCATGAGATCACCATTTCGATCGACCACACGAACCCATTTAACAGTAAATCGTCAGTTCGTGACTTAACAATTGGCCAAAATATAAAAACAAGTTACTTTGTAGATTCTACAAATAGTAGTGAGAGTGTCGTCCGTGGGGCGGCGCCACCTGCGTCTCGCGCCCAATCGCCGCCGAGCGTGTTTGTGAACCAAATTGGTCCACGCCTTTGTTGTCCTAATTACGATCACCCATTGTCCACAAATATGTGGTTAATACAATACAAGCCATTATAAACGTTGAAGATAAATGAAAGCTGAATGTTTGTGTTGAAAATTGCTTGCATATTCTGTCAATATCCTAATTATTTTTGTTTCATATTTATTTTAAAATTGCATAGTTAGAGGCCTACTGTAACGAGTAAGGTTTTTTCCTTTACTAAGAGTGCTAAGGGCAATCTTCTCTGTGAACCAAATCATTCCTACCTGCCCCCGGTGCCCCTGCACCCGGTGCCCCTGCTGATACACCGACGAAGCGAATCCCAGGAGCGACTCGTTCTCAAGACTATATAATTATTTCCTTCATGCTGATGTCTATAGCTTTCAATGTTGATGCATGGTGAAGTCTTCGTCAATTCGTAGCATAGGTATGAAGCTCGTTATAATAATTAAGGTGTGCAGCACGCGAGCGAGCGCAGTCATAGCACAGATAATATTATGGGTCTAGTATGTACCTAAATACTTATATTTTCTGTTCTATAACTTCAACGAGTGGGCAGTCGAGTCCATTAGTCAACGACAAACCAGCCTCTGCTACCTGCAGCCGAGTGCGGCCCCACCCGACTCACGTTACCTCTCATAATTACGATGTAATACTCGTAATAAAATATTGCACTATACATTTTGTTAGTGGACGTGGACTTCGCTTTATAGTATCGTTTCATCAACTCTATTTTTTTAGTATAAAAAAAGTTAACTCTATAATGGAAACTACCTACATAGATTATAAACTTTGGAAATGTATTCGGGATATTTACCATGTATTATTATTTTGTTGTCGAGTTTCCGATATTTCGGCACTATTGCAAGCGCCATGGTCACGGAGGAACTGTCAGTACATCGCGAAATAGTTTAAGGTAAACCGTATCGGTCTACCCTCCTTCTCACTCGTTTTTGTCGCGCACCACTACTATTGTCCGCATTGTTCTCACTACCAACTCGAACATGATCACGGCACACAATACTCACGGTATCCACTCGCGGTTTTTGTTTAGGTTGTTGTTTATTTTTACATAAACTGACCACTGGACGCCAGACACCCGGCAACTGAAAACCGTCTTCACGATTGAAATTTTTATATTTTGTTATTTCAATGGCTTCTCTCACCAACCTGGGTATGTAATGACGGTCTGCCGAAAGTATTTGTGGGTTATGTAACTCTATCCAATGATCAGTACCTGCCTCAAGTATATGCTCCGCAATCGCAGACTTCTGTGGTTCATTATTTCTGACCGCCCTAATATGTTCCTTCATTCGGCATGCAACCGATCGCTTAGTTTGCCCAATGTAGGAGCTACCGCAGCTACAGTCGACTTTATACACACCCGGCTTCTCCAAGGGGAAACTGTCCTTGGGCGAGCGCAAGGACTGTGATACCTTTCTCAGAGGCGTGAAGATAGTTCTTACGGATATTTTCTTGAGAATGTTAGCGATCTTATCAGTCACACCTCTGACATATGGTAGGAATGCTGGGTGTCTTTCTACCTTGTAATTTAACTGTTTCTGCGTGCATCTAGGTGGCTTGATCCGTCCACTGTACCCATTGCGCTGTAAGACGCCGCTTATATGTGTTAGTTCAGCTTCCAAATGTTCCTCGTCACATAAGTTATATGCACGGTCAGTAAGCGACGCCACGACTGAATGCAATTGGCGTGGGTGGTGATGCGAGTCTGCATGTAGGTAGCGGTCTGTGTGAGTCGGTTTTCTATACACAGAGTGGCTGAGAGTCCCATCCGAACGAACACCAACCTTCACGTCCAGGAAAGCAATGGACCTCTCTATTTCCATTTCATAGGTGAAGCTCATTTTATTATGGATGTTGTCTAAATGAGCCACATAACCCTGTACATCACGCTCATCGCCCTCCATGATACAGAAGATGTCGTCCACATACCTTTTCCAAAGTTTGATGTTGTTTTGCGGGGCAATAGTGATAGCCAGTTCTTCGAAATGTTCCATCCATAAGTTGGCCACCACAGGAGCCACTGGACTACCCATTGCTACTCCATCTATTTGTAGGTAGTATTCGTTACTGTACACAAAGTAATTTGTGAATAAACAATGATGCACAAGGTCAGCATAGATCTTAGAAATGCCCGTCTCTGCGATTTTGCGTTTGATTACTTCCATACAATCAACTATAGGAACATTTGTAAATAATGACTCCACGTCAAAACTCACCATCACTTCCGTTTCCTTCACTGTGGTATGGCGCAAAATTTGTATGAAATGTCGGGAGTCTTTGACGTACGATGTTGTTCTCCCCACCAAGGGCTGCAGTACCTTAGCTACGTGTTTAGCTAGTTCATAAGTGGGTGAGCCAATTTGGCTCACAATAGGCCGCAATGGTACGTTTGCCTTATGAACCTTAGGTAGCCCATATAATTTGGGGGGTTCAATGTTTCTGGGACGTAGCAGATACATCACTGTGTCGTCACCAATTTCTTGTTTGCACTCCTTTATCAACTTTTCCGTGCTTCGTTTGGTTCTCGCCGTAGGGTTATAGTTGACTTTCTTATAGGTTTTATCGTCACTTAAAAGTTTCCGAATTTTGTCGTCGTATTCTGTGACGTCTATAACTACCGTAGCATTCCCTTTATCCGCCTTGAGGACATAAATACTGTCGTCGTTCCTCAGTTCTCTACTTTGTGTACAGTAACGAATACTACCTACAAATAGATGGAGTAGCAATGGGTAGTCCAGTGGCTCCTGTGGTGGCCAACTTATGGATGGAACATTTCGAAGAACTGGCTATCACTATTGCCCCGCAAAACAACATCAAACTTTGGAAAAGGTATGTGGACGACATCTTCTGTATCATGGAGGGCGATGAGCGTGATGTACAGGGTTATGTGGCTCATTTAGACAACATCCATAATAAAATGAGCTTCACCTATGAAATGGAAATAGAGAGGTCCATTGCTTTCCTGGACGTGAAGGTTGGTGTTCGTTCGGATGGGACTCTCAGCCACTCTGTGTATAGAAAACCGACTCACACAGACCGCTACCTACATGCAGACTCGCATCACCACCCACGCCAATTGCATTCAGTCGTGGCGTCGCTTACTGACCGTGCATATAACTTATGTGACGAGGAACATTTGGAAGCTGAACTAACACATATAAGCGGCGTCTTACAGCGCAATGGGTACAGTGGACGGATCAAGCCACCTAGATGCACGCAGAAACAGTTAAATTACAAGGTAGAAAGACACCCAGCATTCCTACCATATGTCAGAGGTGTGACTGATAAGATCGCTAACATTCTCAAGAAAATATCCGTAAGAACTATCTTCACGCCTCTGAGAAAGGTATCACAGTCCTTGCGCTCGCCCAAGGACAGTTTCCCCTTGGAGAAGCCGGGTGTGTATAAAGTCGACTGTAGCTGCGGTAGCTCCTACATTGGGCAAACTAAGCGATCGGTTGCATGCCGAATGAAGGAACATATTAGGGCGGTCAGAAATAATGAACCACAGAAGTCTGCGATTGCGGAGCATATACTTGAGGCAGGTACTGATCATTGGATAGAGTTACATAACCCACAAATACTTTCGGCAGACCGTCATTACATACCCAGGTTGGTGAGAGAAGCCATTGAAATAACAAAATATAAAAATTTCAATCGTGAAGACGGTTTTCAGTTGCCGGGTGTCTGGCGTCCAGTGGTCAGTTTATGTAAAAATAAACAACAACCTAAACAAAAACCGCGAGTGGATACCGTGAGTATTGTGTGCCGTGATCATGTTCGAGTTGGTAGTGAGAACAATGCGGACAATAGTAGTGGTGCGCGACAAAAACGAGTGAGAAGGAGGGTAGACCGATACGGTTTACCTTAAACTATTTCGCGATGTACTGACAGTTCCTCCGTGACCATGGCGCTTGCAATAGTGCCGAAATATCGGAAACTCGACAACAAAATCTTAATACATGGTAAATATCCCGAATACATTTCCAAAGTTTATAATAATAACGACCATGGCAGTTTAAATAACTATACCTACATAGAATCAAAAATACCCGAAATTCCGGAAATAGCTTTTAGTATTTATTCACTAACTGCGCGCTTTGCATACAACCGTACAATGTAGAGGCTATAGCGAGCGCTATCACTAAGCAGCTTGTGCTTTCAGAACCAGATTATTATTTTTGTTGGACATGCTCACGCACCGTCATTTATTTATTTATCTTAGGAACATTAAACAGTTACACATTATATTTTACCAGTAACCTATGCAATAAATACATGAATTGAGTGAACGTGTAACCCACATGTTCACGAAGTAATTCGGAATAATAAAAGTAGTATAAAGAAACGTGCATGAAACTAAGCTAAGTTGGGTCCCGCTAATATCGATCTTTATAATATTTATTCTGGGTTTCAGGTTTCGAGTGTCTTAAGTGCTGCAATTCTAAATTTGGAATATGATTGCCCAAAAATATCAGTATCCGCGAGGTGTGTGTTACGTTTCAAGGATATGGCGGAGAAGAGCGCGCACTCCGGCATTCGTTCTTCACCTGGGACTGTTAGCACTAACGACTGATGCACTAATAACAACCACGCCACCGAAGCAGTCATCATGGTGTCAGCATAATGAATACAACATAACCTATACCTACCTATTTCTTTCTTAATACGCTTAAATCAAAAATAGTATTATTGATCTATGTTAATACGTAAGTTCCTATTTATACATAGAAAACACACGGGGTTTAGCAGTTAGTACCAGTACAGATATGTCAGAGTTGCTCTCTTCTACTCCAACGACTAAATAAATACCATAATTATAACAAATGCATGTAATAAACAGTAGTTATTACTTAACGAGGTACAATTTGTCGTTCACACGAGCGATGCTCACGTCCAGGGTCCAGTATGACCCCCCACTTACCTCATTACAGGAGCTAGAGTGAGCGCAATAAAATGTTTATATTTCACAATACTTGGCGCGCCTCTGTGAGTGCGGCTCGTCGCTGAGACGCCACTTCCTCCAAGGTAATTGCTCACTAATGATCTAGCTATTTTAAGAAATGTTTATTTTACAGATTAAAGTTTTATTCAGTTTCAATAAAGCCAACATTTGTTATACAGGACTTCACTGCATCTGCGTGTAGTAAGGGCAGGGTAAAGGTCGACTGCTGTATTTCTAGACTCCTCGTTCTCCATAAGTTGTGCAAGTTTAAAAACGATACAATAGCACATTAGAACAAATTAGTAGTTCCTGCATCATGCTTGGTATCTCGGAAGTATAATTAAATACAAGTCAAAAATTGACACAGCAGCCGACTTCAAATTACCGATATGGGAACAAATAATTGTCTGAGATCAAATTGAAATGGGAAGTAGTAGCTTTCAATTAAAAATTTCAAAATCGATTCACCCAGTTCAAAGTTATGAGATAACAAACATAAAAAAACATGCAGTTGAATTGAGAACCTCCTCCTTTTTCGGAAGTCGTTTGATACATTAATTAATAATGACGCATGATGACAGAGATGATGAAGATGACTAACGAAGGAGCGCTGGAAGAAGATAGATCGAAGAAAGAGAAGCAATAAGGGAAGTTAGAGAGAACCGGAGAGGAACGATGATAGACCTACTGATACGACACGACAAGTTCATAAAAAAACCGGTCAAGTGCGTGTCGCGCCACGCATAGAATAGGGTTCCGTAGTTACTCATAATAGCCCCTATAACTCCTGAATTAACAAAGTTACACAAACGGTTATATTTTTAATTAATCATAATTGACTCTTCTCTCTGCCATTTTTAGTCCGCCGCTACTGCACCGATATGAGCAAGGTTCTTAATTAAGGAAGAAAATGTTTTGCAGTACTCAGGTTTACATTAGGTTATAATGTAAACCTGAGCCCTTACTCTCCAGGTTAAGCCCAAACTAAACAACACTATAAAATACGCCCATATCCGGTAATTTTATGTTGGTATGTAATTTTTCTAATTACATAATGCAAATAATGTGAAACCATCGTTTTTGTACAACTTTTATGTAGGTACTTATAAGATATGATATTGTTGGTTACCTATATTACTTGTAGGCAGCTATAGCAGGCCTATGTCACTCGCCTAACAATCGCAAAAAATACGTGATGTCAGCGACAAAGTTGTAAGTCGGTAAGGGTTGTCTCTTGTTTGTGACACGGCATTGACCATACAGTTGATATTGAGGCATTAACGTCATAATTATTGGTCAAATTATGCTGGTACTTTCCTGACAACCTTAACGTTCGAATGATGTTCTCTGTAAACAAAAGAATGTGCTTTAATGAACGTCGGAGTGCAAGTTCTGTATGTAAGTTCTCGTACTATTCCCTATTCTGTGGCTATAGTTAGTATAACGGGTAGTTAACAATTAAGTGCAGAGAGGCCGACCCTCAATCTAACATAATAAACGGCTAGTTCAATGAGACGAGGTTCTGTTTTATGACGTCACTTCCGGTGACTGCTTTATGGCTCTCATTAGCGGAACACAATTGCAGCGTCTGCTTCTGTATGCAAGTATTCACTTGTGATATTGTTTGAATAGTACATAGGTACCTAATTATAACAGAAAATGTTTGATGTGACACGTCTTAGCTCACAAACACATTATGCTCTAAGGTAGGTTTTCTACGCTTCCCTACAGATTTTCATAAAACAGAATATTCATTTGTTGTTGAATTAATGTTTGAATCCTAAACATTGGACTAGAATTTGATTTTATTAACCGATAGACGTTGACTCTAAGAATATACTCGTATTTCTATGTAGGTACAACAGCTGACAATCAATATTAGCTAGAACCTAACTGAGTTACAATTCAGATGTTAATCATTTAGTGTGAACTGTGAGTTCGTTTGAGTTGGTTAGTAAATTGGGGCTTGCTTTTTCTACTCTGACGACGTAGGTGCCTAGTAAAGACTCGATAGTACATTAATAGAGACTGTAATATTAATCCGTTGCTCACACTTAGTGTACTCACACTTAGTGGCCGATGGTCCGGTGGCTCTGAAAGGTTAAAAATGACGTTAGGTTTCTGGAGCTAAGTAAAGCTTTTGATTCTGCACTTCCATTGACATCATACATTGTCATATGGGTAGGCAACCATACACCACAGATTCCATTCCAGCGGCGACATCAAACGATACGATTAATACTAATTATATGTTTAATTACCTACAGTAGAAACCTGCGCCCGCGCGCAGTTACGCGCATACACACACACACACGCGCGTTCAACTCTCACAATGTCGAATTCTCTCGGTATATGATACGAACAAGAAATATTTCGATTACTAATTGATCAAATTAAACTGAACGAGGAAGGAGAGGCTCTATATAAAACGTTTAATTGATTTTATGACCTTTACTCTAAGAGTAATTAAGTAATATAGCTGCCCCTGCCCCTGCCCCTACCCTGGGTACGGCACACACCTCACATAATAATCTCACGGTACCAGATATTTTATAGTTATTTTATGTGTTTTATAATAACCGTAACATAGTCATAAAGTAGTCATAAGACTACCTTACCGTAGTAAGTAAACAAGTGCCCGAGTACCTAATACACGTACTTCATAGGTATATAAACCTAACTAACAGTCTATAAGTAGGTACAGCACAACTCTGCACAACCAACAAATACACTCACTTGCGTAGGTACGACTTAACAAAGATGGTGGATAAATTGGGTTGAACGACATTGGTCAAATCTGATATTCGTCAAATCGGCATTTCGTCCAATGTGACAATGGTCAAAGCTGTAGTTCGTCAAATCGTCTGTTTGTCCAATTATGAAATTTGCCAAATACGCTATTGGTTAAGTCTATGTACTGTCGATGAAAACATGCATTTCATTAGACTATAAGAATATATTTATTAGCCTGTAGGTACAAGGTGTAACATTGATAAGGGTCTGAAACTATAAGACTTACGAAGATCTCAAAAACTGATGTCATCGGCGGGACTCGAACCCACGGCCTTTCCCTAACAGGGGGACTGCTCTGACCAACTGAGCTCCGATGACCACTACCGACGACATCGAATTTTTGCTTCATATCATATTCATAATTTCTACATCGCGCTATTAAGGTTAACGTAAGGATTTCTTTCTTAATATTTTAAGAATAGTTTAAGCTAAGCTAACTTATTGCTTTGAAATACAAAAATTTCTGTTCTTAGAAACCATGTCACCGATTTTAGTAAAAATAAAAACTGCACAGGTACTCAGAAAACAAATTTTAATGATTAAAAATTTAAAAAAAAATCTACTGCTACGTGACGATTGTAAACTGAGGGGTGTATGTGACAGGGTGCTCCATTCGGTACAAACAATAATTTTGCTTTTTACAATTTATACTCAATACATTTATTTAATTGCTTCCATAATGTGGTACAGATGTTAAAATAGGTAAAGTTACAATTATGGACCCTGTCGAGTGTCGGGCACAGCACAATGTTTGTCTGGAGAGAGGAGGAATTTTATTTGATTTATTTATTAATTACACATAATTTTATTTCATTTTGGGTTATTGTTGGATATTTTTATGAATTATATTACGCTTTTATTTTATTATTATGATGTACATGTATATAAATTGAAAGTTTGGTACATTTAATAAAAATAACAATCTGATATTTGGATGTCAATTTTACGCACCGATATCAATGTTACACCCAGTGTAATATACGTAAGGCCTAACTGTAATTAAGTATTCGAGTACGTGTGAAAACTAGCCAAGTCAGGTTTTTTTAGTCTGAGTTTGAGCTTAAGAAATATTTGTGATAATTTCACATTATTGGTACAAATTACAAATTTATCGCATACATTTATTTACGTTCACAAATTTTACAATTATTGTTACGCCATGCTCGGCCATACGCCATACTCTTCAGTTGTGACTCGTTTGGCATTCTCAGGTCGGCTCTTATCAAACGATTGAAATGCGACATTAGTCCTTTGCAATGAAGTTACCGGTCGCGTCTCGGACCACCCGCGCGCTCGTCGCTCGGTCCCATGCACCGTGCACGCCACTACGTTACCTACACGAGATCCACCTGCCATCATCCATGCGCCAATACAACCGCGGACAAGTATGACATCAGTGACAGATGTATACTGATAGCTTGGTGACAGATAATCGGGATCCTAGGTCTTTGGAGACAGATACGATGAGATAGCAATTAGACGAACCACTCATCGAATCATTTGCATTCACCATTGCCCTTCACGATATAATTATCTATAGCTGATATTATAAAGAAGAATGATATGAAGTTTCCCCCGGCTGCGTCAGCAAGAGGGTTACCTATGTTTTACGCACGTATTACGTGTGTAGCTTATTCTTTGTTCACCTCCACAAGATAATTATATTCTAGGTTGTTCACTTAATACTGGTGAACACTACTTAGAAGCTTGTTATACTAATCGTGGTCATATCTCCACGGCGGACGGCGGGAACTACTCCAGTCCATAATGTATGTAACGAGGACAATTAAACTCATAATGCGGGCTCCACCAGACTGTCGCGGTTGTGTACTCAGTTTTTACTACTGTCGTTTACTTAGGTAGGTACTGTTGCAAAAACGCATTGCATTATTAGATACTCGTTTAGTGCACTGGTAGCTAACTAAACCAGCGTTTGCAGTTACTTCTTGGCAGTTAAAATTTTCAGATCACTGTTGTGTGGATCTTCGAGATAGAGGAGCATTGAGGGGAGAGTTACATTTTAAATTTCTGGCTCTTGTTGTAAGCAGCAAGAGAAGATGAAAGGACGGTGTTTCGAGTATTTTATTTTGTTTGAAAAGTATATTTTTATAAGTTCTGCTTAAAATCCAAAGTGAGACAAGTAAAGACCATAATACAATTTCAAGTTAATCGTTACACATTTCAACCAACCTAAACAAAAAGATGTTCATAAATTTTTAGAGATGTACACGAGACATTTTACGTATTTCATTGGACTAGCGTGGGCGGGGGGACTACAGACCATTCCCTATCGCCTAAGAGAGGAGGCCTATGGGCATTAGTGGGACATATACAACATGTAATTGAGTTCGCTGAAAATCTCGAAGTTTTTTTTTAACTACCCGAGACCGCGGCCGCTCCCATGTCCATTGCTACGGGCGTCTCCGGTGACCCCAGAAGGTATTTCCAGTGGCGCCCGGTGGACTTTGGCCAGCTGTGTGGCCTCTTCGGGGGTTTGGTCGGAATGAAAATCCCGCGTCGTTGGGGTTAGGTGTTATCCCGCGTCGGTGAGTGAATCTGGTTTCTTGCTGTGGGGCAAAGGCCTCGCAGCACGTAACCCTTTTAGCCTGCTTCTGTAAGGACGGCGGGTGGCTATCCTGCCGTCCATAAGCCCGGGGCGTAGATGAGTCTGCGACGCCCTGGCCGCTGACTGCGAATCTCAGCGGGGAGGGTACACTCCCTCTCTCTCGGCCGCCTCCTTCGCGAGCATGACTTTCTCGCAGAAGGACACGGCCACGTTCAACTTACTCGCGCTGGAGACCATGGCTTGGAGCATGGTTTCCAGCGAGAGGATATCCACGCCCAGACCCACTACGAGGTCCCGGCGCTGACTGGGGGCTGAGCATTCCACCACTACACACCACACGCCCGGTAACGATCTGCGTCACACGATACGTGAGGTCACTATGCTGCCTCTGCAGCCAGTCGTCCATGATCGGTCTCACCGCCGCGATGACGGTGGTTCCCCACTTTGGTTGCTCAAGTCGCACCCTCCAAGTCTCCATGAGATCCTGGCGGAGTTGGGACCGCTGGTCCTCGATTTCTCGAGAAGCAGGCCTGTGGTCCCTCTCCAGCGCCTCCTTTTGCCATTGAAACAATGACGCAAGGGCTCTCGCTTGCAGGTCCATGGAAGGAAACCTCGAAGTTTATTAAAATTAAACTGAGTACAACGTGACGATTTTTACTGATAGGGCCCCATCAAAGAATTTGCCACGGGCCCCATATGGTATAGTTACGCCACAGCCTCGACGAGGCTGGACAATTTTGCTTTCGTCTGTCTGTATGTTCTGGGCGCACCCACATTTTTTGAACGGGTGACTCAAATTACGATTTATGTTAAATTGTGTTAAATTGTTTCTCGGCGAATACTCGGCCGATTTCGGATTTTCTTGCACTCATCAAAAGCTTACAGAATTACCCAGGTTCTTACGAAGCCAGAATTTAGAATTTCGATCAAATAAAAATAATTTAATTGATGGTAAAAATTCCCATAGCGTAATGACAAAAAATACTTTGACAGAGTTGTATCGCTTTGAATCCAAACTCGCTTCGCTCAAATATATGCTGCAGCGTAACGGTACGTTTCGCGACTGCGGCGACCGTTATCAGCACATACGAGTACCATCATGCGTAGATGTGCTCCTCGTCCTCTTCCGCGGTAGCTCCAGCAGTCTCCTGAGAGTATCGCAGATGGGTGGCATTCACCAATGCTGCATCAATTGATGAAGCTGCATGTAACTCACACTAACTACTAAGTTTTTTTAACTTAAACATATAAAAAATCAATCATACTTCCTACATAACACTTAAAATATATTAAAATCTAACTTAAAATCCGATAAGCAACTATTGTGAATTCGTTCAATGTGCACGAAAACAAATCAATTTGGTTGACCACCCGCAACATTGAGCGCCCGCAACGCTCGCGCCAACGGTGCCAACTGCAGCAGATTAGTGCGAGCTGTAGGCACTCTCAGGGACCACCAATTTGTATTTCCTTTAGGAGAGTTGGATGGTGCAGTTTACCACGTAAAACCTTGAACAAGTAGGTTGTGAGGGCAACTTCTCTTCGTAAGTTCAGTTTGTTATATCCGAGCATACCCATACCTGGACATACTCCATACACTTATGTATAAGAAACTAACAAATTTGTTCTGGATACGCTCTAACATAGTTTTGTACTTTGTTCCATGTGGTGACCATTGCATACCACATGAAACAAAGTACCGCATTTCCCTCCAAATTACTTCTCACAAGAGCCTCAAATACCTAGATCCTTCAAGGCATTGATGTTCGTAAATTGACTTGCTTGACGCAGAACAAAACCCAGCGCTCTAGTTATAACACTATTATGCGACGAGCCTGAAACAAAATATTATATTTATTATTAAAAATTGAAAATAGCATGAAACAGAAGTTAACTGAAGTCACAACTCAAGCAGTGTTCACTTTCATCGGAGAGCTCTCATTGACCGATTACTGAATTTACCAATTAGATTTTTCGGTCTGAGCGGACTTTCATTGGCTGATTTGACAATCCGCCAGAGAGTTCTGTCCGATGAATGTGAATAGTGCTTCTGGGATTGTGTGAACCAACACAACCCCTTGACGACATACAACGTATAAAAAATTCCTCAACAGTAAAGTAAGGGAGCCACCCAGGCAGGTACTAGGTAGTACAGGTACAGGTTAATTTCACGGCATAAATATGCAGGCAGTTAAAGCGAAGGCGTGTCGGCTTGCATGCGTTAGTACCTACCCAGTACGAGCACACACAGTATAGCACGGTACAGTACAATTAGCTCTGTCCGTGATTATACACATTACCGCTTCAGGTACCTACTTGTTGTATAGTGCTCGAGTGGTGTAGCTACGTAGGCAAGGCAGTAGACAGGGCTACACAACCAACCTCGGCCAACACGTGACCACATTCACACGAACCTGCCCGAGCACGCCCAACTGCCGGTAATGATGGTCTTCAAGTGGAAACAAAACAAAAATGATAACACACTGCGATAATCCTAAGGGCTCGTTAAATTCATTCGGCCGGTAATTACCAAGGTGTTCGTGAAGAATTGCTCGAGTATCGAAGGTTTGAGGTTGTTGAACTGAAATTAAATATCAAAATTGATATGTTTCAGATTAGCCAAGCGGCTTTTTTATCTTTTCAATACTGAGCGCCAATTTGTTAGTGACACAGATGATATAATATCTGGGATTTAAACCAGATAGGGGAAAGACACTATAATAATGCTACGAGTTAAATTATTACACAAGATCGAATTGGATTGGGACGCTCACAACATTAGTATTTTAACAGTTTTGTGGGGTCAGTAGTGACTACCATACCCTCCAATAACACAAAGTATATTATGCGGACAGATTAATAAAACTTTAAAAACGTCGTAAAACTCCTATACTTTCTGTCATTTAATGTTAAAATATCCGGCATTAAACCAAGTGAAACCCATAGAATGTACAGAATATAGCTTTGGTTACTTTTTTCTTTATTTTTAACGTGGTCGGTGATGCATTTACGCACTTCACCGTCTCGCTGCGGGGGGGAGCGAGACGGCTTCGTGTGGGACTCCCGGCCCTAGGATGGAAAACGGGCCGGACTACCCACTAAAACCTATCCAGGTGTTTCTCCTTCGCCTTAACCAGGCCGCCGGGTAGGCAGGAACTGTTAAGCAACGGCGGCCCGGCAAAGGGGCGCTCTTTCGAGCTCATCTCGGGGGGGCTGACCCCTCCTGATCGACACAGAAGCTACGCCCCCGAAACACATAAGGGGCGTCGGACTCCTCAGGGCGAATATATAGCTTTGGTTAAGTTAGGTTAGGTTAGGTTTGTACGTACCACGGACAGCGGGTTGGGGTAACCTGGTGTCCAACAAACGTGGTTGGAGAGGGGGTGTGAAGCCCACGCCCCTTTCCTGGGTGGGAAGGCTCGACATTCCATCTGACGAGCCGTCGCCGAGGTGCCGTCTGTGCGTCCGTAAGGTGGTAATATCCTCCACACGCGGGATCCAGCGGCACCTCCCAGCTAAGGCGACAGGACGGCTTCCGGAGGTTGGTTTAGTGGGTGGGCCTGGACTCTCCGGGCATAGGCCTAGAGGCTGCGGGCTAACCCCACACAGCGGCGTCACCTTACCCCAAGGTGGTGCTGATGGTTCCATAGGGAATTCCACCCCGTTATCAAAAAAAAAAAGGTTTGTACGTACCCCGTGTTTTACGAGCACCGCCACCGCCTGCATTTGATCTAATCAATTGATTAGCGCATGGACATACATAGTTGACTTGGAACACGTGGTGGGTACACCTGCACGTTGCGACACGATACACTTGTAGTTAGACGTTATGTACCACATAACTACTCCGAGCGAGAACCTGTTATGGACTATTCACTGCTCATTTTGAATCTAATTCATATAAAGCACGATAACAACTAGTGTCCGACTGAAACCCAAAACGAACTTTCGGTGCACCTTAAGTTTCGGCAGAAACATAAACCGAAACCGAAACGCCCTTAAAGTATTTGCCTTACCGATTTTTACTGAAAAATTTAAACTATTTTTTCTAAGATTTTTTTTATTATCGTCATATAAAGTAGTCCTAACATCCATTACCAGACGACCCGTGACCCGTGACGACGTGACAACTGTGTGGACTGAAGTTAAAGATACTCATAATATTATCAAAGTAGGAAATAATGGTAAACACAAAAAAGCTCAATTAAAGTTACCCATTTAAATACTCTCACAAACTATAATCGACTATAGGTACTTGCCATTTGAGAGGTCAATAGTTTCAAAGATCAGATGCTGCAAGCTGTGCAGGTTAGACTGCAGTAGGAAAGCAGATCTTAGATTGATATACTTCCATACTACCATTTACACATCGATGCAATCTAAAACACCGTTGGTTGTAATAGATTACAACTTACTCCTTTATACAGAGCCTAACCTAACCTAGGAAGGTTTGGCCATCACAATACAAATGAGTGCTTGTCAGTTAATGATGTCGTGCCAGTTAAATATACCATTATACACCATATCATTAGCCGCACACAATCACCAATACGCTAATAAAGTAATTTTTAGACGTAACATGTCATTAAACAGTGGTCAACTATTTGTATAGTCATGACGCATGCAATCACTCAATCAAGCATCCTCAATATGTGGTGTTAGTATCTCTCTAACCAATTTATTTGTACATATATCTTTGATTCGAAATATCACACACATTGTTGCTGTTACTCGTATGTAACTTGCTTGCTGCTAGCTTATGGCAGTTAACATTTGTGGCACTTTAGTTAGATTAACATTTACTCACCTAGAGCCGCATTGCCATAAACTTTCTTTCAGGCTATTTGTAACACCACTAACTTTTCCCAAACCAAAAAGATGAGTCTTTATAGTAAGTATATAATCATACTGATACTAGGCTAGTACTAGCAGATTCACTAGCATTTAAAAGATTACAGAATAAGATTGGTGTTTAATCGGAGTTTTCCCCAATACTAGGTTTTGTACCTGTTTTGTTTGTTGAGTATCACCACAATGTTTAATAGGTTCACTATTGTTTAATAGGTTCACTATTGTTTTTTATTGTATGGTTCGAAGGTACTTGATGTAAATGTAACAATTTAAAAACGTTACATTGTAAAAAAATGCAAACAAGGTAATTGAGTCTTCCTCTGTTCCGCTCCTCCTACTGGTCATAATTACCAGACATTACCTAGACGTGCAACCTTGTTCATTATGCTCTAAGCTAGTATTAGTCGGGATATATAGGTGAGTGCTCAAGCCGCGGTGGGTCAGTGATCAGTAAGTGTTCACAATGAGAGGCTTCCTTTTACTGGTAACGACACTGTGTGCAGCCGCCGCCGCCGCCGCCGACGTGAACATCATGAAAGACGTAACTTTAGGGTTCGGAGAAGCGTTCAAAAGGTGTCGCGAACAGGTAGGCAGACTAATTCACCTTTTGAATAATTAATGAGAAGTTTGTAGGGTCAGTGTCACAGTTAGACAGATTTTGTTGTGTTTTTATTTTGTTAGATGTTTGTTATGTAATATGGTCAGCCGAAACACGAACCAGCGCCTGTTGAATAAAGACCGGATAACGTACCCGCCAGTACTTAATAAATTACAGAAGTGACAAACAAAGCTACGAAATCTAGAGTCCAAAAATGTAAATAGGCGAGTTCTAGCTATCCAAGAGTTTTAAGTTTAACATCCTTTTTTTATAAAGTTACTTAATAATAAATACGAGAGTTGGGTAATTTGCATGTGGCGGAATATCGCAAAGTAGTTAGATTTATTTAATCCTTTTTTATGCATAACTGTGGTGTATATTTATTTAGTTCCATATTATATTCGTATTGGTACGTGAGACATCTCGATGGTTGGTGACATCAATAATTGTGGGTGCTTGGGTGCAAAGGCTTGTGGGTGCAAAGAAGCCCTTCTTACATTTATCGGGCCCCAGCGACCTTACCTGCTAGTGGCGCACCTGCTGATTGACGGACGAGGTTCGTAGATTAAGCCGAAGCCACCACATGGGTACCGACCCATGTGGTGGCTTCGGCCCCCACGTGGATACCAGGTGGTACAACAGTGTTGGTCCGGGGGGGTACCACCGTGCAGCTGTGCTAAAGCCCCCCAAGTAACCCAGTCCAGGCTGGGTTGCGTTAGGGGTTCAGTAGATGCACTGCCGGGCCCAGGGCGATGTATGGTGCGGCAGGCATGGGTCCAGTGGGGGCGAAGCTGAGTCTAGTGTGGGTGGTGTGGGTCGATTCGCCGGCCAGGGAGACCCTTAGCAACGGCGTTGCCGCGGCCACCCGCAACATAGTCATGGGGCCCGCCTGGAACCAACCACCCTAGGAGGCTGCCCCACATGTTGCGCATAATCCTGATGTGGGTTCGCCGCTCTGGGTGGTAACCGGTGTGGGATAGCGGTGGCCTTGCATCAGGGGGATGTGGGAGCCCTTTCGTCTGGCGGGTCGGCTCCGACCTCTAGACGAAGCTAGCCTCTGCACTTTGTCACATACTGCCGCACCAGATAACGCCCTGTCTTCACGCTTCCCCATATCTCACCATGACAGTGCAACAAATTAATAGACGGTACACAGCGGCCCCTAGAAACCCCACACAGTTGACTTCTTTTGAGGTGGAGTTCGCGAATATCCGCGGACTCCATGCGAACCTCGATACCGTCCACAATCACCTAGAGACGGCACGGCCTTCTGTGATGTTCCTAACGGAGACACAGATACGCCACCCTGACGACACGTCTTACCCCTGTTACCCGGGTTATGTCATCGAGGAACAATTCCGCGACAAAGCCGGAGTGTGCGTGTTCGTTAGGGCGGATGTTTGCTGCCGCCGGTTGCGCTGTCTAGAGAACCCCTCCTACTCCGTCCTTTGGCTGCATGTGGATCATGGCTCTATGAGCCAGATCTACGTGTGCGTCTACCGCCCCCAAACAGGGGACACTGGGACAACAAGGCATTTCGCAGGGGACGATGCGCAGGTGCGGTTCCCCAACGCTGACCTGGTTTTCCTGGGGGACTTTAACGGTCATCACGTTGAGTGGCTGGGGTCCCTTAGGACCGATCATGCGGGACGAACCGCCCATACATTCGCTCTCTCCCACGGGCTGACCCAGATGGTACAGGGGATCACCCGGATACCTGACAGGTCAGACCACACGCCCGCCTTGCTGGATCTACTGCTGACGAGTCACCCAGCCGAGTACAGTGTGTCGGTACGCGCCCCACTGGGCACTTCCGACCACTGTGTGGTGCACGCCAGCTTCCAAGTGCCACCGCCTGCTCGTGCTGCTCAAATGACTCGACGACTATGTCACTACTCGTCGGCAGACTGGGACTGTCTCCGCGATTACTTTGCGTACGTCCCGTGGAGCCAGCGCTGCATTGTAGGGAAGGCGCCTTCGGATAGCGCTGCTGCCGTTGCTGGCGAGATCAGTCTAAGGATAGAATCTTATATCCCTTTCACTGATGTCGCCAGCATCCGCAAAGCTCGCCCCTGGTTCGGGCGTGAATGCGCCGAGGCTGTCCAGAAAAAACAGTCGGCATATCACGCCTGGGTCAGGGCTCGGGCGGCACGTGACCCGAACGTGAACCGCCTCAAAGCAGCGTACAATAGGGCCACTAGGTTCAGTAATAGGGCCTTCAAGAGAGCGGATGCCCAGCGCGTCGCGCGGCTTGGTCAGGAGCTCACATCCCATCCTACGGGCAGCCGTGGATACTGGCAACTGGTCAAAGCCGTACAGTCAAATTTTTGCCAACCCTCGCTTCCACCACTGCGTTTTCCTGATGTATCACTGGCTCACAAAGCCCAAGAGTAGGCGGAAATGCTCGCAGACCTCTTTGCGGCTAATTCCCGGGTCGACGACAGTGGCCTGCAGCCCCCCGCCATCGCCATCGCAACTGTAGCCACACTATGCCTGATATTATTATCAGGCAATGTGATGTACGGGCAGTGCTGCGGTCACTCGACACGCGGAAAGCCAGTGGCCCTGACAGTGCCAGAGGTCTGGAAAGAGGCGAACGTACAACCGATCCCCAAGAAAGGGGATCGATCCGATCCAGGCAACTATCGACCCATAGCTGTCACCTCAGTCATTTGCAAGGTGCTTGAGCTCCTTATCAATAAGCAGCTCATGCGATACCTGGAGGATCACTCGCTAATCCTTGATCGACAATATGGCTTTAGGCCAAAACGATCAACGGGTGACCTCCTGGCATTCGTCACGCATGTATGGGGTGAGGCTATGGAAAGGTACAGCTAATAGAGCCTGGATATCGCCAAAGCTTTCGATAGGGTCTGGCATGCTTCGCTCCATTCCAAGCTTCCGACATATGGTCTACCTCCTCAACTGTGCAGCTGGATTGCCAGTTTTTTAAACGAGCGCCGAGTGCGGGTCTTCTGCGATGGCCAGGCTTCTCGCTTCTTGCAAGTTAATGCCGGGTACCGTAGGGGTCCGTACTGTCACCAACTCTCTTTCTTCTGCATATCAATGATATGCTATCCCTCGGGAACATTTGCATTTACAGCGAAAAAATCCCCTTTCCTTCCCCTACCCACTCTTCAAAATGAAATATTACCAATGAATGACAATCTAGACATCCTTGGCATAGACGTTCGTCGAGAGCTCAATAACACAAAATACATTGAGATATGTATTGGGCTAGCTTCGCGGAAACTAGGAATACTGAACAAGGTAAAGCGATTCTTTATACCGCACCAGAGGTGTCTGCTGTACAAAACGCAGATTAGACCCTGTGTCGAATACTGCTCTCTCCTCTGGGACGGCTCCGCGAAGTATTTGCTGGACGCTCTCGACGCTATGCAGCGACGCGCTATTCGCATTATAGACTGTCCGGAGGTAACAGGAAGCCATGAGCCACTAGCCCAGCGCCGAAAAATTGCTTCATTGGCCGCGTTCTACCGTATTTACCTACCACCCTCTCCCTTCCGATCCCGGACAACGCGTGACGGGCAGAGATGTCACTCTCATACCGTGGAAACCGTCTTCTCGAGAACCGAGCGTTTTAAACGTTCGTTTCTCTGCCGAACGATAGTGGCTTGGAACGCCCTGCCCGCGCACGTGTTTCCTCCAACTTATAACCCTGGGTTCTTTAAGCGAAGCGTGAAGAGGCACATTACTGGGTCGTCAAGTTGAGGACCACTCTCTATAGTATTCCTGTGTACTATGAGAGTCGCCCACAATCGCCAGACGTCGCCACAGCTTACCATCAGGCGGGTGGCGTCAATTTGTCAACCTAAATATTAAAAAAAAAAATTGTAATCAGGCCCCTTAATTTATAAGCTTCAGATAAACATTTTTTGCGGCAAATATATTTATTTATATTATTTAATACCTAGAAATGGTCTTAGATCAATCCGACTTGGATAGATTTTTTTTTTTTATTTAATTCCGCGGCCTATGGCCGCAGCCACTCTAACGTCCGTTGCAGGGCGTCTCTGGTTACAAACAGGTATTTCCAGTGGCGCCCGGCGGACTTCGACCACCGCTGTGGTCTCTGCGGTGGTTTGATCGGGATGAGGATCCCGCGTCGTTGGGGTTGGGTTTTATCCCGCGTCAGTGAATGAATCTGGTTGCGTGCTATGGGGCAAAGGCCCCGCAGCACGCAACCCTGCTTCTGTAAGGACGGCGGGTGGCGATTCCGCCGTCCTCAGGCCCCGATCATGGAGGTCGATGGTCTTGGGCGTAGATGAGTCTGCGGCGCCCTCGCCGCTGACTACGGAACTCGGCGGGGAGGGTACGCTCCCTCTCCCTCTCGGCCGCCTCCTTCGCGAGCATGACTTGCTCGCAGAAGGACACGGCCGCGTTCCACCTACTCGCGCTGGAGACCATGACTTGGAGCATGGTTTCCAGCGAGAGGATATCCACGCCCAGACCCACTACGAGGTCCCGGCGCTGACTCGCCCACCCTGATCACTCCACCAACGTGTGGAGTGCGGTGTCGTCGTCAGAAACCTCGCAGTGTTGACACCGGGGTGTGACCTCACGATGGATGTGAAACAGATAGCTACCGAAGCATCCATGCCCGGTAACGATCTGCGTCGCACGATACGTGAGGTCACCATGCTGCCTCTGCAGCCAATCGTCCATGATCGGTTTCACCCCCGCGATGATGGTGGTACCCCACCTGGGTTGCTCAAGTCGCACCCTCCATGAGATCCTGGTGGAGTTGGGACCGCTGGTCCTTGATTTCTCGAGACGTAGGCCTGTGGTCCCGCTCCAGCGCCTTGCGCCATTGGAACAATGACGCAAGGGCTCTCGCTTCCAGGTCCCATGGAGGGGTTCCAGCTAAGAGACATGCAGCCTCTCCGGAGATCGTGCGGTACCCTCTTATTGTTTTGACGGCCACGGTCCTCAACGGTCTATTAAGGAGCGTTGAGTTGTTGGCCGTCAACCGCGCCGCCCATATGGGAGCCCCGTATAGGGCCATACTCCGCACGATCCCCAGGTACAGTCTCCTGCAGGAGGCGTTGGGTCCCTTTGGGTTGGACATGAGTCGTGAAAGCGCGACTGATGCCCCCGTCACTTTAGGGACCAAACTTCGGAAATGTGATCCGAAGTTCCATCGGCTATCAAGTATGATCCCTAGGTACTTTATCGAGGGCTTGATGCCGATGCTAACGCCTCCCACAATTATGCTGGAACCTTCAGGTGGACCGTTCCGAGGTCTGTGAAAGCACAGAACCTCGGACTTATGCAAGGCCACCTCCAGTCCCAGCCGCCGTATCCTACCCACGACTTGAGCAACACCCGTCGTGACCTTGAGTGCTGCCTCCTGGTACGTTGCACCCCGCGCCGTGACGAGGGTATCGTCGGCGTAGCACGTTACGCTGACGCCCTCAGGCAACGCACCCCGCAGCACCCAGTCGTAGCCGATGTTCCACAGAAGCGGCCCCAGGACCGACCCCTGTGGAACACCGCACGACAGACTTGGATAGGTTAGGTTAGCTTAGTATTTTTAAATAAATAGCTTTGCGTCACGAACTTAAATTGCTGCTATAATAAATATGTTTTGAGGTAATTATTACTTGCGCAATCAGTATTTTAGCTTAGGAAAGGGACTTTTTTTGGTACAAAACGAAGGTTTTTTGATTAGCAGTTAAATACTAACCTAAGTAAGATCTTGGCCTTGCCTGCCTGCAACAGGTAATTGTAAATACAATTCTTGACCGACCACAAATACCTTAACATCACAGTCGCTTGAATTTGTAATTTAAGAGCCAACTGTCAGAGGACAAGATGGAGGAGTTCTTCCACTTCTGGGGCGAGGACTTCAAGTTCGAGCACCGCGAGCTGGGCTGCGCCCTCCACTGCATGACTCAACACTTCAACCTGCTCACTGACTCCAGCCGCATGCACCACCAGAACACTGAGACATTCATCAAATCTTTCCCCAACGGTCAGTTACACTACTGTTAAGTACTACCCGAAGGTATAAGCAGAGGTGCATCACACCTCCCACCTCCCACCTCCCACCTCCCACCTCCCACCTAACAGGGGGCAAGCCTATTGCCGGAATTGCTTTGGAGTTGAAACCAAAACTCCAACAGCCAGGCCAAATGTTAGAAACACTAAATAGAATATATTTATGCAGTTGGAGCGAACTACGCATAGGGTGTATAGTGGTCTCAAGTCACCAAGCTCACCTGCAAGTGGTGCACCTGCCAATCACGGACGAGGCTCTGGGAAACATAAGGTTATCTAACTGGTAATCGGGAATAGGTCCCAGAGCAGCAAAGCTACTGGCGAACAGTGGGCAAATAACAGATGCCTTCCATACCCCTTCTGGAAAACATTTTTTTACTTATTAGCAGTTATTAGAGGTTGTATAATTTGTAATTCGGATGAAGCTTCAGATATAGTGCTTAATATACGTCGTCACATGCTCAATCAAGTAGGTATATCGAATTGGTGATAGGTGGATTACTGTTTGCAGGTGAAGTATTAGCGCAGCAGATGGTTGAGATAATTCACACGTGCGAGAAGCAGTTCGACCACGAGGAGGACCACTGCTGGCGCATCCTGCACATCGCCAAATGCTTCAAGGCCGCCTGCGTGCAGAGGAACATCGCGCCCACCATGGAGCTGCTGCTCGCCGAGTTCATCATGGAGGCGGAGGCGAAGTAAACTGCCGATTCACCCATGTCATAGATACAGACTGTAATAACATTGACTTCTACTACCACCGTCAAGGAACTAAGGACAGGCACATTAGTAAAAAAAACGTGATTAATAGAAATAAAGCTCTTATTAATATGAAGCAATACCTCATTGCACCTACAGAAAAATGTATCGGAAAGATTATACCGCACGCAACAGACGGCCGAGAGCGGACAGACGGACATGACGAAACTATAAGGGTTCCGAGACTTGAACTACGGACCCTAAAAAGGGGAAAAAGGTAGGTAGGTATTTAGAGTTTCGTTAATTACTCAAAACGTATCGTACCTATTTAAGACATTTGTTTTTTCAAGTCCGGCCGGTCTTACGTGCATTGCCGGGGGTCTCTGGTATGCACCAGAAGAACAGTGATTCGAAGAAATATTGCTAACTAACAATAGTAAGAAGTTATTCAAATTTTCTTCATGTTTTTTTAGGGTTCCCGTACGCAAAGGGTAAAACGGGATCCCTATTACTGAGACTTCGCGGTCCGACCGTGCGTCTGTCTTGGGCTGTATCTCATGAACCGTGATAGTTAAAAAGTTGAAATTTTTACAGATGATGTATTTATGTTCCCTCCCCCTATAAAAAATACTAAAAAACAGAATATAATAAGTATTTAAGGGGGCTCCCATACAACAAACGTGATTTTTTTACCGTTTTGGCACGGAACCCCCTTGTGCGCAAGTCCGACTCGCACTTGGCCGGGGTTTCATTTCAAATTCGGTTTTTTTTAAGTATCTAGAGGACATCTTAACATTTTATAAATTAATTAAGTATTTGATACTGTAAAATAATATTTGTATGTGATATATCGTATTCCATCATCTGCCCGCGAGCCGTTGACTTCATAACGGCCTCTTTGTCTTAAACCCCTGTACCCCTTTACCCCCTTTTATTGTATTTTGTGTGCGTGCGGTAAAATCCTTTCGATACATTTTGTGTGCGTGCGGTAAAATCCTTTCGATACATTTTGTGTATGTGCGGTAAAATCCTTTCGATACATTTTGTGTGCGTGCGGTAAAATCCTTTCGATACATTTTGTGTGCGTGCGGTAAAATCCTTTCGATACATTTTGTGTGCGTGCGGTAAAATCCTTTCGATACATTTTGTGTGCGTGCGGTAAAATCCTTTCGATACATTTTGTGTGCGTGCGGTAAAATCCTTTCGATACATTTTGTGTGCGTGCGGTAAAATCCTTTCGATATATTTTTATCATTCCGAATGCAATGCGGTACACTTCATATTTTAAACATTAAGCTAGCAATTACCGATAAATCACAAAAACCGAATTGTCATCAGAGGGACTCGAACCTACGGTCTATCCCTCAGGGGGGATGTTCTAAACAATTGAGCTACGATGACCAACAACATCCAATGTTAGCTTCATATTATCATAATTTCTAGATCGCGCTAGATCATATTTTTAGAGTTCTATCTGTATTATTCGCGCTTTTTCGTTAATTCCTTAGACTACATAACCAACAGGTCAAACCCATTTTCATAGGTGCATCATATTAAACCTTTCTAACCACAGGCATATTTTACAAGGAGAACATAAACAATAGAAGGCGTTAGAAGGTTTCGCAATTAAGGTGATGTTTATACTCGTAGTTGTTACTGTTATTAGTAGGTATTATCTGTGGTAGTACGAGTAGGTATATATACCTATTAGTGATACGAGTAATGTAACTTTTCGTTGGTATATGTGGACTGTAATGAAATTTAAAAGACAGAGTAGAATAAGTAATGTTGATTAATGACGACTCAATGCTTGCTAATGGACCATGAGATGATTTCACTTGTAAGTAAATGTACGAGTTAAGTTTAGCATTAAGGGAAAAACAAGATGGTGGTGGTTTCTTCTTAAATGGTAGGTCTTATATAAAATTGTTAACCAAATAAAGTGTATGGGACACACGAACATTGATTTATTTTATTATCAAATCTTATTTGTTTTGGTATATATTGAGTGGGTGTGAATCTATGCATTCAGTATGTGCTACTGCTGCACATTTACTAATATAATAAATATACCTATAGTACTTAATGCTCGAACTGCAAATGTTCAGTAGAATTGGTAGAATGTACCATTCGTCGCTGGGCTGTTGGAATTTTGGTTTAAATTACAAGTGGCAAGTGGGACCAACAAAATAACTGGATGTAATACACCTCTACCTACACCTTCAGAGATATGGCTTGATGTATGTCTCTCTGTCTGTCAACTGTGTCAACTCCAGTCCACATCAATCTGACAGTAGTACACTGCTGCAGTTGGTACATCAATCTGACGCAACATTACTTTCAATTTGATGACCTAGCCCAATGTCGGTATCGGTAGTGGTAGTACGCAGTACTAGGTACTATTCCCTATTCTGTGGTCGTACCTACTAGGTATGCCCTATTCGGTGCATTTCTGTGTCGGTAGCGTACTTACCAACTAACCGGCCGTGTTAGAAAGAGATAAACAGTACTATCTGGAACATATCGATCGTTTTGTGTGTGTCATATCTACGCGTAATTTTGTGAAAGTGTTCAAGGAGACGGTTACCGTGACGTTAGTGGTACTTAAATGGTCTTGGTACTTGGTAAGCAAATTGAGCTGTAAAGCCATCAGGGGATGTAGCTCAGTGGTAGAGCGTTCGCTTTGCATGTGAAAGGCCCCGGGTTCGATCCCCGGCATCTCCAAATTTTGCTATTTTTTTATAAATAAGCAAAATACATCATTATTTTTGTTTCTTTTATTGAGTTATTAACCAAGCTCTCCGCCGCGCCTGTCTGTTCGCGATATACTCAAAACCTGCTGCACCGATTTTCATGCTGCTTTCACCAATGGATAGAGTGGTTCTCCAGAAAGGTTTCTTAACTTGTAACGGGCGAACCGTGGGCCATTTCTAAAACTTTCTTTTTGTCTCTTTCTATTTGAAACTCGCCAAACTTTTAAGTAATTAACAAAGTAAAAAGATTCAAAAAGAGATTATTGACCCCGACGTGATTTGAACACGCAACCTTCTGATCTGGAGTCAGACGCGCTACCGTTGCGCCACGGAGTCGATGAGTAATGGCTTGAATTTACCATTTAAATGTTGACTGCATACTTAACCGACACGACGCACGCCACATAAACTTATTTCCCAAAAAATAGAACCGCCGAAAAAAGATTTGTGCCTAATCCAGCGAGTTTATTGCCGATATCTGTTTCGTACAACTATTAAAAAAAATCTTAAATTGACATTTGCGTGGACATCCATTGTCCACTTGGTTATCTGATTACCTGTCATTTTACTTTTACAATTATTACAAGAATTTCAATGATTTTTCGATAAGCGACCGTTCGACCGAATTCAATTTCGGTAAAATTTCAATGGGACCAGCTTCGAGGTATAAATAGGTAACTACCCTAAATAAAGAACGATCAAAATCACCACTCTGGAATAACTAAAAAGTTCTGCGAGATCATATCATACATATATACTTAAATTAACAGTTCATATTGTACAACCGCCTCCGTATTTCGTCCTTTTGTAAAGGTTCTGAATCCTTTATTAAAGTTGGTTAAAATATTTTTACTCGACTGCGTCAGCGAGGGTTATTCGCGCATATGTATGTATGTTGTATGTGGGTTTGTATGTTTCTTTGTTCCCCTCTACAGGCCGAACGGCTGGATGGTTTTTGACGAATGTGGTTTCAAATGAAAAGTGTTTATCTCCTGAGTGTCCTAGGGTACACAAAATGTGAATAAAAAATATACCCCAGGTTTTGCGACGCAAAGATTAAGCTGTCAAAAAAAAATTTGGTCAAACTTATCGACTATAAACAGGCGGTACTCCAATATCAGTTCAAAGTTTCAAACCTAGATACATAGTGAGTCCCGCCTGCTTAAAGTTAATAGTTAACATATCTGATAAAGTGCAGTCGGGTTTTTTTATTATTTAATTATGTATATTTTTTACCTTTATTTTGTTGATAACTATCGGAAGCCCTCTTAAGAGATACCTAGACACATAAGTCAGCTATGCTCTACGAACGCTCTCTTTTGTTAGGGTTCCGTAGTTCAAGTCTCGGGAACCCTATAGTTTTGTCATGTCTGTCCGTCTGTCGGATCTCGGCTTTCCTCGCTAAACGGTTAGTGTTCGCAATGAAACTTGGAGTGTACTGATATGTACCTATGTCCGTGTATATTTGTGTTCCTCCCCTACACGTAAGACGAAGAAGATATTTTTTTCTTGCGTTTATCTATTATACTATCTTGTAAGGTATCATTAGCTACCTAGTATCTAATGATGTTTTTTAAAATATCGATAGGTTACAAGTTTTTAGTTAAGAATCTCTTTGCAAGATATTAAAACAATTTGAGTGAAACAAACATTTTTCTGGGCTCAAAAAACCTAAAAGAAGTCATGCTGGTAATTAGTCCATGTTATGATATTTAAAGTAAAACTATAACTCTGTCAGCCTACATAAGTTCTAGGGGCTTATATGCGCGATTGCGGAACCCTATTTTATTCGCTCAGACTGCAGAGATTCTATTTAGTTGTATGTTTGTTACTGGATTTTATAAGTGCCCGTTAACGGCTATAAGCTGTTGGCCCCTTATACGTGGGACTAACAAAATTACTGGCAAATTGTGGGTGTCTATTAGGCACACCTCTGCCTACCCCTTCGGGATAGAGACTTGATATAATGTATGTACTATCATAACGCCTATGACCCTATATTCCTTACTTCTTATATCACCAGCTAACTGCCAGTGAAAGCACCGAACTTATAATAAAATGAGCCCAGCCGTTTCAAAGACGACTAATCTCTGAAACAGATAAATCCCCGAATAATGTAAGACCTATTCGGTGCTTTGGTGTAAACGATTCTACGCCGTGTAAAAATACATTTATCAGACTACGAGTATATCACTACTGACAGGCGAACAAATCTATTTCTGTCATAAACTTGCACACCTTGAAATACGTAGGACCTCTTATACTAGGTCCATGCGCAGAACCTACATAATTAAGTATATATCACGACAAAGCAGAGCTCGTATACTTGCGCTTGCGCATATGAAAACTGAAAGCAAAACAAACACAATAAAATAAATATGATTTAACGACTGAGTACCTTAAACAAAGAGTCACCCGACCTCACCGCACCATCTATTGATTTGCGGTCGAACAGTTCAACACTAGTGATACCTACATCCAGACAAACAAGTTTTCCTTATGAGTATGTCAGACAATCCCTACCCGGTGTAGGTGTACCTACATATAACTGGCCCTGGTTTGTCCGCGTCACAGTACGACACAGCGGCCGCCGCGCTTACACAAACATAACTGGCAGCTCAAACTCGTACCTCGTACCAAGATGCTAGTCAAACTTCTCTTACTGTTGACTATCACCTCCTTGGTTAGCTGTCAAGTAGAACAGAGCATTTTCGCACAGTTCTTTTCGCCTCGGAGAGCTCATACCACACCACCCAGTACCACTGCTGCCACAGCGGAGGAATTGTCGCCCCCGCAGCCGAGCGTGGTGAGGAGCAGGAGGAGCTTCTTCGACCGCGACGGGGAGACTGAGAGTAACTCGGCACTTCGTCAACGACTGCAGCACAAGATGAACGACCCTGATTGGGTGCCGGAGATCCGGCCCAGGAACAACTATTTGTTTTGATTGGAATTATCACATTAGTGATCGGCAAAGGTTTCTAGTGCATTAATACTGTTTATTGATAGTTGTGGTTTTTCATTTGTTGTGTTCATAGAGATACACAGGTCGAACGGTACACAAAAAGTATGATTGTAATGTGATATGAATCTCAACCAAACTGATCTTGGGTAATTCTGCTAACGTCAAACTCATAGTAGATAAACCAGTTGACTCTAGCACAACTTGTTGGCCAAGATCCGTGCGCTGACGCAATATTTGATTAAATTATGGTTCTCTAAATGAAGTCAAGAGGATTAGAAATCTTATGTAAATTAGTATCTGAGTACAAAACGGATACAGCGGCAGGCAGCGTGGGGAAATAAGCGTGGTAAGTAAAAAAAAATTGTGGAGTATATAAAACCAATGAAAGTTACAGCAGCCAAAGTGCAAAAAGAGCGCTCATATACCTCGGTAATTGATAATGATTAATACACTTATCAATAATAAATACAATTGGTTCTTGGCCTTAAAAAATATTAAAATAGAATTAATTATATGTATATAAAGCTTAGTAGAACTATACCTAACTGCCATACACAACACCAGAGTTTTGAATGCACAGCCATACCTAGAGGCTACAGAAGCATCCAATACACGGTCTAAAACCTACGATGTTCTATAATTGAACGTTGGTGATTTTAAACCGTGTAGCCAGCAAAGCGCTCCTTCTATTAACACGTTTACAATCGCGTTTGCAATCGCGTATAATATCCCTTTATGTAGGACATGTTACTTACGTACGTACCTAATGAAATGATTAATTTATTTGTATAGGTCACTAAATGGCTCTTACAAACGTCAGTAAGTAATTACAATAAAAAATGTCATTGCTTCTATATTTACATGTACTGCCAGATTCGCAAAGCAATAAGTAGAACCGAGAGAAAGAACCTGGCAATAAAACTCTCCGTCAATCTTTTCAAATAATTGACTCATTTACACATTTTCTTAAGACTAAATGTGGACGAATGTACATTGGTCTCGTGTCAAAATCAAAAAGAGTGTATAATACAAAAAAAAATAATTATAGTCGCCTAAGTACAAAATATGCTACAATTACGGCATTTTAGGAGGCGCCTGCACCATGCTCAAGCCAGACACTTTTATCATTAAGGTAATTAACTGTCTTATAATATGCTTTTTGACATAAAGTGGTTTTTTTTTTTTTTTTTTTTTTTTATATTTAGGTCGACAAATTGACGCCACTCGCCTGATGGTAAGCTGAGGCGACGTCTGGCAATTGAGGGCGACTCTCACAGTACACAGGAATACTATAGAGAGTGGCCCTCAACTTGACGACCCTGTAATGTGCCTCTTCACGCTTCGCTTAAAGAGCCCAGGGTTATATGTAGGAGGAAACACGTGCGCAGGCAGGGCGTTCCAAGCCACCATCGTTCGGCAGAGAAACGATCGTTTAAAACGCTCGGTTCTCGCGAAGACGGTTTCCACGGTATGAGGGTGACATCTCTGCCCGGCACGCGTTGTTCGGGATCGGAAGGGAGAGGGTGGGATCAGGTTGAAGAGCTCTTCAGAACACTCACCGTGGTAAATACGGTAGAACGCGGCCAAGGAAGCAATTGTTCGGCGCTGGGCTAGCGGCTCAAGGCTTCCTGTTACCTCCGGACAGTCTATAATGCGAACAGCGCGTCGCTGCATAGCGTCGAGTGCGTCCAGCAAATACTTCGCGGAGCCGTCCCAGAGGTGAGAGCAGTATTCAACGCAGGGTCTAATCTGCGTTTTGTACAGCAGACACCTCTGGTGCGGTGTAAAGAATCGCTTTACCTTGTTCAGTATTCCTAGTTTCCGCGAAGCTAGCCCAATACATCTCTCAATGTATTTTGTGTTATTGAGCTCTCGACGAACGTCTATGCCAAGGATGTCTAGATTGTCCTTCATTGGTAATATTGCATTCTGAAGAGTGGGTAGGGGAAGGAAAGGGGATTTTTTCGCTGTAAATGCACACGCCTGTGTTTTGTGGGCATTGAACTCGACCTCGACCGGTCTGGTCTTTATAAAGGTTTTAAATTGATTGTCGGGCATACAAAGGACCGATTCAGGCAATTTATTATAAAAGCGTATACCTTCCCCCTTGAAAGAATGACTAATCTTGCTAAGCCGATAACACGGAGGGAGTAGTTTATTTTTATTACGTAACATACACATACATAAGTAAGTACTAATATTAAGTGAAGTCTTTATAATTCGAAAATGTTCTTTTACATCATATTTTCATCAGGGCCTGGGGGGTCATTCAAGTTTCTAAACATCAGATGTACTGACGTGGACGCCTCCTCTACACCCGCCAGTAAGCAGTGACATCAACCTGCGTCATGTCTGGTTTGTGTGTGCGTCAGAACGTCTCATCCAACAGGTAATTTTGAGCGATGAAAGAACTTGGACTTCACTAGACCGCAAACCAATATTACATTAATATTAATAAGGTAAGTAAGTAAGTTTTATTGTGGCGATGTTTCCTCAACGAGAGGCTACACTACAATTTTACTACCATAGTTCAGAAACGTAATTCCCAGTAGTACGAGTATTTACGATTTAAGGAAATATATTTGGAAACAGCACTTCATTCATGTTTAGTTATCGCTAGCGACAAGCGGTGAGTAACGGTTCTGCGTATCTCAATACTCAATATTATCTGACTGAACATTAGGTATATCTGGGTATATCCCACATTGTTTTTATACACCTCTGCACCTACATAATATATATCGCATTGTCATGTTAATCATTCGTTAAATCTGACGTAATCACAGTAGTTAGTACGTAAAATGGTAACATCTAGGCAAGACATCTAGGCGTTTATTTATTAAAGTCAAACCTCTTTCCCACTAGGGTAGGCAGAGACTATGGAACTCCATTTGCTACGATATTGGATGTTGGATCCACTACACGTGAAAAGCTTATTCTTCATATTATCAAATTGCCGCCCCCCCAGTTTGGGGGGATGATTGACGCCCATGCTCACCTATAGATATGCTCTAATCTTGTAATGGTGTTCTGAACATTCACAGTATTTCTTTAGCTTAAAGCGAATATATAATATAATAGTAACCTTGCATGTCTTCTCTGACCGGGCCCCGGGCTACACTGCTCTGGTCTCGTTACAACCACATAGGTAAGTCTTTAGTTCTAGTTCCCACACTTTATTTAATTGTCCATAACTAAAACGGTGGCACATTGGTACTATGTACGGACTGCCACACTCGAGGTCTCGGGTTCGATTCCCGGGTCTGGTGGATAATGTATAATTCTCTTTAGAATTTTACCCACATAATTATCCCAGTCTGGAACTTGTGCCCGGTAAATGGGAATAGGCTCGCCCCCTATTACATGGGACCTAACATAGCTGGCGAGATGTGGGTGTGTTTGCACACCTCTGCCTACCCCTTCGGGGAAAAAGGCGTGATGCTATGTTATATGTTAACTAAAACGAAAATGCGGTATTTTCCATAATCATACTATTATATGTATACAATACCTAAATATTATTATGATCTTCGCCCAGAGCAATTGGAATTATTCAAAGTCATGTTTAGTGAGTTTTGGCGTTCCTGGGTATTTCAGTTCTCACGATTGGCTGCAGAGGCAGCATGGTGACCTCACATATCGTGCGACGCAGATCGTTACCGGGCATGGATGCTTCGGTAGCTATCTGTTTCGCATCCATCGTGAGGTCACACCCCGGTGTCAACACTGTGAGGTTTCCGACGACGACACCGCACTCCACACGTTGGTGGAGTGCTCTGCGTGGGCGAATCAGCGCCGGGACCTCTTAGTGGGTCTGGGCGTGGATACCCTCTCGCTGGAGACCATGCTTCAAGCCATGGTCTCCAGCGGGAGTAGGTGGAACGCGGCCGTGTCCTTCTGCGAGCAAGTTATGCTCGCGAAGGAGGCGGCCGAGAGGGAGAGGGAGCGTACCCTCCCCGCCGAGTTCCGTAGTCAGCGGCGAAGGCGCCGCAGACTCATCTACGCCCAAGACCATCGACCTCCATGATCGTGGCCTGAGGACGGCGGGATCGCCACCCGTCGTCCTTACAGAAGCAGGCTAGAAGGGTTGCGTGCTGCGGGGCCTTTGCCCCCATAGCACGCAACCAGATTCACTCACTGACGCGGGATAAAACCCTACCCCAACGACGCGGGATACTCATAATTATCCATCTAACCTAACCTAACCTAACCTAACCCCGCAGAGACCACAGAGGTGGTCAAAGTCCGCCGGGCGCCACTGGAAATACGTTTTGCTTTGCAGAGACGCCCGGGAACGGACGTTAGAGCGGCCGCGGAATTAAAAAAAAAAAAGGTACCCTTACTTCTTCACATCGTTTTCGTAACTCCCAATCGGGATTCCTGGGCTTCAAAGAGACCATTTTGGTTGTATCCGAGGATGATATTGGTTCAACCTCTACCAGTAGTATGTGGTTCGCTCAACAGTGACCCAATTAAACGACAAAAGACACATATATCATTGTATTAATTACATACAAGGTATAAATGTTTTAAAGATCTTAGAGTCCGAAGCCGATCTCACCCTGCAAGTCACCACTTGAAGGGTGCTGCACTCATCAGCTGATTAACGAAGGAGGCTCTGTCAAAAACAAAAGTTCCTCGTATTAGTTACGTAGGACCATCGATCTACTAAGACATGTAAGTCAAGTCAAAAACAACTGTATCGTTTAAAAACTTGTCCAGTTGTTACAGGTAGATAGTATAGTAATAAAAATGGCAATACAAAATGAAATAAATAATATATTCGTAATTTCTTCAGACGTTCAGGATAAGTACCTACACGTTCTTTAGCTGCATTTAATTTAATGCTTTTTGTTAAGTTTAATACGACTAAATTGGCAAGTAAAATTAATATCCTAAAGTAAATGTAAAGTAGTGTAAGTTTACGATAGTCGACCTGGGTGGTACAACCGAATCGAATTTTAGACATGTTCATGACACATTTTTGACTAGTACAGTATGTGGTGTTACTATGGTATAGGTGCTCAGCACATTGCTGTACGATACATACCTACTGGTATTGGATTGATTGGATGTTGATACATCAAATAAGGGTAAGTCACAAACAGCTATTGGTAATTATCTAATATAAATAATTGTTTTGCTACTATGGAACCTGATAAGCTATAATGGTACTTACTTTGGTACACAACACACATTAAATGACATAAATCTTATGACCTCTAAATCTATCTAAAATATAACTATTCAGCTGCATTTTTGTTATAACTATACGAAAATAACGATTAAATAACATGTGACTAAATAGTTAGTAGGTAGAGGCAGAGGTAACTAATAATACTGCTTATAGGTAATGAACTTCTAAATTATTTACATGTAGGTAGGTATAGGTATATCGTGGTCGACACAGCTTGAAGTTGCAAGGTGACACTGGTTATTACGTTCACTGTCCGTAGTAGCCCCCACTGTTCATGGTGGAGCTCGCGTCAGTTGGAGGCTGACCATCCTCCGGCCGCTCATCCTCCAAGTTGAACTCGAAGTACTGGAAGTGCGAGCACTTCTCATCGCTCAACTCACAGGGTACCCTCCAGACGACTACTTTCCTTTTGTCACTTGGCGCACTCTTGCCTAATGTGGTAAGTTTATCCAATAGTGTCGTGTGTGTTGGAGCACTGTTAGTTTGTAACAGGTTGTGTGGTGCGGCGCGGGCGCACGCAGACGAGGCAAACACCAGCGCTAGCGCCAGGACAACACAAGCAACTCGTACGACTCTGGCCATCGTATGAGGATAAGCGCGAGCGACTGATTACGAAGATATCGTAACCGCATCTTTATATAGACACCGTGATGAGTAACATTCTGTACTTTCCGAATATAATTTTGTTAATGATGCAGGCAACTTTTAGTGAGAAATTGTTATTTACTTAGTCTAATCTTAAAACATATAAACAAATTGTACGTACGTACGTTCTTAATGAGATAAAGATTTCAAACACTAGGTACATAATAATTATAATATGGCAAAGTTGACGCCCTGAACATATTATTTTATGTGTTCTTTTTTGTATTATTGGGTACCTAGGTACTTTTATCCCAGAAAAACGTTTCCGTGGGAATACCGTGGAATACGTGCCACTATTTACGGGTAGTAGAGGTTATGGAGGCTAATCTGGTATACCTACTTACTCGTACCGAAGACGGCGGAAGGTAGAAGCTTAAAGTAGGCAAGCAAAGTAGTTTCTAATTCTGTTACCTAATTAGTTTCCGTGAGGTGACATCCAGGTCTAACGCTGGGTACGAGGATATCCCAGTGTGAACACTCCACGGTACTCTGGGCTCACTGCGGGTACTCGTAAAACTCGACCTTACATTCGTTAGGTCTTGGGTGTAATGTTTGAGACAATGTTGATCTCGGCTACTTTAGGTAGGTACTTCCCCTACAGTCACCACATAGAGCTCGGTTATTTAACCAGCATGTTTAACTACTTAGTTAGAAGTAAGCTTTCGAAGCACTCACACCCAGGCCCCTCTTTCCCATTGAGCACTATGGGCACGTGCCCAGGGCCCCGCGATCGATAGGGGCCCCCTACTTCCTGCGAGTCTCTAAATGCCAACCGATGTTTATAAAGGAAAAACGTGACTCCAATACCTATTGGTTTTTACATGCGTGAAGCTAATCTTCTCTCGGTCGAAACATGTTTCCCTATATGTGGAGGATGGGCAAGCTGGTCCTGTCTTGATCCGGAAAACGTAGCGGCCGGTGGACCCACCGTCTGGTCACAGGCCGATCGAGTTGCTCGACGAGGTTTGTAAGCTCTTTGAGCGGATAATTGCGCCTCGTCGGGCATCTCACGAACGTGGGGCCAAACCTGGCGAACTACCAGTAGGTACGGTTTCCTTTGGGGACGCTCCCCCTTGAATGCTATTATGCACGTGAGGAACCTCGCAGTAGAAGCAGCCTCGGAGGATGAGGTGGTGGTGGCGGCGGTGTCTCTTGACAGACGGGGTGCTTCTCTAACTTCGTTGTACTGTAGGGGCTTATTTATCAGAGAGGGCCATAGCTTACCATAGCTGTAATCTGCACAGGAGTGGGTTTTCAACAGACCTTATAACCTAGACCTAAACCTAGAGGCTGCATGTCTCTTAGACGGGACTCCTCCATGAGACCTGGAAGCGAGAGGCGTTGCGTCATTGTTTCCATGGCACAAGGAGGCGCTGGAGCAGGACCACGGGCCTGCGTCTCGAAGAATCGAGGTTCAGCGGTCTCAACTCCGACGTTGGTGGGGTTGGTGGTTGGTGCACAGCGTGGTCTAGTGAGTGCCGGGGCCTCGTCGTGGATCTCGGTGTGGATACCATGATATCTGTCACTGGAGACCATGATATGAGTCATGGCCTCCAGCGGGAGTAAGTGGAACGTGGCGAAAGGAGGCGGTCGAGAAGGGTAAGAAGCGTACCCTCCCCGATGAGTTCCGAAGTCTGCGACGAGTATGCCACAGACTCATCTACGCGCAGGACAACCGACCTCCATGATCGTGGCCTGAGGACAGCGGGCTAGCAACCCACTGTGTTCACAGAAGCAAGCCATAAGTATTGCATGCTGTGCGATTTCATATGCTTATTAATGCCTCAAACTTCTTCCCTAGATCTACCAGCTCTCGCTCTATTGAAAGTCATTAAATAAATAAAAATATTTGGCGCCCAAAAGTCCAAATACACTTTTTATTAACTTCATATGAGAACTCATTCATCGAAATCTATCCAGTCGTTACAGACCTGTAGAGGGGAACAAAGAAACATACATACATAGATAGATACGTGTAAAACATTACCCTTGCTGATGCAATCGGGTAAATAGTAGTCTGTTAAGATCATAGGGGCCCCATTATCCTACTGTGCCCAGGGCCACAAATAATTAAAAGACGGCCCTGCTCACACCACCATGTGAAATGCAGCCTGCAGTAACTATTTGACGTCGGTCTCCAGTAATCCCTGTATCTATTACCCGGTCTAGCCGGCGCGGCGCGGCTCTGAGTGTAGAGATCTTTATTTTTAAAGAGAAGATACATCGATAGCTTTATGGTTCACCACTGCTTGTGTCCTATTAGGTCGGTGATATATCTTGTGAGGACTGTGGTATGCGGGAATTGAGTTTATATAAAATGAAACCCTGACTCATAGTTATTGTAACCGCTCACAATACATCTTCAAATATGGTTCTATTGTGTGTCCAGTACCAAGAACTGTTTCTCGAGGTGACACGGGTGTGGCTCGTGCGGTGCTATACGAGTATGCAGTGAAGCAATGACGCGAGGTATTTTCCGACGATAAACATAGGGCTTTCCAAATTAGTTCCGCGAATAGGTACGAAGTTAGATATTTTATGGGAGCATTTAATCTTGATTAATAGCTTAAACTATCCGATGCCCAGGGTTTCACCTGTGTAGTTTAATACCTATTCACGATCGATTCATACGCTAACAATCAATTACGTTTTCTTTTTAATATTAATTTCTTTTTGAAATATAAATCCCAAAAGCGAAGAAAAAATGACCACCTGATTCGATTCTTGACAATAAATTCGTCCGAGAACTATTGTGTAGCAAGCAGCGAGCACTTGCACCGGGACGCGTGTGTGATATCGCGGAATGCGGGAAACCCCAAGGTTCGTTTATGGCTCACTCTAGATACGAGTACGTAGGTACGGGTGCATGGTAAAGGTAATACGAGTACACATACACACATCATTAGATAATTGCCCTTACCATTCATTTTTCGACGAGAATGATCTCACTTACTTCTCACTAAGAATTGGTTTGTTAAAAATTTTAAAGTGTCTACATTATTATACTTAGGGAAGTACCGACGACATTCCATACTAACATAAATACAACTCATATATTAATTCCTGCGGCTTAGCGGTAACCGGCTACAATGACGTTAATATAGCTATGTAAAGTTAATACTATCAGGCGTTACTTTTCGGAAGTCCATAGTTAAATAAAATAAATCTAACTACTTTGCAATATTCCGCCACATGCTATAGCTATGTAATCCTCGAACCTCTGTCCGTCGTGGTGGACAACATGAAACGCTTATTAGTTTTGCGTCGCCGACCGAGTTTGCATCACTGGTCGCGGAATTTGCCGACAGGGTGGATTGCTCCGCCGCTGTCCCTGTTGCGTTAGTAGTAGCGGGGAAGGTTGTGGGTCAAATAGTTACGTCAACACCTAATCGCACCTATGCATTCAAAGCCGCGACTATGAAACCCACCAAACCTACAACCAGGCAGGAGGAGGAAGTTATACAACTAGAGGAGCCCTCTTTGCCGAAACCGAAGATCCTGAAAAAGGACAAGAAGGATGAAGAATTGTAGGATAATGTAAAGCACTCATAATTGTGCAGAAATTAGTTCGATCGAGAACCCATAATAGCGAGCCGCTTTGTCTCACAAGCCACATGTTGATGTATGTGCCAAATAATAATATTAATGTTGAGGCGACGCATCGTAAGTAGGTAGGTACCCGTTCGTATATCGAGCCTGCATGTCCGAGCGTGATGTGGGTCGCGTCGCACACTCTCGCACTCACACTGAGGATAGGAGGTACTTGGAAATACCCAGGTATTGCTTATTAGGTAGGTGTGTTATGTACGTAAATTTCAATTGTGATGTCATGTTGTATCGCATTACTCACGTTGTTTTTATTATATAAACTACATCTAATCAGTTCACCAATTCAAAATACATAAGATCAATGGAGGTAACGCTTCTGCGTTATAAAAGAAAATTCTCACCGTCAACCCACTGCAGTTAGTCCATTGTTGGACATACTTAGCTACCTAATAGGTACCTACATAATTTCCCTCCCATGACACGCAATTGCACTCGATCCCGGGTCTCATGCATCTAGTACAGCCAGACGTTCGCCCACCCTTGTATCTAGCCAACTAAAATCTCTTGGCGAATCAATCGGGCTCATGCCACCCTTTATTTTTTTTTTTTTTTATTCTTTTTGTTTTTGTTTTTAATTTCCGCAAGACCGCGGCCGCTGCTATGTCCATTGCCGCGGGCGTCTCTGGTACGCACCAGAAGGAATTTCCAGTGGCGCCCGGCGGACTTTGGCCACCTGTGTGGCCTCTGCGCTGGGGTATGGTCGGGTTTTATCCCGCGTCGTTGGAGTCGGGTTTTATCCCGCGTCGGTGAGTGACTTCTAGCTTGCTTCTGTAAAGACGGCGGGTGGCGGGGCCCCGATCATGGAGGTCGATGGTCCTGGGCGTAAATGAGTCTACGGCGCCCTGGCCGCTGACTGCAGAACTCAGCGGGGAGGGTCCGCTCCCTCTCCCTCTCGGCAGCCTCCTTCGCGAGCATGACGCAGAAGGACACGGCCGCGTTCCACCTACTTGCGCTGGAGACCATGGCTTGAAGCATGGTTTCCAGCGAGAGGAGCCATGCCAATATCGTGTTCGTCAGAATGGCGGGTGGGAGTGGGAAGTCAAGAAATCGAATGAAACGTGCTCTAATATTTAATAGTGTTTAAGTAGTATTTAGTAGCTAAGCAAAAATATTTAGTAGTATTTATTACCAATACGATATGAAACGAAAAACAAATTCCGCCGCCAAACTGATGTCTGGTTGGCGGGCATCACATTGCATCGAATACGCCTACGCATATTACCACAGCAATGTTACTTATGAGTGTCATTGTTATTACTCTGGAGGAGTATTTATATTGTATGTTAACGTTGATAAACACTAATCCCTACTAATATTATAAATATGAAAGTAACTCTGTCCGTCTGTCTGTTACGCTTTCACGGAAGGAAATAGGCTACTTTTTAACCGACTGCGCAAAAGGAGGGTTATGATTTTACACGATAACGACTTCTACGCGATCGAAGCCGCGGGGAACAGCTAGTATAAAGTATTTAAATAAAATAATAGAGTAAATAATATTATTAATAACTAATAAAATGTATATTAATTAAACAGTGTTAATTAATTTGAAGGAATGTTTATTGTGTACATATTTAGAAGTCGCTATACCAGATTTCATCTCAATCGCTCCAGCCGTTTAGGCTTGAAAGCTTAACAGACAGACGGACAGAGTTACTTTCATATTTATAATATTAGTAGGGATTAGTGTTTATCAACGTTAACATACAAACGTTACATTGGATTGTAATAAAATAGTCAAGGATCCCGCTAATAATAAACAAGTGAACCATATTTTTTCGATATCGAATATTCGTATGACTCGCATTCACGTCGATTCAATGAAATGACATATTAAACACAAATAAACAAACATCCTCACACCCTCAGAACAACAATACTAGCTCTCTCTCACCCCAAACGCATACACCGTCTACGTCTTGGGTAAAAAATGTTATTAAGTCCGGAGCAACAATCAGCGTTTCTTCTTCTTCTTTTTAAACACGTGGTTCCATTGATGTTCATCGATGATTTCGCCAATGTCAAGGTAATGCTTGATTTTTCGCGCACAGAATAACTGGTTACTCTGAACTAGTTCGCGGTGCAGGATTAGGAAAGGTTGTTCGGTATTGCAATTGAGCGTTTGAGCCTGGATTCTGGATTTTTGCCCAGCGCCAGAGGTAACCCAAAAGGCGGTATAGCCAATAGTCCAATCATCGTTGAATTTTTATTATTTGCAATACCAGTGAGAACGTCATTTTGCGTTGCTAGCTAGCTGTCACTGCGACCTTTGTCATGTCGTTGTTGACACTTGACAGCCATTGTCATATACTTCGCACAATAGGCTGTACAGCACAACTCTAAACTGTTAATATTAATTGTTTTAAAATTAATATAATCACAGTAACAATGTCGTCATAGTGGATTAAAGCGGAGGTACGCTCAGGCCGCAACCATGGGCTATAACATCGGGTGGATCATCCCGCAGCTGCGGAACCCTGGCAGGTTGTGGTCCTGTGCGAGCTCGATCACCGTGGCCGTCGTTGGTTTATTTAGCAAAATTATCTTAGGTGAGTCTAATTTATATTAGTTAACCGTCACTTTTGCTTATCATAAAGAACTTATAAAATTAATATACAATTTAAGAGGAAAGGCAGTGTCTTCGTATGCGTACACGTAATCGTTTGAAAGCTGAGTCGAGTGAGTGTGAATCCCGTTCTCATATTGCTCACAACGCATACGTTGTATAATTATTGATGTATCACTGACATCTATGAGCTCCTTGTTATTATTACGCAACTATCCACTAGGCTAGGTGCTTACCTCTAGTAATAATAATAATAGCCAAGCAACACAAATTGCTATTCAAATCTATATCTAAACATGTACACAAAGCATTGATGTGGAAGTTTTCATTATTATCAATTTACTAATTTGCTATGTTGTTGTTTAGTTTATTTTATTAAGATCATTCCTTACCTTACCTTACCTTATCTACACAATGTTCTGATAAGATAAGGTTTTTTATGAACACAGTGACACTTCTTGCTATTCATTTCAAATTAGCATAAGTAGGTACATCTAACCATGCATGCTAAGTTCATATCCATAAAATATGAATTAACTAGCTTTCTTTAGACACACAAATATTGTCCTAAAGGTGTAGACAGAGTTGTTAATACACCTACATTTCAGCAGTCACTTCGTTAAACCCCATGTTATAGGTCTATTAACACCCACTTCTTATAGAATGGACATTTTTAAAAGACCTAAACGTGTGTTGCTATGAACAATACAAAACTAGGACCTCTCTTAGTTGTCGAAGAATCCCTCATCAATATTAGATAATTGTCAGAAATGTTACATTCATTACCAAAAGGTTAGCAGGTTGTATAGCAATGCTTATTCTTAGACAGATAGTGTAGCATCATGTACTGTACAAGAACCAACTCCTCCATCCTTTATATTGGTAATCTAAGTAGCAAGGAAAGGTTGACTTTTATTCATGTAATCTATTTATTTATTAATTTATTTAATTTTACAGAAGGCTTACAGACTAATTACAAATTGAATATTTAAATAAATATAACCAAATCGCTATTTACAAGCCTCCACATTTAGGTAAGCAAAATCGATGAAATTTAGGTTTGTATATGTTTTTTAATAATTAGAATCAGAATATATGGGTCATACATTATATTCCTGTGAACAGTAGACCTCGCGTTATTTTCGCATTTTCCCCCCAATCGAAAAATCCCTTCGGCAAAAGTTGCGCCTGGCAACAAAGAACACTTGTGCCAAATTTCATGAAAATCTGCTGAAAAATGCGGCCTGTAGACCGGAACTGATACACATACCAACAACGCCAAATCGGCCAGTCCTCGAATTAAAACTGAGACGCTTCGCTCGCTCGGTCCATAATAAGTATCTGTCAGAACTTACTGTGTCACTCACAACCCATTCCAGAGTAGGTACATCAAGCCACAGGTGCAGTATGAGTCTACTCTATGTTATAAGATTATGACCATTGTTCTAGTCAATTCAATACCCACAATTAATCATTATCTTCGAGATAATGATCTACTGACACTACATGTTTAGTGTAATGAATTACTGCTATCTATATTTTGCTATAGAACAACAATTATATTAAAATTGTGTGTTACATATAATTTGTGGCATTATAGCTCTAATCAATAAATAATATGCAAATTATGTACCTACTGTACCAAGTTACTTTTTATTAATACACTTTTATTAGCTTCACTTGTATGTTTGCTTGCTTGTATGTATGTTTGTTTGTAACTGACTCTTTTAGGTTTGATTTTGCCCTACTTTGAACGATAAGATTTAATTCAAACTTTGCACACCTGTCAAAGACAAAATAAAGCATGAGGTGCATAGTGTCAGTAGTTATAAATATTTTGTTGACAGATATGAGTAGAAGAATTATCATTTTGATAATATCTTAAAATGCACCTCACGCTTTTTTTACAAAAATATACATTTATTTGTTATTTACACTATTCTTCATTTAAAGTTATTAAAATTTATTTTCTGCTTTTTAGTTGGATTCTTTATAAAAGCGTGTTTTTTTTAGTTTTTTTAAACTATTTTTAAACATTACAAGCTACATAGCAATACAACATATAAGCCAAGTCAATGGTTTAAAATTAAAAATGTTAGTGTACCGAATGTTAGTGTGCCGAATGTTAGTGTGCCGAATGTTAGTGTGCCGAATGTTAGTGTACCAATGTTAGTGTACCGAATGTTAGTGTGCCGAATGTTAGTGTGCCGAATGTTAGTGTACCGAATGTTAGTGTGCCGAATGTTAGTGTGCCGAATGTTAGTGTACCGAATGTTAGTGTGCCGAATGTAAGTGTACCGAATGTTAGTGTGCCGAATGTTAGTGTACCGAATGTTAGTGTGCCGAATGTTAGTGTGCCGAATGTTAGTGTGCCGAATGTAAGTGTGCCGAATGTTAGTGTGCCGAATGTTAGTGTGCCGAATGTTAGTGTACCGAATGTTAGTGTGCCGAATGTTAGTGTACCGAATGTTAGTGTGCCGAATGTAAGTGTGCCGAATGTTAGTGTGCCGAATGTTAGTGTGCCGAATGTAAGTGTGCCGAATGTTAGTGTGCCGAATGTTAGTGTACCGAATGTTAGTGTACCGAATGTTAGTGTGCCGAATGTTAGTGTGCCGAATGTAAGTGTGCCGAATGTTAGTGTGCCGAATGTTAGTGTGCCGAATGTTAGTGTGCCGAATGTAAGTGTGCCGAATGTTAGTGTGCCGAATGTAAGTGTACCGAATGTTAGTGTGCCGAATGTTAGTGTACCGAATGTTAGTGTGCCGAATGTTAGTGTACCGAATGTTAGTGTGCCGAATGTAAGTGTGCCGAATGTTAGTGTGCCGAATGTTAGTGTGCCGAATGTAAGTGTGCCGAATGTTAGTGTGCCGAATGTTAGTGTGCCGAATGTTAGTTTGCCGAATGTTAGTGTGCCGAATGTAAGTGTGCCGAATGTTAGTGTGCCGAATGTAAGTGTGCCGAATGTAAGTGTGCCGAATGTTAGTGTGCCGAATGTTAGTGTGCCGAATGTAAGTGTACCGAATGTTAGTGTGCCGAATGTTAGTGTACCGAATGTTAGTGTGCCGAATGTTAGTGTACCGAATGTTAGTGTGCCGAATGTAAGTGTGCCAAATGTTAGTGTGCCGAATGTTAGTGTGCCGAATGTAAGTGTGCCGAATGTTAGTGTACCGAATGTTAGTGTGCCGAATGTTAGTGTGCCGAATGTAAGTGTGCCGAATGTTAGTGTGCCGAATGTTAGTGTGCCGAATGTTAGTGTGCCGAATGTAAGTGTACCGAATGTTAGTGTGCCGAATGCTAAACTCTTCAGTAAATTACAACACATAGAGCATGAATAGCTGAAATGGGAATGTGTTAAGTCTAGTTCGCACTGCTTTAGTGATTTAGTAGTGTAATTTAGTGGCTAAACTACTCGCTACTACACAGAAATTGTTCGCATTACGGTTTAGTACAGTACACAAGTGAGTGGTGTTGTGAGATTTTTGCGGCCAGGCGGCCACCACGTTGCCACACTGGATTCTTGTAAGTCTCTAGATTGCCCTCAGAAAGTCGCTAGTTAAAGTCAATTTACTGATACAAAAAGTCGCTACATATCGCTAAAAAAAAAAGAAAAAATTTGCAATAGTCGGGCGATGGGCACACACCACATGCGTCGGACTCATCTTTTGATTTACTACGGAGTCTGAAACCACCTACACTATTAAAGAAAAAATGTCAGAGGCAAAAGAATTATATTTATTTACAAAAAAAAGTGAGTGTGTACTTACTAGGTACGCACGTAAGAAATCTAGAAATAATACATACCTACTTTGTTATAATGTTCAATCGTGCTGTGTCGGTTTTGTGTGTCAGTGTGCGCACGCATTGTAAAAATCAAAAGTATAACTTCAAAAAAAACAAACTCCAAATGTACGTCAAATAACGACACTTCTGCTTCTTCATTGCTAGGGACAGTATTAGTAGACGAAGTAGAAGCAGAAGGCTGATTATTTCCCATCGTTTCGTATTTGTGCTATTAGTCCATTGAAATGTTACATGAGCTTTGCATTTTTTAGAGGACGCAATTTTTTTTTGCGACATGTGTCCCCACACAATAGAAGCTTAACCTCAAGTTTGTGGGGTCGCCACCCTTGTCCCCCGGCCGCCATCTTGGAAAAACACTTTTTTTCGCGATATCTCTGAAACTATGCGTCTTACAAAAAAATTGCAAAGTCATAATTTGTGGCAAATTGTTTTGCCTACAAATATGTGTATAAAACTTTTTGCCCTAAATTAAAAATTAAAGAAGTTATAAGCAAAATGGTGAGAATTTTTTTAACTACTCACACCTAGCATTACATTCATGCTGTATTATTTATGCTTTCGATTGTCGGCACTTGGTGGACATAATAATACATTCTGAATAAACTCACTAATACATTCCACAATTTTCATTATTATTTAAAATCGTGACCGGTTTTGCCCAATATATGGCATCATCAAAGGTATTCACTTTCACAGTGTTCACGTGTTGTCCCGATCAAAACTAGAATTGCCAGATTGCTATGCCTAAAGTTGTCAGATGGTCAAAAGTTTAAATAAAGTATAGACTGTGCAAAAGGCTCTAAAAGTAGCTAAAATATTTTTGGTCGCTAAATAATAAATTTATCTCGCTATATCACCGAAAAACTCGCTAGATATAGCGACAAAGTCGCCAAAGTGGCAACACTGGCGGCCACTAATGAACTCGACTAATCAACAGGTTCGGACTTGTTTAGCCGGTGAACTAGTGAGCACGGATACGTGGTGGGAGGCGCTACTCGTCCGAAACAATAGAGTAAAATGGATCGACTCGACTGAATCATTTACCTACTAAATTACTCGACAATTTTTTTGTAGTTCGCACATATTTAGCTACTAAATTAATCGCTACTCTTCTAAATTACTAGCCTAATCTGAACTAGGCTTTAGTTACATTATCTAGTTGTAACTTATCGTTACTGATGAGCACATATTATAATGTAGACGAATATCTTAATGATAAAAATGCACGGTCACCCTAATCTGCTGTTGTTAGCCACTCGTACAATACAAATTGTAACACAATGTAAACAAAACAATATTAAAAAAGAAAATGGATAATCTACCTGAATTTCTTGCTGGTATCTTCTCAGGAGAACCAACCGAACCAGCGAAAGAATCATTTTCAAATGGTTATTTATGTAATTAATTTTGTATTTTTATAATATTGATTGACATAAAATTGTAAAATATTGACATTCATATAAGCTCTTTATGTGCCTAAACTGAATAAATGAAATTGATTCGTTGATTCTTTGATTCTTTGACATCATGTACAAATGAAACTCTCAACAGGTATTTACAAACAACATATTATATGAAAAAACCGCCCAAATGTGTGTCGGACCACGCATAATATAGGGTTCCAGAGTTAACCCATTATAGGGTCTATAACTTCTAAACTAACAAAGTTGTCTGGTCCGTTATAGATTTTTTTTCAAGTTCATATGGACTGCTAGCCGTTTAGCTTTAAGCTTAGCAACCTCCTAACATTTTAAAAAGACTTGTCGAATGATACTCACACGATGGGGTTAGCGCGAGAAAAAGAAATTATCCCCACTTTACTTGTAGGGGAGGTAGAGGTACCCCAGATTTTTTTTTTTCACAATTTTATTTTAGCACTGAAACCACACATATCCGTGCAAAATTTCATCCTTCTAGCTAGCACCAACTGTGTGGAAGGAAAGCCGAGGACAGACGGACGGATGGACATAACGAAACTATAAGCTCCGCTCTCAAGTCCGTCGCCGCTCACCCAGTGGCGTCTCTGGCTCACACGCAGAACGTATTTCCAGTAGCGCCCGGCGGTATTGACCACCTCTGTGGTCTCTGCGGATGTTTGGTCGGAATGCGAATCCCGTGTCGTTGGGGTAGGGTTTTATCCAACTATAAGGGTTCCGAAACTTGACCTACGGAACCCTAAAAATGCAATAAGTTAGGTTCCATTTTAACAAAAAACACTTGTACACCGTTTCACTTTTATTAAATACAAGCTGTCCCGGCGAACTTTGTACCGCATCAATTTTTCTAATGTTCCGCACAACTTTTTTTTTTCTTCCATAAGATCCTTCTCCTGGTAATTACGAACACAACAAAAAAAGAACTAGCGAAATCGGTCCAGCCGTTCACGCGAGATGTCGTGACCAATACAGGATTTAACCTGACCGGTTTCGTTTTATAGCAGTATCAAAGGTTGTTGTAGTATCAAACATATTTATTAAACAAGTATTTTACTACACTGTCTAACATATCTTCAAGTCATTGTGGAAGTTAGGTTCCATTTCGTGAAATATTTTACATTTGACTTTCTGTAAACATTTAATTGTAATAATTGTATAACGAATAGCCAGTATGTGTGAGTTTTGATATAATGTTACTAAATAATCTTCACGTAGCTAGGTTAAAGGTCAAATAATTGAATTTTTCAAACTTTAGTTTCACTATTATTGTATCTAGATAACCTCAACCTTCAATATAGAATTAATTATTTCCTACTTCAGAAATTTAGAAATCGCAACAGTTACATACACGTCTATATCCCCGAAGACTATAGAGAGCTATAGGCAGAGGTGCATTACCGACACTGAGTCAGTCATTTGGTTTGTCCCAGGAGGCAAGCATAGATAATCCATAACCACTCTGCAATTCAGACCAAAATTCAAACAGCCAGGACAGATGTTACACACAACTAAATGAATCTGCAGGCCGAGCATTAGCATCGCGACAGTTCATCAGGACTCTGGCTGAAGGTGCGCTCGTGCCTGCACGCTGTGCATCTGCCGACAATCGACGAGTCTCTGGCCAATTGTCCAAAGTGCTCGGAGGCAATAGACTCGTCACCTACGTGGGTCCAACAAAGCGATTGGGGAAATGTGGGTGTATTACACGCCTCTGTCTACCCCTTCAGGGATAAAGACATGATTGTGTGTGTGAAGAGCGTGCCATACTACACAAGTAGTGCTAATAGGTGCCTCTACACAACGGCCATGATGTCCGACCGATGGTCAACCCAAGTTTCCTTAACACTTCCTTCGTCCGATCATGGACCATTGCAGACAAAAATGGCCTCTACACAATCGTGATCATCTGTGGTGTGGCCCATCACGGCCGATTGCGCCATCATAATAAATGTTCTATTATATGTATAGGTATGCGGAATGAACAAAATTATAGGCAAAGTATTAAGACGAGTTCTCCTTTCCCCATGTCTACACCATTGAGTTATTATGTCTACACATCAATAGGTGCGCGACTGATGATGATTTCTTTAAAGAAATATTATTTTACACAACAAAGAATGAGCACCAAGAACAGATTACACGATAGCAGTGTCTGTGATCATCAATAATGATAGTCGATATCAACAACCCATCGCAATATCAGAGGGTAAACTCGCGACGCGCTTGTTATCTAAGTGGAGCTATACTTGCATTATCTAGTGCTAGTCGCCCAGTGGGTTGGTTCCAGCTTGTGAAATATCACATCAGCGGCGTATATAAAGGTCACTGGAATTTGAAACCAATGTAAAACGTGTACTTATCGTTGTTCACTCCTCACTAAGAAAACTACAATGTAGCGCAAATTAACGCTCATCTGTGTCTCACACTTGCGTTACTTAGTTTGTGCTTGCGTGCTATATTCCGTAAACTGGCAACTTTGTATTTTACTAACTAGCAGTAGCAGTTTCCAGTAGCACAGTTCATTCAGACATCAACCAAAGGCTGTGGAGTATGTTACTCTCAGAACCCAGCGCAGGTCGCTGGTGTGCTATGAAATTCTACACCAACATTCTTGTGTTGAATGACATTGATCAACAATTACTTCGATATGCATCTTGTGAGTAATGTAATTGATCCACGTAACAGTCCAAAAATTCCGGTTCGATTCCGGTAAAGTCCAACTTTACCGGAATCGAACCGGAATTTTAAAATTTGAATTCTAAAATTGATGCATTTTTTTTGTGGCGCCGATGTCAACGTGTTATTTACTATTTTATACGCCAGTTATTCAAATAAAGTTTTATTATAGTAAATTTTTTTATAATATTTACACGACAGTGATGAACATGGGTGACATTGTGTGTCGTACTAGAAGTGGATTACTAATGCGTCATCCACGATGATATGATACTCAAATTTCAAATGGACCCAACACTGGAAATATTTGACCCGCAATGCGCAGGACTCATGGTGGAACACCGCAATCCGTACATAATAGCACGAGCAAAAACATTGTGAATAGGTAAGGAGGCAAAAAGCTACACCAGAGGAACACGCTCTCCCACTTCCATCACTGTATAAATCACTAGTGGTCGCCCGCGACTTCGTCCGCGTGGTAATTTGGATTTTTTTTCCGTTCCCGTAGTATCACGCACTCGGTTTGTCATCGTCGCTTCCTTCCCACTTACTTGACACTTATCGTCATATTTTGAACAATTCACACAATATCTTTATAAATTGTAGCCTATGTGTTATTCTGATGTATAAGCTATATTATTGTAAAGTTTCATTAAAACCCATTCCGTAGTTTTTACGTGAAAGAGGAACAAACTACCATCCATCCATACATACATACATACATACTCACAAACTTTCGCGTTTATAATATTAGTAGGATTGTGAAACACAATATTACATACATTTATGTGTCGTGTCGTGTCGTGTCGTGTCGTGTCGTGTCTAGAGAAAAGGAAATTAATTTATAAATATGGAGAGGTTATACTTGATCTTCTTCTTAAGTTTTGTCAATATTTCAGCGTCACAAGAAAAACTTATCGAAATCCCACCGCGAGCCTAATATAAAGTCTCTCTGGAATTTAGACGGGCCACGAGTTTTGTACTGTTGCATGTCGTAACGAATATCAGTAACCAATAACAGATTCGCACTATGTTATAAAAAAAATGCGCTTTAAAAATAAATAAATAAAAATATTTTTCATAATTTTATTGTAGCACTTTGCCGGAATAGTACACAAGTAACACGTATTCGTGCAAAATTTCATCTTTCTAACTAAGCTTTTGGGAGGAAAGCCGAGGGCGGAACGACGGACATTACTAAACTATAAGGGTTCCGAGACTTTTACTACGGAACCCTAAAAAGGCAGTTGGCAAGTCTAACGTGTCTCCCACGAAAATATTGGAACGAAAGAATATTCGCCAGGTCGTGGCCGGTCATGGTCCTGGTGAATCATAACACATTCAGGCACAACTCACTGTGCAGTTACTCCTACATACATAATTGTATGCAGATCAGCATGCATAATAACTTAGCGTTGTTTTATGTATTACACGCCCAACTATAAAAGACCTCACCGTATTTTTATCATTTAAACTTAGTCTAAACTATGTACTTTAATTATAGGATGGCACCATATAAAACAAATATTATTTGTATCCGCGAAACAGTGGAGCTATCGTCACGTGACCCACATACGAGCATGCCAACCGTGCTCCTAATTACACAAGCGAAGCGACGCACCCACATTCACATAAATATAGATAAATAGCACTAGGTAGTGTAGTCCCCGCACACGACCAGACACTACGCTAGTCATCCTCAACCTAAAAGAAATCGGTACAACAATCATCGTCCTAAGATTACAGACTGGTCAGTAGCAAGTCTGTTTGGTGACAGCCACCTTTATCGCACATTACTTGACACTAGAGCTTATTGGGGACCCAAGGAAACTTTAGTCGTCTGACTGAGCAATACAGATTTGCCAGATCCTCAACCTTTAGTCCTCAACCTAAAGGCTTCTGCTTAAAGTCCTATTAAGACCGAGAGATAGTGGTGCCTATACGGCAATTGTTGCCTATGAGAAATCACACGCTTACGCTTGAGTAACTAGTTTAGAGCTTGCCTGTTATGTATGAAAACCTTTATAAGACAATACTTGTACAACATAAAATGAAAGTTAAAACTAGAGCAGTTACTTTGATATTGACGCTGGTTTTCAGCCCGACAGGAAGGATGTGAACGTAATCTATCCGATATTGGACAACTGCGCATATTACGTATTCATATTTATGTATTCCACGCGAGGAAAACCCATTTTGACTCCATATTTACATAATACCCATAATATTTACATAGATTGGTAAGTACCTAGACTTACAGGAACACTGATGCTGAACTTGTGTCAAACCGCCCGTCGGTTGACATTGGCCTCTGAGCTTGTGTCGAGACCCCTGATGCATCCGTCCCATTGTTAATTAAAGTTAAAAGTAAATCTTCCCTTTGTTTGATAAATCTCTGAATATATTTGCAAAGAACTCCATACTTGTTATGTAAACTATCTTCAAGTTTGTTAAGCAGTTTCATAGGTTTAGCCATGGCCTCAGAGGTAATCAATAGATTATAAGCAATTTAAATGAAATGTTATTAGTCAGCTTCTTGGAAACGTTTGCACGTTTTCAAAAAGTGTTTATTGAATAGAATTTCACATTACATCGTCTGTTCGTCAGATCATACGTGTACGAGCAGTTTCTGCGGCTGTAATGGTCGCAGATCAGCTCATTATATCGCTAGTAAAGTGTGGGACATGTATCGAGTATATTGAAAGGACGCATTGAAAGGTCCTATTACCCTCGTGCGTCTACTATCCACATACAAAATATAAATCCGGACTCAAAGCTCTACATACGCTTCCTTGCTACTGGTTCGCCGCCGAACGCGCTTCTCTGTTTTATGTTTAACTGTAATTGTTTCAGAATTCCTGAACAAGACGACGGTGTACAACCGCGAGACACTGGAGCGCGCGGCGCGCCGGCCGCAGGGCGTGCCGCTGCTCACCGTCTCCAACCACCACTCGTGCTTCGACGACCCCGGCCTCTGGGGTACGCACCCGCACCTCCGATATACTCACTCACTACTTAATCGACTCTTAAAGTTTGGTTCTGTTCACGAATTTGTCTTCAAACTTCAGAGCGAGCGAAGCGTCTACATTTCGATACTGTGCTTTACTGTTCGACCTGTTTAGTGAAGCCATCATATTATTATCGTATATCCTGCAACACAATTAGCATACGGACCAGACGTGTAAACAAACTAACCATTAATATAATTATCTGTGTAATCTAACTGCCGGGGATTTCCATGTGCACTAGGCACCAACCCAACTGACGTGACAAACTTGTTAAAACTTAATGTCCGTTCACGATCTATCGCGCCATCACAATTAATAGGTACTCATCGAAATGCAACTGCATTATCTACACTTCTTTCAAGCTTAAACAATAACATTATATTTTTAAGCCTGGGTAAAGTTTTACACATATTAAAAGGAGTTTGAGAAATCCAGTAATGGAAGCAGATGCGTACCCGTATGTACCTACGTCTTCCGCATATCCTAACCTTAGCGTAACTCGTTTAACATGTTATTGGCGCACGCAGACATAAACTACGCAATATTGTTATTAGCAGCACTGAGCTGTTTACAAACAAGACCTTTTTAGATTTACCTGTTCTTTATAATGTTTTTGTACGGACGGTCGTCTTGCAGCCGTCTTGTATTATTATTTTTTGTTTTAAGGCTTTGCCAGCTATCAGGCTTGGAACTTGGAAGAATACCAAACAGCTATGCCCACCACTTTAGCTTCTGATGGCAAAATTGTGTCTCTTGACCGCTAATTACGTTTGTTGTTAGGCTAGTAGCAGTTGCCTTCGGTCCACCCACGTGGAAACCTTCAGCCAGTTCCTATGAGAATGCCAATAGATGGTATACCTTCCTATTTATTTTTTGTCAGCAGCTATCAAACCTTTGCTTTGTACGCGTTAAGCTTTGCGTTTGCTTTGTAAGTAGGTTATAAACCTCAAAAGGTAATTTAACTCGCAATAAGACTCGTGCCACATATTAAATAAATACGTAAATAAAAAATATGATGTAGTTATGTTATAACTGCGTACTCGTATTACGTTATAGGTAGGTACAATGTTCGCTGTGAACTTCATTAAATATGTTAATCTATTAGTATTATACGAAAACACATTTAGTTACTACATACAACTTCCAACTATTTTTTTTACTGTGTCGCACGCTGAAGACTGGATTGGAAAATATCATAGAAAAGAACGACCAAAAATCGATAATACGTATGCAGCTAATTCATATGATTGCTACCGAGATGCTAGTGTGTGCAAGGGAAGGGAAGGGAAGGGAAGGGAAGGGGTCCAAGCAAGAATTTCGATATTTCTGTACTTGTTATTGATGCACTTTAACGGTTATCTGGAAGATTATGTATAAAAAACCTCTGAAATGCTTTAGTGTAGTGTTAGGTGCCGTTGTATCGTGTTACAATTTGGACCAGTTGGCACAGGCTCGAGGAGTCTCGGTTAAACCTAAGCACCTGACCTACTGCTGTGAACCCGAGTCTTCGTAGATACTCGTAGGAACAGCTTCTAGATTGTGACAGTATACCTAGAGTGTACGGATACGACACTTAACAATCCTCTATTGATGGATGCATAATACCTACCTACTAGCACACAATGCCAACATTAGAACTATAAATCCTTATACAATGAACGGATATAGAACACATAACTAATACATTCCTTGTGTTCCTCCAACCTGCATCTACTAACTATCCACCATTCGCAGGGTCACGACGTGATCAGTGTATGAGTGTACCAGGCCCTACCGAAACAAATTCGCCGTTATGTACTAGCTGTAACTAGCTTATTATTGTTGACCGATAAAGTACAACAAAACGCGCAATGTGTTCAAACACGTGGAGGTAATTGATTTTCTCGAACAACCGATTGGAAAATACAATAATAATATATTGCACTTACAACATTCTCATTTGCAGTTTACGTTATGTTATTATTTATTATTATACAACCTCGACCACATCATATTTTTCTTCGTATTAATTAATTGTCGTCGATGTACCTTCTACTAAAATTTTATGTCATTTGAACTAGTAGTAAGAAAGCAAAGACCGCTTGCGTCCGACTCGTGAACGGCTTCGTCAACATCCCGTCTCTACATATTAGATTACAACTACAGAGGTGTACAACAACTTACAAAAGGGGTAATCTAAGATGTAAAAGTGGGGATGACCCCAAATTCCCTCCTTAATTATGACGTGTGTAGGCTTGTAGGGACATTTCCATAAATTAACCCTGCGGCAGGGCCAATTTATGAAATTGCCCGTACTGATGCCGAGACTGAGATTGTTGGTCACAGACGGCAGATGTGTGTGCAGGCCTCTAGTAGTGGTGTTGCAGGTGTGCTGGACTGCGGGGTGCTGATGCGTCGGTCGCGCATGCGCTGGTCTCTGGCGGCGCACGACATCTGCTTCACGAACGCGCTGCACTCGTACTTCTTCGCGCTGGGCAAGTGCGTGCCCGTGGTGCGCGGCGCGGGCGTGCGCCAGCCCGCCATCGACTTCTGTCTCGAGCGGCTCGCGCAGGGCGACTGGGTGCACATCTTCCCCGAGGGGCGAGTCAACGTCAACAAGGTACCGTCCTCTATCTCTCATACTCGTAGTTACACTGCTACGTGCACGTTTGGAACAGTAGCCGCTTGCTCTCTCTACTTACACCCTCTTCTATAAAGTTGGGCTTGCAAATCTGCACAACGCTACCGTCGTCTATGGTGTGGACAGCTCGTTATTATTTGCTTGCATAATACACGCCAGTACGCGAGGTAAAATATGTAAGGTGTTTAGCAACGGAGGTCATAAATTGTCTTCTCTTCACTTATAAGACAGATTCACAAGAAGCTTGACATTATAGACCTTAACTGGAAGATATTAAAATCGAGAGTAACACCGTGGCTGCTTTGACAGGACTACTCTCAGAGTACATTAAGCCCTACACCTACGTAAGTAGCGCTAAAATCTAGAGTAACACCATGGCTGCTTTGACAGGACTACTCTCTGAGTACATTAACGCCTACACCTACGTAAGTAGCGCTAAAATCGAGAGTAACACCGTGGCTGCTTTGACAGGACTACTCTCAGAGTACATTAAGCCCTACACCTAACTAAGTAGCGCTAAAATCGAGAGTAACACCGTGGCTGCTTTGACAGGACTACTCTCAGAGTACATTAAGCCCTACACCTACCTAAGTAGCGCTAAAATCGAGAGTAACACCGTGGCTGCTTTGACAGGACTACTCTCAGAGTACAATAAGCCCTACACCTACCTAAGTAGCGCTAAAATCGAGAGTAACACCGTGGCTGCTTTGACAGGACTACTCTCAGAGTACAATAAGCCCTACACCTACCTAAGTAGCGCTAAAATCGAGAGTAACACCGTGGCTGCTTTGACAGGACTACTCTCAGAGTACAATAAGCCCTACACCTACCTAAGTAGCGCTAAAATCGAGAGTAACACCGTGGCTGCTTTGACAGGACTACTCTCAGAGTACAATAAGCCCTACACCTACCTAAGTAGCGCTAAAATCGAGAGTAACACCGTGGCTGCTTTGACAGGACTACTCTCAGAGTACATTAAGCCCTACACCTAACTAAGTAGCGCTAAAATCGAGAGTAACACCGTGGCTGCTTTGACAGGACTACTCTCAGAGTACATTAAGCCCTACACCTACCTAAGTAGCGCTAAAATCGAGAGTAACACCGTGGCTGCTTTGACAGGACTACTCTCAGAGTACAATAAGCCCTACACCTACCTAAGTAGCGCTAAAATCGAGAGTAACACCGTGGCTGCTTTGACAGGACTACTCTCAGAGTACAATAAGCCCTACACCTACCTAAGTAGCGCTAAAATCGAGAGTAACACCGTGGCTGCTTTGACAGGACTACTCTCAGAGTACAATAAGCCCTACACCTACCTAAGTAGCGCTAAAATCGAGAGTAACACCGTGGCTGCTTTGACAGGACTACTCTCAGAGTACAATAAGCCCTACACCTACCTAAGTAGCGCTAAAATCGAGAGTAACACCGTGGCTGCTTTGACAGGACTACTCTCAGAGTACAATAAGCCCTACACCTACCTAAGTAGCGCTAAAATCTAGAGTAACACCGTGGCTGCTTTGACAGGACTACTCTCAGAGTACAATAAGCCCTACACCTATTACCTAAGTAATGCTAAAATCGAAAATAAAAAGAAATATTGTCAAATTTCTAAGTTTAGCTCTTAGTTAGGAAATAATTGAGCTGGTACATCATAGACATGGACAGTTGTATGTATGTAGTTAAGCACGTTGTATTGTGTGGTGCGGCAGGAGCACATCAGGTTCAAGTGGGGCGTGGGGCGGCTGGTGGCGGAGTGCCCCTCGCCGCCGCTCATAGTGCCGGTGTGGCACGAGGGCATGGACCGCGTGCTGCCCAACGTGGAGCCCTACCTGCTCAAGTTCCGCAAGCGCGTGCTGCTCAGCGTCGGCGAGCCCATACAGATCCACAACCTGCTCGACAAGTATGTACCCACACCAACACCTGCCTACACCACCTCTAACTAAACCACACACACAAGAGTAGACGGGCGGTTAATACATCCCACATTTTGACCACTAGTTTCGTCAGTCTCACGTAGTTGGGGACGAGCCCACTGTAGACATATCTGCCAGTCTCGTCCGTCTGTCGGCAGGCGCACCACGCGCAGGTGAGGCTGGCCCGGGTCTCGCGGGTGTCGATAAGATCCCCAAGCACTCAAAGGTGCCACTCGATTTCGCATTAAAGCGCGTCCGGACGGAAAGCACAGTCAATGTTCAAAAGTGCATTCCCATTATTTGAATGCGATACTAGCCGTGAGCCTTAGGCTACGTTCAGATGACAAGCGCTCAACGCGCGTTTTGATAACGCGCGTTTACAACTACATACATTTTATTCAAACCGTACACATGCTTACGCGCGTTTGAATAAAGCGCGCGTCGAACGCTGCGCTCGCGCTCGACTGTTGTCAGCGCGCGTCGACGCGCGCTTTGAGATCATTGGTTTTCTATATTTCCGTTCAATTGAGCGCGCGTTTTCGACGCGGATAGACGTATTTTAGGGTTCATTAAGTTCATACGGAAATCGTTCGAAATGGAAATCGAAGCTTTTAATAAGTACGGAATTATTAATTGATGAAATAGAGAAACGCCCTGCGATATGGGACATGACAAGTAGTGATTATTCAGATAACAATTTAAGAAGACGGACTTGGACAATGAATAAAAGAAGAAATTGTTTTATTATTGTTATAAGTTCATCGTTTATGAGAGTGGCTTTTAGTCAGCCTATGTGACAAAATTGGGCCAACCCAATATATCCGTCTTCTGTCGCGTCGTTTCTGCCGTCGGTATAAAATCACCGTTAAAACTGTTTCTACGTCCATTTTCGACAAATGTTGAACTCAAACTGAATCAGGGCGGCTACGACAACACGCGTTTAACGCCTGACAAGCGCGCACCATGTGAACACTATACAAAAATTTAACGCGCGTTCAACGCTCGTTAAACGCTTGTCATCTGAACGTAGACTTACGGACCGCTCGGCCACTTGCAGGCTGCGCGAGGCCAACGCCAGCGAGGAGGAGACGCGCGCCGCCATCACGCAGCGCATACAGGACGAGCTGCTGCGGCTGCGGGAGCGCACGCTGCAGCTGCTGTCCCCCTCGCCCGCGCCGCTCGCCAACGGCAAGGAGCGGGACAGCGAGAGGGAGCACGAGTCCTAGTGCAAGTGTAGGGATAGCGGTAAGGTTCACTGCGGGAGGTGTCTCGCGTACTGTGTAGGTGTCGTGTGTGTGTGTGTGTGCGTACCTTCGCCCCTCCCTCCCTACCTCCCTCCCTCCCCCTCCCGCCGAATCCTCGGCAGACGGTCATTTTGTGGTTAACTATTTATCCCAGTTAGAAAATCGTAGATATTTATTTATTTATATGTAATGATAAATAAAATATGACACGAACGTATCTGTGGAACAGGGATATAAAATTATCAGTAAGTAGAATTAAATATAACAATGGAATTTATTATCCTGGAATTTGTGTACATAATAATGTAATTTGTAACTAAGAAAGGCAATGGTTATGTTTTAACAAAAATAATAGTGACCTATATTTGAATACTTCATTATACAAGTGAGTGAACTGTTTACATAGGTAGGTAGGTACTGTGTTTTAACATAAATATGTATCTAAGTAGTGTAGTATTATTAGAAGCTCTTGCTCCGTTTAACAGTTATACTCGACCAGAAATTTAGAAAACCTGCTCTCGGGTGCTAAATTCTCTATAATAACAGCAACACTACTACACACACTACACTTAGTCATACACACAAACGTTGGCTAGTATACACATCATCATCATCCACTGAGCTTTTCCCCAATTCAATTGGGGGGGGGGGGGGTTTCCAGTCTAACTGCGACGCGGCTGAGGCCATCAGTGACCTTCACAGCCTATGGGCGATATTCATAGAAGTTCTGTAATTAGATCCCTCGGATATTTTAGGGTTCCAACTACCTTAGACGACTGCCCTAGATGTTTGTATGGACGATGTTCTCTGACATACAAATCTACTATTACTACTACTCTACTGTTTCTTTTCGGACAGTATAACTTTGTAGAATTTCATTTCGGATGATCGGGATATGCCTAAAGCACAACTTTTAAATGAATTAATTTGTGTCAAATTAACCAATTTACGTTGCACGTATTATATTATGTGTTTCTACCACTCATGTTGACAACAAGGTCCGTAATTTAATTTAATGGAATAGAGTCCAGTCTTTTAGATTTCTTTATCCACAAATAATTACATATTTATATTTTAAATATTTTTTCTTATGTGCCAATATCCAAGAAATACTTCTTTTAAAAACGTGGCTCCATCGATATTGATCGATGATTCGCCAATGTCAAGGTAATGCTTGATTAGTTCATAGTCCCGCACAGAAGAACTAGTTATTCCTAACTAGCTCCAGGTGCGGGACAAGAAACGTTGTTCGGTATGTGAGTATCTGGGAGCCCGATTTTTGCGGCGCGCCAGAGGTTACCTAAAAGGCACCAGCCATGCGCTCAGCAAAAATCGAACTCCAAGAAATACTTCACACGTTTTCATATCGATCCACCCACAATAATTTGTAAACAAACTTTGACGTCTGACAATAATGATATCTCATAGAAGGTGTTGCCAGTTGAAGGTGAGGTTTTTTTTTATATTTCTGGTCTGTGTCTGGTCTGGTCAAGGGCACTCTACAGTTATAGAAGTAGTATCGCTACTGTTTGATCTCATCCCCAACAAACTATCTATGTCGGTAGAGGAGGCATTGATGCCACATGTGTAGTTACTCGAGCGTCGCGCAAACCTATTAGAATGTGTAGATTTTACATGAAGAATACATGCTCGTATATGTTTCCACTTTTAGTAGTGGGGTAAGTAGATAGATTGAAGCGTGTCAGATCAGATTCAGGTCAGTGTAGTGGTTGGGGACAGCGCTGCACCGGGGTGGACCTGCAGTATGCTTATCTGACGCGCTCGAGTGACTACACAAATTCTTTTTACAAGTTATCAGTTAATCGAGTTTTGTATACATACATACCTATAGCATATAGATAGGTAATTCAAATACTGCAATAGGGTAGACAACTATAATAAATAATTGAAATGGACCGACCGCGACCGGGCGACCTGCCCACTTAACAACAAAGTATTCCACAAGATAATCGAATATAATTATCTGTCTTGTATATATTTTTAATCATCAATTGAATCGCTAAGTTACTGATGTGACTGACTGACTGACACACACGGTGACTGTGTGGTTTACGCTTTGATACAAATGTCTAGGAAGTTTAATATCATGAGAGTCGTCTACCCTATTGTATTGACAGGAGAATATATTAATTGTATTTGTGAAAATATGCGTTTGGTTTTGTAATTGAGACTGCCCTTTCTGTTATCATGTTACATTTCATTTAACTGACCGACTTTAAACAACCGACTCAAGTGAATATTCAGCAACAGCACTTCTACACTTTCTATAATTGTATACTTTGTTGTAATTGTATTGTGCAATTATATTCTTGTTTCGGTTAATTCATGTATATGGGTGTTAGACGCCCGCGCCGCCGCCGGGGGACTATATTTCCTTAGGTTCAAGTCGGTTTTTAATATCCTAGCACAACAATTAGTTAAGTACATAATATGTAAATATTTAGGAATTATTTTTATTGTTGTTACAAAGGGGGGGTGTAGGGGTAGTCGGTGTGACAGGAGCTTGTACTGTGTACAGTTATTCACTTCCAAGCATAATTTTTATACCAAGATTTTGAGTAATTTTACACCGTTTACCTAGTACGTATGATTTGTACCGTGTACCCTGTAGACTAACGACGGTGTGCGGGTCCGGGTCGGTCTAGATATCGTCCTATTGTGATGAGATGTTGTCGAGGGACGCCGCCATCTGTACAACCAAAGACTGTTGCACGAACGTGTGTAAACTATATTTTGTATTCAACATATATTATAAAAAGTGTTTTTAAAATAAATCTTGAAATTTACGATTTATATTTTCTCCTAGTTAAATATGTTCCACCCCAGCCCTGAGACGTAGGTACTTGTCGCGTGTCGCACTCGTACATCTGTACGAACGGCGAACTGTATAACGTTTCTAATTTATATCTAGTATTGTAAGCGCTGTACATGTATGATGAGCGAGTTCATGTTTTATATTGTGTTGTGTACATAGCGAGTGTTTGAGACGATCATTCCTAGCCGTGGTCCGCGCAGCAGGGGCGCCGTGGGCCACGAGGGCGCCATGTATATTATGTAACGTAATTAGTTAAACGCAATAATCTGTATCTACTGTTGTGTTAAGCCATAACATAACATATCATGTTGTGTTGTCCAAGTGAGTATCATGTGCTTTTTGAGAACTACTTTTCCGAAATATATTGATGGACTTGTCTTGTTTAGTTTTTATTGACCTAAACCTGAGTAGAACTAGTTGAACGCCACCTGTTGACGTCACCTTGAACCCAAACGTCCGATAGTTACTGACTAGATACAGCTCTTGAATCAGCCCACACTAACATTCAGACGGCCTTTTTTGTTCGATTTTCAACCTTATCGACTAACGTCCGTACCAACTTCAACTCGAGCAATCTGAGACTACAGGCGGACTGTCGGTGTGTGTGTGGACCCTTATGATGCCGGTAATGCCGGATAATGCCGGCGCAGACCGAGCGACGCTCTCATCCAACGAACTCATTCAATAATACGTTTGAACCTTTATCATATCATTGTTATTAATACCACCCAGACCCAGCGTTAGTATTGTACGTATAAAATTCAAAAAAGTGGGAGTGCCTCCGTCGTTTTGTCAGTACTTACATAGTCATGTCGGTCCCACGCATGAGGGGGCTCCGGGCTAGTCGCCGTATCCAATAAACAATTAAAAACCATAACGATTCCGCAATACGAGAGAACCCCACCAGCCAGGACAGATGTTACATGCCTACTTACAATCTCTGCAGTTCGGGGAGTTGATGTTTGTAAATGAAACTGAATATAATATTGAACAATTCGTCATAATTTATTTAAATGCAATTTATAAAAATAGTCGGTAATAAAAATGTGTAGGTATTGATCCATTATGATGGGCGTATTCGTCACCGACCAGTGCCTCACTCTCCCCGACCTAGGTACCGCTCCACGAGCACACACTATATATTTGTGCGTTTCCGTTGAACTCATTTCCTTACATAAACTCTTGTCAGACATTCACGGAGCTGAACAATATCATAACCACATTAAGGGCAGCGCCGACGAGGGATTGTATCGAGCACACGGGGAACAAAAGTACCCCGTAATTTAGATAGAGTTCTATATCGGCCAACAAACGTAGCTCGGACATCTCTCGCCGGCGCCGGCGCAGGCCTTGGCTCGATATTACTATTATTAGGTTGAGCGCTACGAGATGATGCACATTTACAGTTTTTGTCAAAATAAGTCAATGTCGAAAAATATTAATTACATAATCCAATGACGAGAGTACATACATACATACATACATACATACATACATACATACATACATACATACATACATACATACACTACGGAACTAAACACAAGTCACTTTCGTGAAATACAATTATTTATAAAATCAACAATTTAGATTAGAAGTAGTTTAGTTGGTGTTGCTAAGAGCTCGAATGTCTATGAGTTGACGCAGATCTACCGACATGTACCTACAGTGTGTACAGCAAGCACACCGACTCCCCGAGACACTGGGGGTGGGGGTGGGGATGGAGACAAGACTTGTTCTACTCACAGCCATCAGGCAGCTACATCAAGTCCGGAACGAAGTTCAGTTATAGTAGTTTATGTATTGCATAAAGTAGTTCTCAAATCTCGCCAAGGCTCGTTTCTTTACTGTATCTTACGAGTGCTCTAATACGTAGTTATGTGTCGTTTTAAATATTACTATATCTAATGTCTCATACGTAGACTAACGTAGAGGCATTGTGACAAACACAGCTGACGAAGTTATCGACGAATTGGCGCCAAAACTCGACAAGGCGCCGCCGCCGTACGCGTATGGTCGAAACACTTCAAGCTGTTATTGGAAGTAAAATTTCATCATAATGCACTATGCTTTTATCCAACTGTTCTGTATCAAATAATCATTTTGATATTTTGTAGAGTACCGGTCTCACAATCATAGGCATTTTATGTCTATATAGCTAGTTTGATTTTAAGTAATGTTCAGAAAAACAATTCATTAGGTTGTAAAATGAATTGTCTCTATTTTTGCTATTGACTCTCCGACTCAGTCAACTTAGCGGGAAGTAGAACAGCAAATAAACTGTGAAGCTGTCTGTGTCTGTGTGGACTCACTCATAGAGTCGGTGAGTCTTGCTCTTCTCAAGCTAACATAACGAGTGCCTCTAAAGTAATGCACCAGTACAAGATCATATTAAGTTTCGGTAAGATCATTTAAAACTTGCAGTCAAAATGTGTAGAGAACCGACGCGGAGAGATGTTACATACAAGGGTCCCTTCGTTCCGGATACTCCATAGATACATCGTATACTCTTACCTTAATCTTATCTACTTAGTGCTTGAGGGACTTCAGAGGGCTCAGGTGTCCTCAGCACCTTCGCTTGACGTACCTACATTATATTCTATCTCACTGACACTTGTACAATATAGTGTGACTTCCGTTTCCGTCACAAACATACACACCACAACCTGGGGATCACAATGTTCACTCGTGTTTACATTTTGTTCACTCAAATACAAAAGTCCTACAATTCTTTTTTGATGCGATTCAATTTTGGTAATATTCTATTAGTACCGTCCTACACGGTCACGGTCACGGGAGGCGGCAATGTCCAAGCGAGGAGATAACTCGGTCCACATCGACGGGTCGTATCACTCCGAGGTAAGCTGGCGCGGGGCGGTCAGTCGTCGGCGGGGTGCAGGGCCAGCACGCTGGACGCGCCGAAGGGCGGGCGGTAGGCCACGCCCAGCTCTGCCAGCAGGGCGGGCGGCGGCGCCACGTCCGCCAGGTACAGCCGTCCTAGCGCGGGGGCCAGCGCCGCCGGGACCACGCCCAGCACCGCGGCGCGCGTCTCCACGCCCGCCCAGCCCGCGCCCGGCGGCTCCAGCGCCACCAGCGCCGCCCGCGCCGTGCCCGCCCACCGCAGTGCCGCCGCGTACTGCGCTTGGTCGCCGCCCAGCTCGGGGTCGTGCAGCGCCAGCAGCACCACGTCGGCGCCGGGCAGCGCGCACGCGTCGGCCGCCAACTCCACGCCGGCGGGCGCCAGCGCGGCCAGCTCGCGGCGTAACGTAGAGTCGGGCGCGGGCGGGGCGGGCGCGGCGAGCAGCGCCACGGCACGCGCCCCGTGGGAGGCGAGTAGGCGCAGCGCCGTGAGCCCGGCGGCGCCCAGCGCGTGCGGCCCCACCAGCGCCACGGCGGTGGGCGCCTGATGCGCGTTGCGCGGGTCTAGGCGCCGCCCGCCACCCGCCAGGCGCAGCGCCACGTCGGCGGCGGCGCGCGCCAGCAGCACGTGGCAGGTGGGCAGCAGGCCGCGGGCCCTGAGCGCGGCCCACAGGCGCGCGCGCAGCCCGCATGTCGCGCTGGCCACGCCCAGCCCCTCGTCGGTCACGTAGTCCACAGGCCCGCGCAGCTCGGAGGGCGGGCGCACGTAGAGGCGGGGCGCGCCCGGGGCGGACCCCAGCACGTTCTCGTCGTGGCGGAACCTAGCGGCGCCGGCCTCGTCGGCGTGGCGCACCACGTCTGGCTTGTGCGAGTTGCGGATGTGCTCCCAGAGCGCGCGCTTGTCGAAGAGCGCGAGGTTGCCCTCGAAGTCAAAGTCATCCATGAGCGCGGGGTCGGCGGCGTCCCCCAGGAAGGCGAGGTGTCGACGCCCCCCTCCCCCCACCCCTCGCACCTTGGGCGTGGAGCCCGCGCCGCCGGGGCCGCCTGCGACACACTAACCGTTAATTTCCACAGATCTCATGCCTTAATATTACTTTTCAATTTCCCAAATAATATGTTTCCTTCCAGAATATCAGCTATCTGTCCTAGTGATGTGAGAGACTCAATCACTTACAGCACAATAATTATGTTTCACACACCCAAATGTTTATGTATCTTTTCAATTCCAAAAAAAATCGCTCTAAACAAACTGGCAGTCTGCACGCTCTCACCTCTCACCTAGGTAGGGAGGACCCTACTTAGCTATACATACTATTCGTACGGATTGCTTGCATGTAAGACACCACATCTCTCCTTTACAAAAATAAAACAAAATGTTTAATTTTATTTGGACCACTGAATCTGTGACTCCAGTAATCTGCTTATCACAGTATTGTTGCGGAATAGGCAAGTGCCTATTCCGCAACAATACTGTGATTGAGTGTTGTAACATCCAGTTTAAAATGAGCATGACAGTTGGTGATAAATGGGTATTGACCTGGGTGATTGTTATCCTTATTGTGGCGCGTACCCTGTATGTCGATAGGCTTGCTGCGAGCTGGCCCAGGTGGACCTCGATTGGTGCCACTTGTCTTATTGCAGCTAGCAGTACTCACTGACACCTGATTGGTTGCTGCAACAATCATACATAGTTTGACATATTGATATTTACCTCACAGACATCTACCATAAAAGATAAATGATAAAAGCAAATACAAGTTTTTGAAACATGTAATAATAAGAAACAAGGTATCAGATTTGATGACTGACCGGCTGGAACTTAAGAGCTGACGTTTCATCCAGACAAGGTGACAATTTCCAGATTGAAATATTTAAATAGTGGTGACAGGCCTTATAAATCTGACAGCTGTACATCAGAGATTTGATTGAAGTACCAACTGCTGTTTAAAGCTGCTGGAGTACAGAAGTCGGACAGTATTTTATAAGTACATGTGTAAACACTTAACACAATCAAAAACTCACAGGAGCTAGTAGGGTTCGCCTGTAGAGTTTCACATACAGTGGCACGCTGCCCTTTTTTGCCATTTTTGGTGACTGCAACAGTGCTGTGTGTTTGCTCTGACGGTTCCGGTCGAGACTCAATTATCGTCAGATCCTTTATATCTGCAGCACTAGTAAACATACAAAAGAATATATTTATTATGTATTAAGGCTACCAAAAAGGCTAGTTATTCGAGTACTATTAATCTCAACACTTAGATACGTACTTGAGAGTCACCTGAGACTTTGGGTAAGGAAAACCATTCCTGAAAGCTTTTGTCAATGTAATAGTGTTACCATCTGCTTCTAAAATAGTGCCTTGGTAGCAGCCAAGAGGGTCGCCACAGTTAACAGATATGGCATAGCCAATCCAGTTAGACATTCTTATGTAATTCGTATTAAATATGTACACAGCTTAAAGATATGCGGGCTATTCAAGCTAAGTTCGTCAGCTACAGCTACAATGATCACGAGATCACGAGTATATTCTTCACTTATCAATAAAACTAACAACTGTACACAAAAGCCATCGAATCAAAATTCACAACATGTCTTTTGGTATTGTTCTTTCTCGGCATCGGAAAAAATAAAATGATTAATAAATTCAGTCAGACATAAATATCGCCAGCCATTAGCCAATCAAGTTGCCAAATGTCAAAATGAATGAACTGTTTGCAAGCAAATGTCAACATAACCATGACAATGACTTTAAAATGACATATGGAGACTGGCTCCAAGAACAGGACTAAACGGATAAAGGACTGCCATTTTGACCTTGCAGGGTTAATATAGTGTAAGTGAGATAATAGAGAAATTCCAAATTATTTGCCCTTTTTCTTAATTATTTTTCCGTCAGAGTCATATTGTAGTAGTAATTAAGTGTTTGTAAGTATTTTTTCGGTTGTCTGGTAGGATGGGGGATCCTCCGGAACCCCCCGATCCACCGGATATTTTTATGTCTGTTGAAGAGTTTTCGCCTTCTCATATTAGTCATCAAAAAAGACGAAATGAATCTCAAGAACATGTAGCTGCGCCCAAAAAAACCATTTTAGATGCTGAATCTGCGTCAGCTTCGATCCAAACCATATTCAATCATCCTACAATAGTGTTAGGACTTAAATCCTACGACGAAAATGACAAAGGTCCGTTTGTAGTTATAGTTTCTAAAAAAGACGAAAATTTACCAGCAGGTTACTCGGTAAAACCTATTAAATTCGGTCAGTTTTTAGTTGCCCACAAAATAAAAAACATTTCCATATCACAAGATGGACATTCCTCCCCTAATGGCTGTGCATTCCCAATTTCTCAGTCCTCTTGTTCTCAAGATATTTCCCAAGATCTGCAATCTTCACAAAGTCTTCTTCTTTCTGTTTTAAACATGATTATATCTATTATCTCACAAAATAACATCTCTTTACCGCCCAACCACTTACTAATTTCTTACTTCCTCTATCATCCAATGGACCCGACTATAATACAGTGGAACACTAAAAGCCTCAGACCTAAAAACCTGAACTGTTCTCACTGATTAATAAGTATAACCCTGTGGCGATAGCTGTCTCGGAGACATGGTTAGTACCTGGTAGTACATTTCGTATTCCAGGTTACTCATGTCTTCGGGATGTCAGAGCTGATGGCTATGCTGGTTGTGCTCTTTTGCTCAGTCGTAAACAGTCTTTTGCTCAGATTACCCTTCCCTCTCACTCCCCTCATATAAATATTGTTGCTGCCAGGTTATGTAATTTCTCATTCATTTCCTTGTATATCCCTCATCCTTGCTCCACCCTGATCCCTGACCTTCTTTTACTGTTCAACTCAGTCCCTCCTACTGTAGTCATTATGGGAGATTTCAATGCTCACCATACTTCCTGGGGGTCCAGTCTTTGTGATGCATTTGCCTATGTCTTAATAGAAGTTCTGGATGAACTTAACTTGTGCATTTTAAATTCTGGATCCCCTACCCGCCGAGTTCTCCCTTCTCAAAACCTTAGTGCTGTTGACCTCACTATCTGCTCTCCCTCTCTTTCTCTTATGTCCTCTTGGTCAGTTCTTGACCATTCTCACGGAAGTGATCATTTCCCTATTATAATAAAATTTTCTATGACTATATCTCGTCCACTGAATTCATCCCCCTCTTTTAGATACAGGTTGTCTGGAGCAGATTGGCCTGCCTATGGTACATCTTTGGAGTCCAAAATATAATTTCTGTTGGTTCCCACTGGCAGCAATATTATTCAGTCCTACAACCTATTCCGTGACTCCGTTATCTCCTGTGCGAATGTCCATATTCCCATTAAAGTCCCTTCTAAGTCCATTCTATCGACCCCATGGTGGGACGCAGAGTGTACTGACTCTGTTAAATCCAGATGCGAGGCTGAATCGAATTACAGCAGATCTATGACAGTTGAAAATCTGCTTTTCTATCAACGTCAAGCAGCACTGACACGAAGAACCCTGTCCGCAAAGACAAAAGAAGGCTGGACCCGGTTCTGTGAGAACCTATCTCCCAGAACCCCATCTTCAATTGTTTGGAAACAAATAAAAAGATTCAGAGGATCCTGTAATATAGTCAACGATACTGACAACGATTTGACATCGTGGGTTGACGCCTTTGCTGATAGGTTAGCCCCACCATGGGTTCCTACTTATGACTCTATTCCATCCGCTGTCCGCCCTTCTGCTCCTACTCAACATGAGGGAATGTTTAATAATAACTTCACAGCTCAAGAATTCCAGCTAGCAATCGAGGGATTAAAAGACTCAGCTCCAGGGTTTGATCAAATCCCATATTCTTTTATTGTCAAGGCTCCAGTCGCTGTCCAAATTCACTTTCTGGACATAATTAATGTCATTTTTAACAGTGGGAGTATTCCTCCTGATTGGAAAACTCAAATTATCGTCCCAGTCCTTAAACCTGGTGTTGACCCATCCTCCCCTAACAGTAGGCGCCCGATAGCTCTGTCCTCAGTGATGTGCAAGATAACAAAGCACCTTATAAAACACCGTTTGGAATGGTTTTCGGAGAGTCGAGAAATTTTGGCTAATTCCCAGTTTGGCTTCAGGAGGAATATGGGTACTCTGGATAGTCTTAGCATTCTAACTTCCGAGATTCGTATATCCCTCCTTCAAAAGAAATATATGGCCACTGTTTTTTTAGACATTCAAGCAGCTTATGACAATGTTCTTCTTCCGGTACTCAGAAATAAACTTCTTCAACTGAATGTTCCGGACAAGTTAGTCCATTTCTGTGCAAACCTTTTAATGGAAAGATCGATAATTATCAAGAACCAGAACTGACTTCTTCCCCCTAGAACCATCTGGAAAGGTCTTCCCCAGGGCTCGGTTCTAAGTCCCCTCCTTTATAGTTTGTATACTTATGATGTCGAGCAAGTAGTCCAACCATTTTGCCAGATTCTTCAATATGCAGATGACTTAGCTCTGTACTCTTCGTCTTCCTCTATTGAAGAACTTTCAATAAACCTAAACAATGCCCAAATCCACTTAAATCATTGGCGTCTAAATCATGGTCTTTCTTTATCCCCTTCTAAATGCAAGGTAGTTGTGTTTACTAAGAAAAGAAATATTCCATCAGTTGACTTGCAGATTGAAGGTTTGCCAATCCCTCAATATTCTAATGCTAAATTTCTTGGCTTGTGGCTTGACTCAAGAATGACTGGGTCAACTCACTTTGATTACATTAGTAGTAAATGCATCAAAAATATTAATATCCTTCGGTCACTTCGGTGCATGGTGGGGTTCTCACCCATTCAATCAAAAATTATTATATAATGCAATTGTTCGCAGCCATATGGATTACGCTTCATTTTTATTAGATCCCTGCAATAAATCTTCTCTTGCAAAACTAGACAAAATTCAGTCAAAATGTTTGCGTATTATCCTTGGAGCAATGAAATCTTCCCCAATCAATGCAATGCAAGTAGAAGCAGTAGATCCTCCTCCTTTCCTCCGTAGACAGTACTTATCGGACAAATTTCTTTTCAAACTGGTACAAAACTCTCAGCATGTCCTCTTGGATAAACTCGGCCTTCTTGGTGATTTATACAATATAGGTTCAATCTCTTGCCCTGATAACCTTCCTTGCATCTTAAATAGTTTCATAAAATTCACCCGTCTCCCAAATCCTGTCATTCGGTCCCAACTAAATCCTCTGTATTCTCTTCCGTATGAAGCTATCATTTATTCTCCTCCAATAATACTTGACATGGGGGTCCAAAAACATGATATTTGTGCTAACTTTGCCTTCAATAATTCAATATCCAATAATTTCGATGGGTGGACTAAAATCTACACGGATGCTTCTAAGTCAGACTATTGCGGTTCTGTAGGAGCGGCTGTATGGATTCCAAAGTTCCACATTATCCTTAGCTTTAAATGTCCCTCTATGACTTCAGTTTTTACGGGAGAGTCTATAGCTATCCTTGAAGCTATTCTGTATGTTTTATCTCATAACCTAAACAATTCTATAATACTATCCGATTCCAAAAGCTGTCTCCAAGCAGTTAATTCACACCCCTTCCGCACTAAGTCCAGGTCCCCTATCATTTTTAAAATTAGAGAGGCGCTCTTTAGGTGTCATCTAAAGAGTCTTGCAATCTGTCTCGCTTGGATCCCCGGTCACTCAAACTTTGCGGGTAATGAAACAGCTGACTCATGCGCAAAACAAGCAGCCAGACTAGGCTCTTTGGAGTATTCTGAAATATCGACACAAGATCTGTCACAAGTTTCAGGAGACAGCTTATCTCGTGCATGGAACGAGGTATGGCGTCTGTCTCAAAAAAAGAAGGGCAAATACTATGGTGACATCCAACCACTCGTGCCCAAAAAGCCATGGTTCTTTAAGAATCGGGGCTTTGGAAAAAACTCGACATCGGTAGTTTCTCGTCTCCGCTTAGGTCATGCATGTACGCCAGTTCACTTGGCAAAGATTAAGGTTAGGGATCATTCTCTTTGTGAATGCGGTTTGGATGAAGGTGACGCGGATCACATCTTCTTCTCCTGTCCAAATCAACGAATTTCTCTTTACGATGTGCTTTCCTCTAATATTCCTCTACCTACATCTTTCAAAACTCTTCTAGCCCTGGTCCATACCCCTTTTATCAAGACCCTTTGTAAATATATTGAATATAATAAATTAAAACTATAGGTACCTACCTACTTAAATTACGTAACCATATCCCCCCTTTTTTGTGGTCTCTTATCTATTTATATCTTAATGTATTGTGTAGTTAGTAGTTACTATAGATAGAATATTCTTTATCTATGGTAGTTTTAATTGTATTCTTTTATCTTTTATGGTATTTTTTTTTGTTTAGACTCTGACTGAGTTATGGAATTACTCGGCCACCGATCATAATTTCGACCCACAGTTAAAATCTCCTACGTTATTAGCTTTACTCACTGGTCATTGGCAAGTTGCTGCAAGTGCAAGCAGAGGCCATAACAAAGAATTGAATTGAATTAAACGGATAAGCATTACCTTGACATTGGCAATCATCGGTGAACGATAGAGCCACTCATTTAGAAAAAAGAAGAAGAATAATAAATGGTTGAGATGGCTTCAAAACGGAATAAAAACTATGACTGTCACGCCTCTTTTCCATTGGGTTCCTTGTTCACCGTGGTACCTTAGGCCATAGAACTACACGGGTTGAACGGTTTTTTTTAAATTCCGCGGCCCCAGGCCGCATCCGCACTAACGTCTGTTGCCGGGCGTCTCTGGTTACAAGCAGAACGTATTTCCAGTGGTGCCCGGCGGTTTCAAGTGGCGACCGGTGGACGGGTTGAACCGTGCCGGTGCCGGCCGTTGCTCTGGGGTTTAGGCAGAGGCATAACCCACAGAGCAACGGCCGGCATAGTCTCTACTATGGAATTCCACTTGCTACGATGGGAATACTTGTTTCGCTTCTTTCACTTCCATAACTATTTTCATGCATGCTTTTCTGTTAAGGGTACCTCTTGGCTAGTCAAAATATCTGAGATTTCGACGGAGTATGCATCGACTAGGTTATTATTTGGTGTTTTTCTATACTTATATGGGCTTGATAAACGCTATACCTATACAGGATGTTACATAAGGGTTATATCACCCTGAAGACCTCCCCATCAGCTTGTCGCCCGATATGGACGCCTTTCGATATGTGTCGACCGCCAAACAAGAAAAAAAAGTTAAATCAAAACAAACGTGCCCCAACAACACATAATTATGTAACAAAATACACAAACAATACATAACAAAACGCTCCAGAACATCCTCTTCGAATTGAGGATCTCGTCTGAGCGGACGACCTTCCACAGTTGGCGTATTGAAGGAGTAATTCGTGTATAACCGGTGCGTCATCCGTCGGAAACACGCTAGTGAAGGCAGAGGTCGCGCCCGCTCACGTGGTACTCCGACAATGAAACGCTCACGCACGGTACAACTCCCGGGCAGCGCTCAAATTGCCTTCTGATGCTCCTACACAAAGCATCATCTCGTAATACTCTCCGTTACTAAGAGCCATTACTACACAACACAGTGACCATCACACACAACTTGACACAACTCACAAATTAATTACTAACACACTAAACAACCATTTACCTACTGCAACTGAACTGACATAATTTTAAATAAAATACTAGCAAACTTCAAACGGCAACCGACCGAGCGAATCGCGCGGCTTGCTTTGATACGGAACAGAGACAAAATGTTCCTACTCGTACCAGGAGAGAGAGAAGGTTTTTCACCGGTGCTCATTATTTGTACTACCTACTTGATGTTGATGACTGAATCAGCTAATTTTAGCTAGTGTTGTTCAAACAAGAGTATTTAATTCGGTAATAATGTTTTTTTTAAGAACTTTGTTTTTAGAATGACATGTTTGGCATCGACACATATCGAAAGGCGTTGGACGACAAGCTGATGGGGCATGGGGGTGTCTTCAGGTTGATATACCCTGTATAGTTGAGCAATGCGCTGTGCTGGCTGCGCTATATCACACGGCAACCCTTCCCGCCTTCCTCAATTTATCCTCCCCACTGCACCACCCGCCGCAGCCGCCGCGCCGTCGCCGTGCGGTTAGCCGGTCTCCCAGAGTCTGCTATATATAATTATGTATGTAAGTATATTATAATAAACACTTACGATAATAAAGCGTAATGTGAACGTCATGCTTACAATATAGCATGTCGTCTTAATTATCTTTAAGGCCTCTGCCTCGAATCTTGCGGGCAGCGGGGCGGCGGCGGCGGTGGCGCGGGAGCGGCAGGATCAAATGCGTAAAATCAAATGGACCGACCCTCGCGGGGACGGGCAACGAGCGGTGCACTCCAGTCAAGCGGCGACCACCCGCGCGTCTGCATTGCAGTGTTGTGTGTGCAATTTATTTTTGTGACGTGTCGAAATGTAGGGTAAACACAAACTAATGTTGTCTATAAAAAATGTTATAATTAAGGCTGATTAGTATCACTGGTAGTCTATCAGGAACATTTTTTTTGGGCCTGTCGTGTTAGTTGAATTATTTTAAACTAGGTGGCGTTACGGGTAATGGTTCATAATATTTAAACAATATCTTTCGTTTTAGTCAGGAATTCCATTCTAGGATAATATATCTATATTTTAAAAGTTTTTCTACGATTAAATAAGTAGTTTTCGGGTCTTTAAAACTCCAATTTAATTTTTTTTAATAAAATGTCGTCACAGCGCTACGGTACACGTGTCGGCTAGAATAGGTACTGCTATAAATTTGGCTGGCGATGGTTTGTCATCAATAACTCTTGCTAAAGCACAGATAGATGTCGCTGATATTAAAATTGAATAAGCCCTCTGGTTACGTAACTTTTGCACAATAGGATAATATTATTATAATATAGATATACATTTTCACCTATTGATACCTATTTATATTTATTTTGAAGCAACTTAATAATAAAAACAATAATGAAATACCTACATACTTGTCTTGAATAAAAAAAAATAACAAGAAAAAACTGGCCAAAAAAGAACAAAAAACTATATAGTCAAATTGAGAACCTCCTCCTTTTTAGAAGTCAGTTGAGAATATAAAGACTTTTAAAAACAAAAACAAAAACTAATTTCCTAGGATTTGAACCCGAATCATCTTTGATGTTTGCAGTATGTTAAATATTATATCCAGTGTCATGCACCTACGCTATTTATAGAATTTAATCTAATGGTAAAATACTGTAATACAACACAAACGGGGAAATGATTCGGTAATAATATAAAATTTTATAGTGAATGTTTCTTGTAGTTTTAGCCCTAAAAAGGCCTCTTTCATCGCTCCAGTGTGACTGCTATATTATTATAATGATATAGAGGTAGCCTGTTTTCAACCGACTTCCAAAAAAGGAGGAGTTAAGGTGTTTGATACCTCATATCTTTGGACTGGGTGAACGGATTTTGAAATTTATTTTTTTAATTGAAAGGGACTAACTCCCGAATGGTTCTATTTCAATTTGGTCTCATTCTGACAATTATTTGGTCCCATTTCGGTAATTTGAAGTCGGTCGGGTTGTTGAGTCAATTTTTTGACGTGCTTTATTTTTCCAAGGGCGTGAGCAGAGATATTTTATATGCACAGTTTTCGCCACATACTGTACCTATCTTCTATACTTATAATAAATCTGTAGAAGTGAAAATTCTGTACATTGAAAATATCAAAAAAAATAAATGGCAGGGGGTGTTACTAGACCGACACCGAACCCAAAAATGTGATTAAAAACAATTTTTGTCTGTCTGTCTTTTTGTTCAGGCATCACGCAAAAACTACCGGTTCGATTACGATGAAACTTGGTATAATTATTCTTTAATATCCTGGGCACCACGCTGGGTACTTTTTATCCCGGAAAAGTACATACAATAAAAAACAAACTTAATTTTGCGGTTCGATCCCTAGACCCGATTACTGTAATAACTTTGTCGTAGGTTACGTCACCCGCAGTGGAGTTCACTTAGGGGCGCTGCACACAGCTAAAAGACTATAATATTTTATCTTAAGATACAATATCGCTCAACAGCCTGTCTTCTGTACTTATAATAAATATTATCCCGGAAAAGTACATACAATAAAAAACAAACTTAATTTTGCGGTTTGATCCCTAGACCCGATTACTGTAATAACTTTGTCGTAGGTTACATCACCCGCAGTGGAGTTCACTTAGGGGCGCTGCACACAGCTAAAAGACTATAATATTTTATCTTAAGAGCCATTTCACGTTTTCGCACGAATTTCTAATATTTTGAGCTCCTAAATTACCATAGTCTGTAATAACTAGAAGTTATTGAATATGCGCAAAAAATGAGCCAAGCTTTCGTGTTGACGTTTAATGTAACACATTTACTAAAAATAACTTATTTGATCTATAGTAATCAATTTCCCACAAGCATTTTATTGAAAAACGGGCGCAGAGTTGATTTCAGAGTCGTATTTCAATCAAAAATACTTATAAATTGAGTTTAAAAAAATACATAAAGCATTGGATATATATTTTAATCGTCATTTAATGTAACAGATGATTGAATTATATTGCAATTATTTAGTAAAAAAATAAACCATTCGGCCAATTTTTGAGTTTAACATCGCAATTTGATCGTGATTTTTGGCTTAAATACACAGTAATTACAAAAATAAAATTATTCCAAAATAAACTACATTCATTAGAGAACCGATTTCTGCAGTAATAAAGGAAATTCTTGCATATACTTTGTCAAATTATTGATATAACTTCAATCGAAATTACAATAAATTACGATACACAAGTGGGCACCGCTTAGTACGGCGCGAGCGCCCATTGGAGAAGGACCTGTGTCATTTTTTCCCGCGTCCCGATTATCGAGCATTCGTAGAGTGAAACCATTATTGTACTGCGACCACATAGCTTTGATCTGCTTTGTATTTTTTCACAAGGTAAATTTTGGTTTATTATCAAGTATACTGTATGATTTTCATTGTTTGTAGAAAAAATATATATTTTTGTTTTATTAGTTTTAGCAATGGGGCGCAAGGATTGTGTATACCGTTGTGTTAAAAAAAGGAAACGTGATAATTCTGCAGCCTTAGAGAAAGCAACAGAAGTGAGGTAAATATCTATTTATTTTTATTTACAATATTTATTTACATAGTAACTGCTTATTTATTGATTAAACATACAAATTTTTTTTTTTATATTTAGGTCGACAAATTGACGCCACCCGCCTGATGGTAAGCTGTGGCAACGTCTGGCGATTGTGGGCAACTCTCACAGTACACAGGAATACTATAGAGAGTGACCCTCAACTTGACGACCCAGTAATGTGCCTCTTCACGCTTCGCTTAAAGAACCCAGGGTTATATGTTGTAGGAAACACGTGCGCGGGCAGGGCGTTCCAAGCCACCATCGTTCGGCAGAGAAACGAACGTTTAAAACGCTCACTTCTCGCGAAGACGGTTTCCACGGTACGAGAGTGACATCTCTGCCCGGCACGCGTTGTTCGGGATCGGAAGGGAGAGGGTGGGATCAGATTGAAGAGCTCTTCATAACACTCACCGTGGTAAATACGGTAGAACGCGGCCAAGGAAGCAATTGTTCGGCGCTGGGCTAGCGGCTCAAGGCTTCCCGTTACCTCCGGACAATCTATAATGCGAACAGCGCGTCGCTGCATAGCGTCGAGTGCGTCCAGCAAATACTTCGCGGAGCCGTCGCAGAGGTGAGAGCAGTATTCGACGCAGGGTCTAATCTGCGTTTTGTACAGCAGACACCTCTGGTGCGGTGTAAAGAATCGCTTTACCTTGTTCAGTATTCCTAGTTTCCGCGAAGCTAGCCCAATACATCTCTCAATGTATTTAGTGTTATTGAGCACTCGACGTACGTCTATGCCAAGGATGTCTAGATTATCCTTCATTGGTAATGTTGCATTCTGAAGAGTGGGTAGGGGAAGGAAAGGGATTTTTTCGCTGTAAATGCACACGCCTGTGTTTTGCGGGCATTGAACTCGACCAAGTTCTCGGCACCCCATTGGGAGATACTGTCGAGGTTACGGTCGAGATCAGCCACGAGTCGTCATCTCTCCTCCTCAATCTCAGATCGCCCCGCCGCCGCCGTCGGATGAACCGAGTAACTACCGTGCAGTGTGCTGTCATCTGCATAGCAATGAATGTTCCCGAGGGATAGCATATCATTAATATGCAGAAGAAAGAGAGTTGGTGATAGTACGGACCCCTGCGGTACCCCGCCATTCACTTGCAAGAAGCGATAAGCCTGGCCATCGCAGAGGACCCGCACTCGGCGCTCGTTTAAAAAGCTGGCAATCCAGCTGCACAGTTGAGAAGGTAGACCATATGCCGGAAGCTTGGAAAAGAGCGAAGCATGCCAGACCCTATCGAAAGCTTTGGCGATGTCCAGGCTAATAGCCAAGGACTCGCCTTACTTTTCCATAGCCCCACCCCATACATGCGTGACGAATGCCAGGAGGTCACCCGTTGATCGTTTTGGCCTGAAGCCATATTGCCGATCATTGATTAGCGAGTGATCCTCCAGGTATCGCATGAGCTGCTTATTGATAAGGAGCTCAAGCACCTTGCAAATGACTGAGGTGACAGCTATGGGTCGATAGTTGTCTGGATCGGAGCGATCCCCTTTCTTGGGGATCGGTTGTACGTTCGCCTCTTTCCAGACCTCCGGCACGAGCCCTGTAGAGTATGACAGGTGGTACAGACGCGTTAATACTGGAGACAACTCAGCAGCACATTTTCGTAACACCACCGCCGGAATGCCGTCAGGGCCACTGGCTTTCCGCGTGTCGAGCGACCGCAGCACTGCCCGTACATCACATTGCCTGATAACAATATCAGGCATAGTGTGGCCACAGTTGGCGATGGCAGGGGGCTGCAGGCCACGGTCATCGACGCGGGAATTAGCCGCAAAGAGGTCTGCGAGCATGTCCGCCTTCTCTTGGGCTTTGTGAGCCAGTGATCCATCAGGAAAACGCTGTGGTGGCAGCGAGGGTTGGCAAAAATTAGACTGTACGGCTTTGGCCAGTTGCCAGTATCCACGGCTGCCCGTGGGGTGGGATGTGAGCTCCTGACCAAGCCGCGCGACGCGCTGGGCATCCGCTCTCTTGAAGGACCTCTTGCTGGACCTAGTGGCCCTATTGTACGCTGCTTTGAGGCGGTTCACATTCGGGTCACGTGCCGCCCGAGCCCTGACCCAGGCGCGATACGCTGACTGTTTTTTCTGGACAGCCTCGGCACATTCACGCCCGAACCAGGGGCGAGCTTTGCGGATGCTGGCGACATCAGTGAAAGGGATATAATATTCTATCCCTAGACTGATCTCGCCAGCAACGGCAGCAGCGCTATCCGAAGGCGCCTTCCCTACAAAGCAGCGTTGGCTCCACGGGACGGACGCAAAGTAATCGCGGAGACCGACCCAGTCTGCCGACGAGTAGTGCCATAGTCGTCGAGTCATTTGCTCAGCACGAGCAGGCGGTGGCACTTGGAAGCTGGCGTGCACCACACAGTGGTCGGAAATGTCCAGTGGGGCGCGTACTGACAACTGTACTCGGCTGGGCGACTCGTCAGCAGTAGATCCAGCAAGGCGGGCGTGTGGTCTGACCTGTCAGGTATCCGGGTGATCCCCTGTACCATCTGGGTCAGCCCGTGGGAGAGAGCGAATGCATGGGCGGATCGTCCCGCATGATCGGTCCTAAGGGACCCCAGCCACTCAACGTGATGACCGTTAAAGTCCCCCAGGAAAATCAGGTCAGCGGTCGGGAACCGCACCTGCGCATCGTCAGCCATTTCGCTGAGGTATTCGAAAAGCCTTGTTGTCCCAGTGTCCCCTGTGTGGGAGCGGTAGACGCACACGTAGATCTGGCTCATAGAGCCATGATCCACGTGCAGCCAAAGGACGGAGTATGAGGGGTTCTCTAGACAGCGCAACCGGCGGAAGCAGACATCCGCCCTAACGAACACGCACACTCCGGGTTTGTAGCGGAATTGTTCCTCAATGACGGCGGCGTATCTGTGTCTCCGTAAGGAACATCACAGACATCAACATATGTGTATTTGCTGTATGGACTGGGCCTGATTTTTCCTTGAAAGTAGTAAGAGTACAGAAAGACGACGTTTTTTGGCAGGAGAAAATGCTTTTTTTTTTTTTTTTTTTTATATTTGGTTCGCCAAATTGACGCCGCCCGCCTGGTGGTAAGTCGTGACGACGTCTAGCGATTGTGGGCCACTCTCACAGCACACATTACTATTGAGAGTGGCCCTCAACTTGACGACCTACTGATGTGCCTCTTCACGCTCCGCTTAAAGAACCCAGGATTATATGTGGGAGGAAACACGTGCACAGGCAGGGCGTTCCAGGCCACTATCGTTCGGCAGAGAAACGAACGTTTAAAACGTTCGGTTCTCGCGAACATGCTATCCACTGTGTGGGGGTGGCATCTCTGCCCGGCACGAGTCGTTCGGGATCGGAAGGAAGAGGGTGGGATCAGATTGAAGAGCTCTTCAGAACACTCGCCGTGGTAAATACGGTAGAATGCGGCCAAGGAAGCTATTGTTCGGCGCTGAACTAGCGGCTCAAGGCTTCCCGTTACCTCCGGACAATCTATAATACGGATAGCCCGTCGCTGCATAGCGTCGAGAGCGTCCAGCAGATACTTCGCGGAGCCGTCCCAGAGGTGAGAGCAGTATTCGGCAGTATTCGACGCAGAGTCTAATCTGCGTCTTGTACAGCAGACACCTCTGGTCCGGTGTAAAGAATCTCTTTACCTTATTCAGTATTCCTAGTTTCCGCGAAGCTAGCCCTATACATCTTTCGATGTAGTTTTTATTATTGAGCTCTCGACGAACGTCTATGCCAAGGATATCAAGGTTGTCCTTCATTGGTAATAATGCATTCTGAAGAGAGGGTAGGGGAAGGAAAGGGGATTTCTTCGCAGTAAATGCACACGCCTGTGTTTTGCGGGCATTGAACTCGACCAGGTTCTCGGTACCCCATTGAGAGATACTGTCGAGGTTACGGTCGAGATCAGCCACGAGTCGTCGTCTCTCCTCCTCAATCTCAGATCGCCCCGCCGTCGGACGAACCGAGTAACTCCCGTGCAGTGTGCTGTCATCTGCATAGCAATGAATGTTCCCGAGGGATAGCATATCATTGATATGCAGAAGAAAGAGAGTTGGTGATAGTACGGACCCCTGCGGTACCCCGGCATTCACTTGCAAGAAGCGAGAAGCCTGGCCATCGCAGAGGACCCGCACTCGGCGCTCGTTTAAAAAACTGGCAATCCAGCTGCACAGTTGAGGAGGTAGACCATATGCCGGAAGCTTGGAAAGGAGCGAAGCATGCCAGACCCTATCGAAGGCTTTGGCGATGTCCAGGCTAATAGCCAAGGACTCGCCGTGCCTTTCCATAGCCCCACCCCAGACATGCGTTACGAATGCCAGAAGATCACCCGTTGATCGCTTTGGCCTGAAGCCGTATTGTCGATCATTGATTAGCGAGTGATCCTCTAGGAATTGCATGAGCTGCTTATTTATAAGGAGCTCAAGCACCTTGCAAATGACTGAGGTGACAGCTATGGGTCGATAGTTGCCTGGATCGGACCGATCCCCTTTCTTGGGGATCGGTTGTATGTTAGCCTCCTTCCAGACCTCCGGCACGAGCCCTGAAGAGTATGACAGGCGGTACAGACGCGTTAATACTGGAGACAACTCAGCTGCACATTTTCGTAGCACCACCGCCGGAATGCCGTCAGGGCCACTGGCTTTCCGCGTGTCGAGTGACCGCAGTACTGCCCGTACATCACATTGCCTGATAGTAATATCAGGCATTGTGTGGCCACAGTTGGCGATGGCGGGGGGCTGCAGGCCACGGTCGTCGACCCGGGAATTAGCCGCAAAGAGGTCTGCGAGCATATCCGCTTTCTCTTGGGCTTTGTGAGCCAGTGTTCCATCTGGGTAACGCAGTGGTGGCAGCGAGGGCTGACAAAAGTTAGATTGCACGGCTTTGGCCAGTTGCTAGAATCCACGGCTGCCCGTGGGATGGGAAGTGAGCTCCTGACCAAGCCGCGCGACGCGCTGGGCATCCGCTCTCTTAAAGGCCCTCTTACTCGACTTTGTGGCCAGGTTGTACGCTGCTTTGAGGTGGCCCACGTTTGGGTCGCGCACAGCCCGGGCCCTGATCCAGGCGCGATATGCCGACTGTTTTTGTCGAACAGCTTTGGCACAATCTCGCCCGAACCAGGGACGGGCTCTGCGGATACTGGCGACATCAGTGAAAGGGATGTAATAATCCATCCCTAAACTGATCTCGCCAGCAATAGCAGAAGCACTATCCGAAGGAGCCTTTCCTACAAAAACGGACGCATAATAATCGCGTAGACCGTCCCAATCCGCTGACGAGTAGTGCCATAGTCGTCGTGACCTTTTTTTGTACAGGACGTGCAGGAGGTGACACCTTCATGCCAGCGTGAACAACACAGTGGTCGGAACTACCCAGTGGGGCTCCTACTGAAACACTGTACTGGGCTGGGCGACTCGTCAGCAGTAGATCCAGCAGAGCGGGCGCGTGATCTGACCTGTCTGGTATCCGGGTGATCCCGCATACCATCTGGGTCAGACCGTGGGAGAGAGCGAACGCATGGGCGGCTCTACCCGCATGATCAGTCTTGAGGGACCCCAGCCATTCAATGTGATGGCCATTGAAGTCCCCCAGAAATACTAGGTCAGCGTTCGGGAACCGCACCTGCGCTTCATCAGCCGTCTCGCTGAGGTACTGGAAGAGCTTTGTTGTCTCAGAATCCCCTGTGTGGGATCGGTAGACGCACACGTAGATCTGGCTCATAGAGCCATGGTCTACGTGCAGCCAAAGGACGGAATTGGAGGGGTTCTCTAGGCAGCGCAACCGGCGGCAGCAAACATCCGCCCTAACGAACACGCACACCCCGGCTTTGTCTTGAAATTGTTCCTCGATGACATAGCCGGGGTAACACAGGTAAGACGTGTCGTCAGGGCGGCGTATTTGTGTCTCCGTGAGGTTCCTCACGGAGACACAAATACGCCGCCCTGACAGCGGGCCGTGCCGTCTCAAGGTGGTGGTGGACGGTATCGAGGTTCGCATGGAGTCCACGGACGTTAGTGAACTCCACCTCGAAATGTGAAGTTGTGGAGTTTCCTAGGGCCGCTGTGTAACGTTTATTTCTTTTTTGTTGCACTGCCATTGTAGATTTTGAAGAAGAAGCGTGAAGACAGGGCGACATTTGGTGCAGCAGTAAGTGACAAAGCGCAGGGGCTAGCTTTGTCTAGAACCGTGTGGTTAGGTCGGAGCCGACTCGCCGGACGGAAGGGCTCCCAAACCCCCCTGATGCAAGGCCGCCGCTACCCCACACCGGTTACCACCCGGAGCGGCGATCCCACATCAGGATTATGCGCAACATGTGGGGCAGCCTCCTGGGGTGGTTGGCCCCAGGCGGGCCCCATGACTGTGTTGCGGGCGGCCGCGGCAACGCCGTTGCTAAGGGTCTCCCTGGCCGGCGAATCGACCCACACCACCCACACTAGACTCCGTTTCGCCCCCACTGGTCCCATGCCTGCTGCACCATACATCGCCCCGGGCCCGGCGGTGCAGCTGCTGAACCCCTAACGCAACCCAGCCTGGGCTGGGTTACTTGGGGGGCTTTAGCACAGCTGCACGGTGGTACCCCCCCGGACCAACACTGTTGTACCACCTGGTACCCACGTAGGGGCCGAAGCCACTCCATAGGTACCGTAAATTAACGAGCCTCGTCCGTTTATCAGCAGGTGCGCCACAAGCAGGTGAGGTCGCTGGGGCCCTATAGATGTTGGTAGAGCCCCTTTGCACCCAAAAAGCTAAAATGCTAAAATGCTACCCAAATTGACTCGATTTTACCAAGACTGCGTATTACCGGAAATCATAGACCCAAGAAAGGCAAATTCAATGCCTTTACGCCAATTATTCATAAAGCATTAATGAGTATTTTATTGTTAATCGACAATAATATGTGATTGTTTTTATCCTAATTGTTATTATATTATTTTACATACCTAACTTCTTGTTTTTCTATTTACCTAACCTGAAAATTTCACTAGACTAAATAAAATATCGTTCCCGCCTAGACCAATTCAACTTTTTTAAATTTAAATCGATTTAAATATATAACTTTCATAAATCTCATATAAAATCACATTACGGCTCAAGATTGCTTCGTCCGTCTCGTCTCTCGCGTTACACTGTTTATGTTACGTTTGAGTGAGTAGTTACGCACACATAAACAATTATACAGTATTTTACCTAAACTCAAGCGCAATCATTTTGTGAAATGGCTCTTAAGATACAATATCGCTCAACAGCCTGTCTTCTGTACTTATAATAAATCTGTAGAAGTGAAAATCCTGTACATTGAAAATATCAAAAAAATTAATGGCAGGGGGTGTTACTAGACCGACACCAAAACCAAAAATGTGATTTCAAAAATTTTTGTCTGTCTGTCTGTTTGTTCAGGCATCACGCAAAAACTACCGGTTCGATTACGATGAAACTTGGTATAATTATTCTTTAATATCCTGGGCACTACACTGGGTACTTTTTATCCCGGAAAAGTATATACAATAAAAAACAAACTTAATTTTGCGGTTCGGTCCCTAGACCCGATTACTGTACCAACCGCAAATAATAAGTTTGTCGTAGGTTACGTAACCCGCAGTGGAGTTCACTTAGGGGCACTGCACACGGCTAAGATACTATAATATTTTATCTTAGGATACAATTTCGCTCAACAGTTATCTATATCTATATCTATACTTATAATAAATCTGTAGAAGTGAAAATTCTGTACATTGAAAATATCAAAAAAATAATGGCAGGGGGTGTTACTAGACCGACACCGAACCCAAAAATGAGATTAAAAACTATTTTTGTCAGTCTGTCTGTTTGTTCAGGCATCACGCAAAAGCTACCGGTTCGATTATGATGAAACTTGGTATAATTATTCTTTAATATCCTGGGCATCACGCTGGGTACTTATTATCCGGGAAAAGTACATACAATAAAAAACAAACTTAATTTTGCGGTTCGATCCCTAGACCCGATTACTGTAATAAGTTTATCGTAGGTTACGTCACCCGCAGTGGAGTTCACTAAGGGGCGCTGCACACGACTAAGATACTACTAGGTATGCAATGCATGCTGCTGCTGCAAGAAACTGAGCGAAGTGTTAAATTTTCGAACGACAACGATTTATGAGATTTTTTTTTGTTGTCTGACTTTCAATTTTTATGTTCTAAACCACCATCAGGCCACACGTTATCACTGTGGTAAGTTTGAAGGAGATCGGTTCAGGCGTTTAGGAGGAGTATGCGGAGATACGAAATACATGAGCCGCCTAAGATTGAGCTTCGCTCAATAATATTTTATCTTAAGATACGATATCGCTCAACAGCTATACATAATAAATCAGTAACTGGTGATCAAGAAAGCTATAACACGCAGGCGGAGCTGCGGGCAACAGCTAGTATACAATAAATCAGTAACTGGTGATCAAGAAGGCTATAACACGCAGGCGGAGCTGCGGGCAACAGCTAGTTATTAAATAAGATTTTAATGAATGATGATGATATTATTATGCTAAGCGAATACTGATACGGGAATACACAACCGTAGTATACCTACCTACTTACAACATATTTATAGGTAAGTACCTACTTATATGTTTAAATAAGAAAAAGACACACAGACACGATGGCTTTATCATAAAATTATTGAATCTCCTCCACCTTCTATTATGTAAGTAGGTACTTATTACCATTTTATTTTATCAAGACAAATGAAAAGTCCAAATGTGGGTAATAATAACTAATAATAATCTCCTCTCCAATGAACTCTGATAGGAAGTTAAAATACTGCCATCTATTAGGAAATTATCGGGACAATAGAAACTGTTCATTCATGGGGGATTATAAAGTAAAATACTGCCATCTATTATATATTTTTCGCACACATAATATACCGCCATCTATTACGTATTTTTCACACACAATACACTGCCATCTATTAGGAATTTATCGAAAATTATTTAGCTAGCCCTAAAGACGCCTTTAAAACGTCGCCAATTCCTTCTGAGATGGTTCATCTGTACTAGTATAGTATTCTTATATCTGTGTTAGTATGTAGTAGGTATTTCCTTAAAATGTTTTTATCTGTGAACTTAAGACTGATGTCAAATTATTTACTAAATTAATGCAACACAATTTATTTTTTTGTTCTTGTGACGCTATCAATAAATACAATTACAAATTACAATTTCGTTGTTTTACTTACCCTAGCGTCAAATATATATTTTTTCTACTGACACATTATCGCGCTTGATAGCTTCAAGAATATAGTCAAAAGTTTCTACACTCATTCTGGTGTAGGTAGTCGTAGAATTTTTCCGGACATTGTCTCTGTTCTTCATAATTTCGATAAAACTCGACTCCGTTTTTACCGAGCGCTTGGTTGAGAGCTTTTTAGGTTACCTATGGTGTTTTCTTAAAGTTTCTCTTTACTTGCACTCTGAAAATAAGTGTTTGTGTTGTTTTGGTGGTGGACTAATACAGAAGGTTAGTTTGGTTTGCTAATTTCTATGGAAATGAGCGTGGATATGCCCCCTGATGGGGGTGGTGGATTGCCTCCCGACATATCCGTCGGGATCGGGAAAGGCATAAAGAGACATGGAGACCCTTGTCCATCCATCGATGCGGAAGGGAAAAAGGTCCGCTCCCCAGCTGAATCTATTCAATCAGTGTATGCAAAACCCGGGTTTGACGCTGAAAGCAATAATTACTACACGAGGACTGACAAGGGTCCTTTTTCTGTGTATGTTTCGCAGGTGGAAACTGAACAGTCTATTGCTCCTCCCATTAAAACCCTTAAATTTGCTCAATTTCTACATAAAAATAACATTCTAGATATTACAGAAGGCGGAATTACTAAAATAGGTCGTAATAAAATAAATATATTATTTAAGTCTGCTGCGGCGGCGAATAACTTTGTAAACTCAGATGTCCTTAAAACTAATAACTATACAGCCAAAATCCCCAACTTTCTTGTGTTCCGTATGGGTGTGGTACGCGATATCCCCACTGATTGGTCCCTGGAGGAACTTGTTGAAAACATTTCTACTCCGCATAACTGTGGAGAAGTGGTGCGAGCTAGGCGTCTTAATGTGAAGTCAAGAACTGACAATATTACCACGTGGGTCCCATCAAGGAGTGTCGTCCTGACATTCCTTGGTCAAAATCTCCCAGATAGAGCCTTTTGTTTTAATGCCTCTTTGCCGGTCTCCCTTTATAAATTGCCAACGATACAATGTAGGAAATGCTGTTTTTTTGGACATGTAGCATCTCAATGCAGGTCAAAGATAAATTGCTTCAAATGTGCCCAACCCCATGAAGCGGTTACTTGCTCTTCACCAAATATTTGTTGTTTGTTCTGCCAAGGTACCCATATGGCAACTGATCCTAAATGCCCTGAGCATTCAAGACAAAAAGCTATTAAAACCTTAATGGCTGAAGAGAATATTGCATATTCAGCAGCCTCAGCACGCATTCCTCAAGTTAAAAATTCATATGCATCCGTGACTGTCAGATCTCAGCAAGATCAAATACCTCACTCCCAAGTGTATTTGACACAAACAACTTCAGCCATCCCTTTCCTGCCTCTCCCCCCTTCCCCTTCTAAATCTCCTCTCTCTCCCTCATCTTACAGAAAAACCATTTATTCACCCGTCCGACCCAAACCTAGTTTGGGTAAATCCTTTGATTCCTATAGCCATAACCTCTTAACCCAGTCCCCTCCCTCATCACAACCCAATGGTTGTTGCATCAACCCATCAGAAAGCACCCCTCTACTAACCCCTAACGACAACCTTGTAGAACTCCTCCTATGCTCCCTTATTAACATCCTCACTAAAATGTCAGATGCCCTACCGCACGATGTTTCCGTTCTTGTAGAACAGTTACTTTCAGTTCTCACCAAAAATAATACCAACTATGGCTCTCCAAATTCTCCAATGGAACAGTAGAAGTATACGTCGTCATAAGAGTGATATCATTAACCTAATCAATCAGTACAATCCCATTGTCTTTGCCATTTCGGAAACATTGCTGAGGCCGGGATCCGTTTTTAGGATCTCTGGCTTCTCGTGCTTGCGGGATGACAGAAGCGATGGCTGGGCGGGTTGCGCCTTGCTGGTGAATAGACACACTCCATTTTCACAAATCCAGTTACCTTTCCATGACCCAGGTCTGCATATCGTTGCTGTCAGGGCCCTGGAGGTATCATATGTTTCCATCTATATTCCTCATCCAAACCAAACTATTGTATCCCAACTTCACTCAATCCTACCCACAATACCATCTCCCATGATTATTCTAGGCGATTTTAACTTACACCACACCCTATTCGGTAGTCACTATACCGACTTTATCTCTTCTTATTTTGTAGACATTTTAGATGACCAGGACTTGTGCGTCCTAAACGACGGCTCTCCCACTCGCCGAGTCGCTCCTACCCAAAACATTAGTGTCCCTGATCTTACGCTCGCGTCTTCTGAACTAGCCTCCCTTCTCTCATGGACTCCTCTCCCAAACTCACTCGGCAGTGACCATTTCCCAATTCTTACGTCTTACTTCCGTTCTTCGACACTACTTCCCTCTCCCCCTCCCTTTGATCCCCTCCTCAAATATCGTCTGATAGAGGCAAATTGGGAGCAGTACACTAACCAATTAGATCTGGAATTGTCTAATTTTCCGCAAGTGAACTCCTCTAACCTTGGTTCTTCATATGATAATTTTACCTCAGCTATTAAGGCGGCTGCGGATTCCTCCTTTCCCCTAAAAAATCGTTCACATCTAGTAACTCCATCTCCTCCTTGGTGGGATTCTGAATGCTCTGAAACTGTCAGGAAACGCAAAGAAGCAGAAAATGTATTTGCAGCTTCCTTTTCTATGACTGACTACCTTGATTATAAAAAAACAGCTGCTCAAACCTCCAGACTCCTATCCAAAAAGAAAACCATGGGTTGGCAGAAATTCTGTGAATCTCTGTCCCCCCGCACTCCACTCTCGCTTGTTTGGAAAAGATTTAAAGCTTTTAGACGAGGTATGGAAAATACAAATATTACCAGCAATCTCCCTCAATCCTTTCTTCATGAATTTCTATCCTGTTTAGCACCTCCTTTTGTACCCGAATACTCCTGTTTGCCTAATCCCAATCAACCCTCAGGTCCCGATCCGTCACAAGATGCTATGAACAATCTGTTCTCCTTCGGCGAACTATCTTGTGCACTGGCCAATCTTCATGACTCCTCACCGGGCATAGACGGCATACCCTATTCCTTTATCTGTAAATCGTCAAACCAGACTAAAAGTATTTTACTCAATATCCTCAATTCCATCTTATATTCTGGAATCATCCCAGATTCCTGGAAAACCCAAATAATTATACCTATCCTTAAAGCTGGTAAAGATCCCAAAGTCGCATCTTCGTACCGTCCCATCGCGCTTTCCTCGGTCCTGTCTAAAATTATGGAAATCCTTATAAAAAACAGATTGGAATGGATACTGGAAAATAGGCAAGTGTTAGCTGATAGCCAGTTTGGCTTCAGGAAAGGCAGGGGTACGCTGGATAGCTTAAGTATCCTGACATCAGAGATTCGCACAGCTTTCTCCCGGAGTGAGCATGTTGTAGCGGTCTTCCTAGATATATCAGCGGCTTATGACAATGTCCATCTTCCGCTCCTCAGGCAAAAAATGCTACAGCTGAGTGTTCCCGTGAGGTTGGTTCAAGTCATATGCAACTTATTTATGTGCCGCTCCATTGCTGTCCGATACCAGGGTATCCATCTCCCACCTCAAACGGTGTGGAAGGGTCTCCCTCAAGGATCAGTCCTAAGCCCAATCCTGTACAACATCTACACATCTGACCTGGATACTACGGTCAACTCATTCTGCAAAGTCTTACAGTATGCAGACGATGTTGCTCTTTATTCTTCCTCTCCTTCATTCACTTCTGCTTACTCTAACCTAAACTCTGCCCTGAGTTACCTGAACGATTGGATGGATAACCACTCCTTGTCCCTTTCTGTCCCGAAATGTAACGCTATTGTCTTTACCCGCAAACGCAACCTGCCCGACATGAACATACTTGTTGCTAACAAACCAATTCCTATCAAGGATCAAGTTAGATTCCTTGGTCTCGTTTTGGACTCTAAGTTGACGGGTATTCCCCACTTAGACCAAGTTGTAAATAAAAGTGAAAAGGGTGTAAACGTACTGCGAGCGCTGTCCGGTGTTCGTTGGGGTTCTCACCCCTTCTGTTTAAAACTCCTATACAACGCTATAGTTCGTAGTCACTTTGATTACGGTACATTCTTACTTGAGCCATGTAACAAACTAGCTATGCATAGGCTGGAGAAGATCCAGTCAAACTGCCTCCGAATTATAACTGGCGCGATGAAATGCTCCCCATTAAATGCACTTCAAGTGGAATGCTTAGAGCCGCCCCTTCATCTCCGAAGACAATATCTCGCTGACAGATACCTTTATAGTGCAGTTCAACTTAGCTCTCACCCCCTGCTGCCTATTCTACGGGAACTATCTCTCCTATTAACTTCGGCAAAATATTGGGAGCATAAGTCTCCCCCTCTTCTCTTAAATTCCCTTGCTAAACTGGACTCCCTCGATAACTCTCCCTTTCAATCTTCCACTAATGTACTCTTTAATAGCGACTACCAATCCCTAATTTTCAAGCCAAGAATCATACTGGACCTGGGTATAAGCAAGAAGTGCTCCAATGCGAACCAAATCTTCCTTAATATTGTAAATGAGTATTGGACGGAATGGGTCACGCTTTATACAGATGCTTCGAAATTGGCTCCAGATGCTCCTGTGGGCTCTGCAGTTTGGATTCCGAAATTTAGAGTTATTCTTGGTGTTAAAAGCCCAGCATTTAATTCGAACTTCACCGGTGAAGCAATTGCTCTGTTGGAAGCCGTTAAATATGTCGAGTCCCATAAACTAAACCGCTCTTTAATTTTTTCAGACTCTCTAAGTTGCTTGCTGGATCTCCTCAAGAATCCGTTTAAGTCCAGATACAATTTTCCAATCACTCTTGAGATTAAGCAAATACTACACAGGTGTCATTTATCCGGCATCGAAGTGGCTTTGGCCTGGATCCCAGCCCACTCCGGTATAGCTGGTAACGAAACAGCAGATTCTTGTGCAAAAATGGCCGCACAATCTGGTACCTCCTCTTATAACTTCTTGTTCTCCAGGGACCTTCGTTCCTTGGCTAGCTCTTCACTGAGCGAATCATGGAATAATCTATGGCAATCAACTAAGATAATCAAAGGCAAATTTTATGGTTCTCTACAACCCACACTCCCAACCAAACCTTGGTTTTTTAAACAAAAGAAAGTTAATAAATTGGCTACTTCTGTGATAATTCGCCTCCGTCTAGGTTTCGTCTGCACACCAGTATTTTTGGCAAAGATCCGTGTTCGTGACCACTCCCTATGTGAATGCGGTCTGGATGAGGGAACCTTAGAGCATATTTTCTTTTCTTGTCCATTACTAGTTACACAATTGTATGACCTTCTCCCAAAAAAGATCCCACGTCCCATTAATCTTAATTATCTACTAACTTTAGTTTTCACCCCTCATGTTAAAATCTTATACAAATTTATTTCTCAGAACAATATAAAATTGTAGGTTGGTAGGTATCTAGCCATCCATTTTCCCTTACCCTATCATCCCGTAACTTGTATCACTCTTGTGTTGTGATTGTTTTATATGTTCTATGTTTACTAACTCCTAACCATTTTCAGTAAGCAAGTTCAACGAGCTACTTAGTTTACCAATTTAATCAAAGCTGCATTTACTCTCCACCTTGTCGTTGGCAGAATCTCCGGAGAATCAAACTAGACACTCACATGCAATACCGAGCAGTGGTTTCATAACGTGTCCCACAACTGGAACTATCAAACATTACCTTGACATTGGCAAAATCATCGGTGAACGATGGAGCCACACATTTAAAAAAAGAAGAAGAAGATAAAACTCGCCTTTTCTTTTCTTTGCCCTATAGTAGGGATTCACTTCTTCCTTTGCCCATAATAAATCGAGCGTTAGGAATAAATTTGAATCAAAAAGATGTCGCCGTTGTTCAGACATTTCGTTCGCGAATAAAAACAAATATCTCGACGACATAAACACGAACACAACACTACGCTGCTCGCTATTCTTACGTAGTATTGTATTCTCTTTGACGCCAGTTGTCACTAGTATTACTCGGCCGGTAGTCGCGTCGTTTGCCGCTGCGGTTTTTCGTTTTGTTTTTTACGTTGCACATATGATTATAGCAAAAGTCGTAATATCAAAAGCGTATTAGATTGTTTATTAGATATCATTTTCTTTCTTAGTGTCTTCAGTTATCTACATAAGATAATAGAGAACTGATCGTTGGTACATAAGGAAACTGTCATTGCGTTCAGCGCCGGTCTATCGTTCAAAGGCTCCGGAATTGATGAACAGGGACTGTAGTAATGGTAAGAGATTGGACACGATGTAAGCATATCTTCGGTTCAGCAATAGAGGTTAATGATAGGGGGTTTTACTGTTACCCAGACAATAGAAAATCCAAAACCACTCACCAAAATTCCAACAGCCAGGACAGATGCCAGGAAAGTCAAAATATTATATAGAATACTACATAAAATAACTGCAGTTCAAGCATTTGTAAAATGCTTGAACTGCAGTGGCGCCTCCTGCAGTAGGTTAGTAGCTTCGACGTCTGCCCACATACCCGTCCACATTAGTAAATATGCCCTCGTACCTCTGCATTGTGGATTGTAACTCTTAGGATCTTGAATAGATACATGGCCAATGCAAACTCCCTTCTCACCCTTGACTCATAGTAACCAACCATGCCCAGTATGAGCAGTCTTGAATACCTTAATGGATAAAAAGTGTACACACTTGTCTTACAAAATTTGCAATAAATTACGATACAACTAAGTACTTAATAATGTTTACAGAGCAAGCCCACTTACTCATATTTAGATGGCATCAAGTCAATTACAATTTAGTACATGATATCACCTCTTAGTCTATAATATTCATACTATGAATACTAAATAACTATAATACTATAATAGGCTTGTGTCCCAAATTTCAAAAAATTATTAAATCTGTAGTTTTGAATCTATATAGTCACACAAATGTATTATTTTGATTTAAAACAATCATTTACATAGTTTATTTTGTGATTTAAAAAAAATTATTTAAATTGGTAACGTAAACGCTCCAATCTGTCATGGCGCCTTGGGTGATGTCACACGTTGTGAAACAAATCAAAATGTGTTTGACAAAGCTATCCTGAACCAAAAACGAACGAAGTTTGCTGCAGCGATTAAGCCATAAATTAGTCGTCTAATCGTAATATAAATATTCAAGCGCAAGATCACTTATTAGTTATAGTTTTTTCACGACCAAAAGGTCAAAAGCGCCGTGAATATCATGGCGTTTACGCGTTTCCTTCAATGTATTCCAAGAACATGTCACTTGTAAGGATTATACAGTATAAACTGGACATGCATAGCTTTTTACCTACGACGGAACGGAGATGGTATATGCGTTTGGGGTGAGAAGATGTTTGTGCAAATACATGTTGCCATTTTTCTCCAAAACTACTAGTCCGATTTTGATGCAGTTTTCAGTTATGGGTTTGAGTTAGATTGGTACAGGTTTCTAGATAGATGTTACGGTGACAACTCATCAGGGGGCGCTGCAGTTAACATTATTTGTGATGAAAATCAATTTTAATGCGGCTTTTTTTAGGAATGTATTTGTAGTTGATTAGTGAGGGTTCTTAAATAGGTGTAACGACAGCAACTTACTAGAAGGCGCTACATATCTATGCTCTTTAAGAAGTTTAAAATAAAAATCAATTTTAAAATTTTTGAAAAAACCCAAGACGATTAAAAAGCAATTGAAAAAAGGATAAAATAATTTAAAAACCTCCAAAAAGTTAAAAATAAAATTGTGTTGGTTTGCCCTTTAACTTTGATATACTTAGGTGCCGAGCAATGTTTTGATTCAAGCGTTGTCTCGGAATGCACACTGCAATGCAACTGCGTTTTATTCAATCTACTTTTGTTAGATTTATAATAATTTAACTTTAAAATTAACAAAAATTCGTAAATTAATAAAAACGTACAAACAATTAAATTACATAAAATCACAGACAACTTGACACAAGAGGTCAGCTCTTCATACATACTTAATCTGTGGTGTGAGAGTGCAACCTGTGACGTCATATTTTCTGATTGGTGTTTGATGTCACGTGACTGAATGCCTAATTTTTCTAAAAATAATAGTAATCTTTATTATGTGTACTAATTTATATTACTTTTTGGTGTCTATTCATTGGAAATAGTCATAAGAAACATACATCAATCCTATTTATTCTTAGTGGACACAAGCCTATATTCATAGTAAAGATACTAAATAAACATTCAATAATTAAGGAAGTCATTAATAGAATAAAAAACTGTTTCCACCAACCATTCCTTTAGAGCTGCTGTACATTTATTTGTTGGCAGTGCTTTTAGCAGTGTGTTCATCGACTTTATTACACACATTGTGTTGCTATTTTTTTGCATTTGGGTCGTTCTAGGTATAACCCACTACCAGTCTTTCTGGATTTCTAATGTTATTTAGTTTTGTAACATTTTTTGCTCTCTTAAAAGCTTCAGAGTGTTGTTAAACAAATTTCATTACTTCCATGATATTTAGAGAAGGCAGAGTAAGAAGTTTTAACTTTTTAAAATATGGTCTACAGGAAATATCAGGAGAAAATATTACATAAGTTTGTATTTAGCGTTATGCGGCTCCACGTGCTGCATTGTGTTCTAAATGGCTTCTTACTTGAGTGTTGTACCATTGTGTGTAACCATTGCTATTACAGTTTGGAACCCTAAGTAATAATGGTCCAATTGAGTTGTCAATATGTGAGTGTTACATCCATGCTACTTGTTACAACAACATTTTACAGATTCTCACATTCAAAGTAATAGACCAAGCTAAATACCTGTTGCTTAAGGTAATTGATGTGGCAACACCTTTTTGTTTAATGGGTTGTTGATTACTTCACAGTTTCACAGTGGTGAACTTGAGTTCCAATGTGAATGTCACTAGTGGATGGTTAATAACACTCAACCTGCCTAGTTGCCCTTTACACTTGTCGAGCAGCAGGTTAAGAGAGCAACTCCAATGTAGATGGTGTAGTCACTAGTACGTTGTGTATGTGTGGACAGGAGGGCGAGGAGCTAGTGAAGGAGAACAGGGCGTCTGTCCCGCCGCTGTCGTGGCTGTGGCTGCTGGCGGGGCTGGCGGCCGGCGGCGCGGCGCTGGGCGTGGCGCTCAGCGTGGACTACGCGCTGCCCGAGCCGCTCACGCGTGACACCGCGCGCCCCGACCAGTTTATCGGCCAGCTCGCGCACGAGCATCTCGTCAACCTCACCGCCATCGGCCCTCGGGTATGATGCTCGTCCTCCCCGACTATCGGTATGTATAGTGAAACTCTCGGCGACTATATATATGCGTCGGCATACGTGCCCGGCAGGTGGCCGGCAGCTACGAGAACGAGGTGGTGACAGTGGGAGTGCTGGTGGCGGCCATCAAGCGCATCGCTGCGGCCGCCTCGCCGCACAACCACGTGGAGCTCGACGTGCAGCGCGCCAGCGGCAGCTTCCCGCTCACCTTTATGGACGGTAGAGTATTGACCACTCTTCTAGTACCACCCCTGCTGCCCTGACTTCCCTATGTAGTATGTCCACTGTGCAGGTATGACCAACGTGTACCGCGAGGTGCAGAGCGTGGTGGCGCGGGTGCGCGGCGCGGGGGACGCGGCCCGCTCGCCGCGCGCGCTGCTGCTCAACTGCCACTTCGACTCGGTGCCCGACAGCCCCGGTACGTCTCTCTACCCTATCCTACTCTACTTCTACCCCTAAACTCTGTGTGCTCTGCTCTTGCGATTACATCTAAGTTCACATAGGACGACGAGCCATTCCCTTCATTTTCACAATGTTTAAAAAATATTATTTTTATTTTATTGTTTATTTATTTATTCATTTATGTACACACAGTATAAACAATATTGTGAATAGAGATATTATAAACATGTATACAAAGGCTCCACTTATCTCTAAAGAGATCTCTTCCAATGAGAAGTGAGTTCAATCAGTTGGTGGTGTGTGTGCAGGTTGGTACGGTTGTAAACTTACATACACTATAACTACACAAATACATACATATTAACTTATCATAAACATACATACATTAACATACAAATAGTTAAGGAAGGGAAGCGAGATAGTGTTCCTTCACTTTCTTCTTGAAGACAAAAACAGTTTTGCAGTTCCTTATATCGTCCGGAAGAGCGTTCCACAGCCGAACAGCATGAACAGAAAAAGAGTAGGAAAAGAAATCGGTTTTATGGGAAGGACAGTTGAGGCGGTAGGAGAGGTGAGGCCGGCACGGTTCATCTGATGCGCGCCTCAGAGTGAACCGCTCCCGCAGGTAGGAAGGATATGAGGGATTGTGTAGGACATTGAAAAGGAGACATAATAACCGAGTATTCCTACGAAGGCGGATTGGGAGCCACTTGAGTTCCTTGCGAAACTTTGAGACATGATCATACTTACGTAAGTTAAAAATAAATCGAATACCTAAATTTTGCAACCGCTCAAGTTTGTTTAAGAGCTCCTCAGTAGCATCCAAGCAGCAAGCATCCGCAAAGTCTAAGATGGGCAGAATAAGCGTCTGGGCCAGTGTAATTTTGGTGTCCAGAGGCAAGAAACTCTGTAGACATTTTAACGTGTGAAAAGTAAAGTGAATCTTTTTGCTGACCTCATTAATATGACCAACCCAAGACAAATTTAGTTTCACTATACATACCGATAGTCGGGGAGGACGAGCATCATACCCGAGGGCCGATGGCGGTGAGGTTGACGAGATGCTCGTGCGCGAGCTGGCCGCATTTTTTGGGTGCAAAGGGGCTCTACCAACATCTATAGGGCCCCAGCGACCTCACCTGCTAGTGGCGCACCTGCTGATAAACGGACGAGGCTCGTTAATTTACGGTACCTATGGAGTGGCTTCGGCCCCTACGTGGGTACCAGGTGGTACAACAGTGTTGGTCCGGGGGGGTACCACCGTGCAGCTGTGCTAAAGCCCCCCAAGTAACCCAGCCCAGGCTGGGTTGCGTTAGGGGTTCAGCAGCTGCACCGCCGGGCCCGGGGCGATGTATGGTGCAGCAGGCATGGGACCAGTGGGGGCGAAACGGAGTCTAGTGTGGGTGGTGTGGGTCGATTCGCCGGCCAGGGAGACCCTTAGCAACGGCGTTGCCGCGGCCGCCCGCAACACAGTCATGGGGCCCGCCTGGGGCCAACCACCCCAGGAGGCTGCCCCACATGTTGCGCATAATCCTGATGTGGGATCGCCGCTCCGGGTGGTAACCGGTGTGGGGTAGCGGCGGCCTTGCATCAGGGGGGTTTGGGAGCCCTTCCGTCCGGCGAGTCGGCTCCGACCTAACCACACGGTTCTAGACAAAGCTAGCCCCTGCGCTTTGTCACTTACTGCTGCACCAAATGTCGCCCTGTCTTCACGCTTCTTCTTCAAAATCTACAATGGCAGTGCAACAAAAAAGAAATAAACGTTACACAGCGGCCCTAGGAAACCCCACAACTTCACATTTCGAGGTGGAGTTCACTAACGTCCGTGGACTCCATGCGAACCTCGATACCGTCCACCACCACCTTGAGACGGCACGGCCCGCTGTGATGTTCCTCACGGAGACACAAATACGCCGCCCTGACGACACGTCTTACCTGTGTTACCCCGGCTATGTCATCGAGGAACAATTTCGAGACAAAGCCGGGGTGTGCGTGTTCGTTAGGGCGGATGCTTGCTGCCGCCGGTTGCGCTGCCTAGAGAACCCCTCCAATTCCGTCCTTTGGCTGCACGTAGACCATGGCTCTATGAGCCAGATCTACGTGTGCGTCTACCGATCCCACACAGGGGATTCTGAGACAACAAAGCTCTTCCAGTACCTCAGCGAGACGGCTGATGAAGCGCAGGTGCGGTTCCCGAACGCTGACCTAGTATTTCTGGGGGACTTCAATGGCCATCACATTGAATGGCTGGGGTCCCTCAAGACTGATCATGCGGGTAGAGCCGCCCATGCGTTCGCTCTCTCCCACGGTCTGACCCAGATGGTATGCGGGATCACCCGGATACCAGACAGGTCAGATCACGCGCCCGCTCTGCTGGATCTACTGCTGACGAGTCGCCCAGCCCAGTACAGTGTTTCAGTAGGAGCCCCACTGGGTAGTTCCGACCACTGTGTTGTTCACGCTGGCATGAAGGTGTCACCTCCTGCACGTCCTGTACAAACGTCACGACGACTATGGCACTACTCGTCAGCGGATTGGGACGGTCTACGCGATTATTATGCGTCCGTCCCCTGGAGCCAGCGCTGCTTTGTAGGAAAGGCTCCTTCGGATAGTGCTTCTGCTATTACTGGCGAGATCAGTTTAGGGATGGATTATTACATCCCTTTCACTGATGTCGCCAGTATCCGCAGAGCCCGTCCCTGGTTCGGGCGAGATTGTGCCGAAGCTGTTCGACAAAAACAGTCGGCATATCGCGCCTGGATCAGGGCCCGGGCTGTGCGCGACCCAAACGTGGGCCACCTCAAAGCAGCGTACAACCTGGCCACAAAGTCGAGTAAGAGGGCCTTTAAGAGAGCGGATGCCCAGCGCGTCGCGCGGCTTGGTCAGGAGCTCACTTCCCATCCCACGGGCAGCCGTGGATTCTGGCAACTGGCCAAAGCCGTGCAATCTAACTTTTGTCAGCCCTCGCTGCCACCACTGCGTTACCCAGATGGAACACTGGCTCACAAAGCCCAAGAGAAAGCGGATATGCTCGCAGACCTCTTTGCGGCTAATTCCCGGGTCGACGACCGTGGCCTGCAGCCCCCCGCCATCGCCAACTGTGGCCACACAATGCCTGATATTGTTATCAGGCAATGTGATGTACGGGCAGTACTGCGGTCACTCGACACGCGGAAAGCCAGTGGCCCTGACGGCATTCCGGCGGTGGTGCTACGAAAATGTGCAGCTGAGTTGTCTCCAGTATTAACGCGTCTGTACCGCCTGTCATACTCTTCAGGGCTCGTGCCGGAGGTCTGGAAGGAGGCTAACGTACAACCGATCCCCAAGAAAGGGGATCGGTCCGATCCAGGCAACTATCGACCCATAGCTGTCACCTCAGTCATCTGCAAGGTGCTTGAGCTCCTTATAAATAAGCAGCTCATGCAATTCCTAGAGGATCACTCGCTAATCAATGATCGACAATACGGCTTCAGGCCAAAGCGATCAACGGGTGATCTTCTGGCATTCGTAACGCATGTCTGGGGTGGGGCTATGGAAAGGCACGGCGAGTCCTTGGCTATTAGCCTGGACATCGCCAAAGCCTTCGATAGGGTCTGGCATGCTTCGCTCCTTTCCAAGCTTCCGGCATATGGTCTACCTCCTCAACTGTGCAGCTGGATTGCCAGTTTTTTAAACGAGCGCCGAGTGCGGGTCCTCTGCGATGGCCAGGCTTCTCGCTTCTTGCAAGTGAATGCCGGGGTACCGCAGGGGTCCGTACTATCACCAACTCTCTTTCTTCTGCATATCAATGATATGCTATCCCTCGGGAACATTCATTGCTATGCAGATGACAGCACACTGCACGGGAGTTACTCGGTTCGTCCGACGGTGGGGCGATCTGAGATTGAGGAGGAGAGACGACGACTCGTGGCTGATCTCGACCGTAACCTCGACAGTATCTCTCAATGGGGTACCGAGAACCTGGTCGAGTTCAATGCCCGCAAAACACAGGCGTGTGCATTTACTGCGAAGAAATCCCCTTTCCTTCCCCTACCCTCTCTTCAGAATGCATTATTACCAATGAAGGACAACCTTGATATCCTTGGCATAGACGTTCGTCGAGAGCTCAATAATAAAAACTACATCGAAAGATGTATAGGGCTAGCTTCGCGGAAACTAGGAATACTGAATAAGGTAAAGAGATTCTTTACACCGGACCAGAGGTGTCTGCTGTACAAGACGCAGATTAGACCCTGCGTCGAATACTGCTCTCACCTCTGGGACGGCTCCGCGAAGTATCTGCTGGACGCTCTCGACGCTATGCAGCGACGGGCTATCCGTATTATAGATTGTCCGGAGGTAACGGGAAGCCTTGAGCCGCTAGTTCAGCGCCGAACAATAGCTTCCTTGGCCGCATTCTACCGTATTTACCACGGCGAGTGTTCTGAAGAGCTCTTCAATCTGATCCCACCCTCTTCCTTCCGATCCCGAACGACTCGTGCCGGGCAGAGATGCCACCCCCACACAGTGGATAGCATGTTCGCGAGAACCGAACGTTTTAAACGTTCGTTTCTCTGCCGAACGATAGTGGCCTGGAACGCCCTGCCTGTGCACGTGTTTCCTCCCACATATAATCCTGGGTTCTTTAAGCGGAGCGTGAAGAGGCACATCAGTAGGTCGTCAAGTTGAGGGCCACTCTCAATAGTAATGTGTGCTGTGAGAGTGGCCCACAATCGCTAGACGTCGTCACGACTTACCACCAGGCGGGCGGCGTCAATTTGGCGAACCAAATATAAAAAAAAAAAAAAAAAATGTCGTATTTTTGTGTTCGAGTTTAGAGGATTTTACTAAAAATGGATCCTAGAACAAGTAACAAAGTATACAAAACCTTTAAATAGTCCAGTGAAAGAAACTTTTTGCAAATTAAATAGTTATTTTAAAGACGTAAATGCAATGTAAATGATAAAGACATGTCAAGTGTCACAACCATAGAGATACGAGTATTATAACAGTAGAGGTTTTGTAATACAATTTCCCTATGAAACAAAGTTAGACTCTTCGCGGTGTGGTGAGGAGGGGTACGAGCAATAGCAAAACTGCCTACTTCATTATAATGTCAGTTTTCTACGTAGTTTAACTATCTCACACTCGTAACAGGGACGTACTCAGATTTTTGGTACAAAGGAGTTTTATATTTTTTTAAATTGCAAGTATACCTATCTCAAACTGAACTGTCGAAATTATCCGTAGGGGTTATATCCACTCTATACGTCTAAAGTATAACGGGGCCCTATACTGCCCTATCCGGGTCCCGCCTCTATTAGCGCCAGGACCTCATAGTGGGTCTGGGCGTGGATACTCTCTCGCTGGAGTCCATGCTTCAAGCCATGGTCTACAGCGGGAGTAGGTGGAACGCGGCCGTGTCCTTCTGCGAGCAGGTAATTCTCGCGAAGGAGGCGGCCGAGAGAGTGAGGAAACGTCCCCCCCACTGAGTTCCGTAGTCAACGGCCAGGGCGCCGCAGACTTATTTACGCCCAGGACCAACGATACCTTCATGATCGGGGCCTGAGGACGGCGGGATAGCCACCCACCGTCCTTACACGTTTCCCTTAAGCACTCGGCAATGGACGTATGAGAGGCTGCGGCTTTGGGCCGCGGAAATAAAAAAAAAGGAGTAAGACAGTTCAATAGATGAAGACGTAGGATAAAGTAAAATACTCTTTATTATACACAAAAAAGAAACAAATAATTATATATACACTACACATGTCTTAAAAATAATGTACGCAGACGGCCTTTTCACTAAAAAGGTGGCCTTGGGATGCAATAAAATGATACTGGATAATATGTTATCTACAATGTAATAATACAAATTAAATTGAACAAATAAAATACAGGTAAGACAGTAACGTAATACGGACTTGCACCTCAGCTAAGCTGTGAGAACCCGCGCCGTCCCGTCGCCGTCCCGTCCCCGTCGCTCGTAAAATAATTAATTATTTTGGAACTAATTTGATTTCAATAAAATTACTTTACAGTGAGTTCAACTTAAAAGATAGACTGTCGTAGACCTCTTTTAGATCTTTTTATTAGAAAAATTCTCTGTACCTAACATCGTTTTTGCATTACTCTAAAGCCTAACCGTTTGAGTAGCGCACGCAACAGACGGTCTCTAAATATATTACATTTTGAACATTTTGTACATAAGTATTTCGTTGCTGCTTAGCTCCTATCATTCTTAGCATAATGTTATATAGCCTATAACCTTGTCGACGTGGAGGCACCTTATTACAAGTATGTGCCCGACCCAGTTCTTGAATTAAATTTAATATTTAGCTATACTTTGAATAATAATATTCAATTGTACAGCCCATTATGAAACAATCGTAGGACACTTGTCTTGTTTTTTAAAGTTTTATGTTTATTGTTACCAGTTGTCAATAGATGGCGACTTAGACGCGGATGGCTCTATAAAAACTGCAGAGAAATATTTTAGCGATTAAAAATCACTTACGAGTTAACGTTGAACGAATTTCTGCATGTTTAATTAGTATAAAATATCGTGATGGACCCTTGACACCTTGACACCACCGTCTTGCACCACCACCGTGTCACATCACCAAAGAGATGCACCGAGCCTTTGATACTACGAGTATATTGACGTAGGTAGGTATCTATATATATCTGTAATATTTATGAGTTATATTCTAGGAATAGTATGAATGTCTGGGTTATCAATTATGATAGCTTTCTTTGTTCCTTCCCACAGTACTCTACGGGAAGATACAATTTCCCGTGGTACTACTTCAATGTTTTGGTTTTATAACCTTTTAAAATATTATTTTATGACTTTATATTATGGTCAGTCTCTCTAATCTTGAAGGTTCTTATGTTGTTATGTATTCCTGGTACATTTGAGGGTTGTATCTTTTATAATGGACAGTCATTTTCATCTGTACTCGGTGCACCTGTTGACACATTTCTTTATTTTTCATCGGGACAAGTAATGTATGATGCGCTTAGTAGAATGGACGAATGGACGAATGGACCGAAGTATAAGACAATAAGAAAGTATTTTTCACAACACTATTAGTCGGTAGTGTAACGGGTACATCACGTAAAATGTTAATAGTAAGATATAAGTAGCTATTTAATTTACGTGTTCGTGAAACAAAACACCGCCATCTTCGTGTAGTAATATATTTGAAGATGTCAAAAATAAGAGATTTTTCTAAAACATATCTAAAAAAAAATACAAATAAAATTACTTACGCATGAGATGTGATGCGATCCTTAGTATTCCTTAGCATCAAAACGTCTATCTAAATATTTTGTTACATGATGGAACACAACACTTCATTTTTATCTTCTTGTATCCTTTTATTTCCACATAAATTACTGAACTGTCACAGAATATTTGTTAGGACATTTCACACAACGCCATCTATAGTCTCAAACTAAGCAGAGCTTCCTCCCCGACCGCATTATTTTTGATTAAAATTTCCGAATTACGCGCGCAGGGTTGGTCAATTGTTTATACCGACGAAACATATGTAGACACGACTCACACTTTCTCGAGGTCTTATTCAGATAGCAGCACTTCTGGATTGAAGAAACCGACTTCTAAAGGAAATTGTGTAATAATAGTCCTAATATTATTTGTTAAGTCTACCTTATGTAGGAGTTTATACCCAATGCACTGCTAATGTTCAAAGCAAACCAAAAAACCAAAAAAAGTGGTGATCACCATGCTAATATGAATACTGGAAACTAAATACAATGGTTGCGAACGCAATTGATTCCAAATTTAAAGCCGAATAGCGTTGTGGTGGTAAACAATGCATCTCACCATAATTCGTTAGAAAACGCGTTCCTAACTCAAATCATCGTAAACCAGCTCTGATTGGCTGGCTCAAATATCAAAATATCGATCACTACAATTGATACTGCAAAACAAACCAAGATTTATTCGAATATAAAATGGACCCTTTACTCAAAGAACATGTTCACAGCGTCCTACGTCTACTACCCTACCACCGTGATTTCAAGCCATAATAATGTTACGAGCCGGGGTTCTACGGAATTAAAAATGCCGATCAAACTACCACAAAACACTTTATTTATTACACCACTAATTTACACATCACTATAAGCTTCACTGAACACTTTTATTCGCACTTGAATTAGCAGGTTTAACTCGTATTATCGCTCTGGAAATACTGATCATCTCCCGCTCAAGCGCTCGGCATATATAGGGCGTTCATTGTTCTAGAAGTTTCAGCCGAGAATCATCGCGAACACTCTGTCACTCTCCCGAACCTTCTAGATGTGTCGAGAAACGCGTTACGTAGAAGTACCTTGGACAGAACATTCGAGAAACCCGCTACTTAGCAGTACCGCGACTTGCTACTAGATGGCGCCTCGTTTCGCAGTCCCGATATTCGCTACTAGATGGCGTAACATTATTTAGATGTCGTAACAGATGGCGTAACACCGTCCCCTCCTAAGACATGCTCGTCCCGGGCATTGTCAGGCCCATAATATCGCGCCAATCGATCCACATGAACTATCTTTGGCACACTTCTTGGACTCCTCCGTATTCGGTAAGTGACATCGTTAATCTTGGTCACAACTCTGTATGGTCCATCCCATTTAGCTTGCAGTTTAGGAGACTTCCCTTTACTGCGGACTGGGTTATGTAACCACACTAACGAACCTTCATCGAAGCCCTTATTGTTTGTGTTTCGGTCGTAACGGGTCTTCATCTTTTCAGACATTTGTTTACCTGATTGTCTGACATGCTCATAAATGTCATTCATCCTGCTGCGCAAGTCATTCGCATAATCGGTGATATTGCGTGGAGCGTCAGGCGGTATACCGGTTATTAAGTCGGCAGGCAACCGTAATTCTCTTCCAAAGTTCGCATAAGCTGGTGTCACTGACTTGCTTTCGTGAACCGCACTTCGGTAAGACAAAAGAAACGGTTGGATGTGCTTGTCCCAATCTTTTTGCTTGCTTTCCACAACTTTCGCCAGATATCTCTCCAATGTCTGATTAAATCGCTCCACCATTCCATTTGACTGCGGGTGGTAAGAGGTCGTTCTGGTTTTGTGAGTACCCATGACCCGACATATTTCCTGGAACACCTGAGATTCAAAATTTCTTCCTTGATCGCTATGGATTTCTAGAGGCACCCCGAAACGACAGAAGACTTCGTGAACTAATTTATCTGCGACCGTGGTAGCTTCTTGATTAGGTATAGCGAAGACTTCTGGCCACTTCGTGAAATAATCCATCACAACCATGAAGTACTTGTTTCCGCTTTCACTTTCAGGAAACGGTCCCGTAACATCTAGGGCTATCCTTTCCCATGGTGCCCCAACGTTATACAGTTTCAGTGCACCTCTGCTCCGTGTATGAGGTCCCTTCACAGCAGCACATCTTGTACATTTGCGACACCAGTCCTCAACGTCGTCGCCACAGTGGATTCAGTAAAACCGCTCACGTATCTTCAACAGAGTCCTTTTTACTCCCATATGGCCCCCTGAACATCCATTATGGTAGAGCTGTAGCACATCTGGGACCTTAACTTTAGGGACGACCATTTGCAAATGACAGCTGTCTCCTCGAGCATTTTCCCATTTGCGGCACAAGACTCCATCCTGAATAACTAAACTGTCCCATTGCGCCCAATAACTTTTTGTGATTGAACTCATTGAAGCGACGTCACTCCACATGGGTTTAGGAGCACTTGCTTTAATCCACTCAAATATTGGCTTGATGTCCGCGTCGTCCTGTTGAGCATGTTGTAGGATTTCTTTCCATTCGTCGCTCAGATCCGTTTTAAGCATCTTCACAGGTATGGCTTCCTTTATCTCCTGTTTGGCAAAGTGCTTACGGTCTTCAGGGCAAGGTCTTCTTGACAAAGCGTCTGCGTTGCCATGGGATCTCCCATCCTGGGTTTGTGAGATCGAAACCTTTGGGGCTCTTCTAACATCAGCCGGCACCCGCCACGCAGTCCTGGTTATTATTCGTTTTCCCTGCTGTTGCTGGGCGGTGACGTTAGACACCCTAGCTCCTTGGGAATGACTTTCTGCTCTTTCTGCAGTCCGCTTTGGGCAACTGGATCGAAGGTGGCCCCTCTCACCACATGTGTAGCACCTAGGGCTATACCTCGTGAAACGGTCGCGAGCCGGTGATGCTACAACTTCCCTGACACGGTGAGATCGATCGTCATTTCTTAACTGATAATTAAAAAAAGAATAGGGTGGAAAAATCGAAACAACTACTGAAGCGGTACGCAAAGGGAGGTCACAGAAAAATTCTTTACGGATGAGTTTTTTTTTACAATTGTGCAACATTTTAACAAACAGAATGATGGGTTCGTGACTACTACTACTTTTGTAAAAAAGGTATCAAAACATCGGCACATGTGTATCAAGATACCATTCTTGAGAAGGTAGTTAAGCCCCTTAACAACACCATGTTCAATAACCAAGAATGGTCCTTCCAGCAAGACTCGGCGCCGGGTCACAAAGCTCGGTCCACGCAGTCTTTTTCACGGAACCAAACGTTTCCGACTTTATCAAAGCTGAAGACTGGCCGTCGTCTAGTCCCGATCGTAATCAGCTGGATTATCATTTATGGTCAGTTTTAGAGAGTACGGCTTACTCCAAACGCCATGATAATTTGGAGTCCCTAAAACCATCTATACGATTGGCAGTCAATGGCAGTGAAGAAACGTCACCGTGTTTACCCCTTCCTTCGTACTATGATAGTCAAATGAGAAACTTAATACTAAAAGATTTCGCTATCCACGACATGTACGAGTATAAAAATGAATCCCTTTTTTCTGGTCACGACATCATGCGTGAACGAATGGATCGATTTCGCTATTTCTGTGTGAGTGCGGGTCCTCAGGGATGGCCAGGCTTCTCGCTTCTTGCAAGTGAATGCCGGGGTACCGCAGGGGTCCGTACTGTCACCAACTCTCTTTCTTCTGCATATCAATGATATGCTTTCCATCGGGAACATTCATTGCTATGCAGATGACAGCACATTGCACGGGAGTTACTCGGTTCGTCCGACGGCGGGGCGATCTGTGATAGAGGAGAGACGACATCTCGTAGCTGATCTCGACCGAAACCTCGACAGTATCTCCCAATGGGGTGCCGAGAACTTGGTCGAGTTCAATGCCCGGCATTTACAGCGAAAAAATCCCCTTTCCTTCCCCTACCCACTCTTCAGAATGCAATATTACTAATGAAGGACAATCTAGACATCCATGGCATAGACGTTCGTCGAGAGCTCAATAACACAAAATACATTGAGAGATGTATTGGGCTAGCTTCGCGGAAACTAGGAATACTGAACAAGGTAAAGCGATTCTTTACACCGCACCAGAGGTGTCTGCTGTGCAAAAGATTAGACCATGCGTTGAATACTGCTCTCACCTCTGAGACGGCTCCGCGAAGTATTTGGTGGACGCACTCGACGCTATGCAGCGACGCGCTGTTCGCATTATAGACTGTCCGGAGGTAACGGGAAGCGTTGAGCCGCTAGCCCAGCGCCGAACAATTGCTTCCTTGGCCGCGTTCTACCGTATTTACCACGGTGAGTGTTCTGAAGAGCTCTTCAACTTGATCCCACCCTCTCCCTTCCGATCCCGAACAACGCGTGCCGGGCAGAGATGCCACTCTCATACCGTGGAAACCGTCTTCGCGAGAACCGAGCGTTTTAAACGTTCGTTTCTCTGCCGAACGATGGTGGCTTGGAACGCCCTGCCTGCGCACGTGTTTCCTCCAACATATAACCCTGGGTTCTTTAAGCGAAGCGTGAAGAGGCACATTACTGGGTCGTCAAGTGGAGGGCCCTTTCATACTCATCCGTCGAAAAATGGATAGCAGAATGCAAGCGTGGTAGAGAGAGTGTGAAAGATGAACCCCGCTCTTGAAGGCCTTCGACGTCCACTACTGACGAAAATGTTAAAAAAATAGTCGACTTAATTATGGGAGACCGCAGATTGAAAATTAGAGAGATAGCCGAGATTATAGGCATCTCTTATGAACGTACTCAAAACATAATAGTCAACGTGTTGGGTTTCCACAAGGTGTCTGCGAGGTGGGTTCCGCGACTACTTTCAGTTGAGCAAAAAAGGATGCGATTGACTATTGCACGCGACTGTTTGGAGTTTGACACAGATGAATGTGATTTTTTGAATTATTTTGTTACTATGGACGAAACATGGGTTCATTACCGTATACCGGAAACAAAACAACAATCAAAACTGTCGAATTGACCTGGTTCACCACCCTCCCAAAAAGGCTAAGCCGATTTTGTCGGCAAGTAAGGTGATGGCTTCAGTATTCAGGGACTCGAAGGGTGTGATTATGGTTGATTATCTTGAAAGGGGTCAGACTATAAGCTCTGATTATTACTGCACCTTACTACGTCGTTTACGACAGGAAATAAAAGTAAAACGTTCAGGAATGATCAGAAGAAAAGTCCTGTTTCATCAAGGTAACGCTCGTGTACACACATCTGTCCAATCAATGGCAGAAATTCACAACTGTGGCTTTGAACTGTTACCAAATCCACCTTATTCACCTGATCTGGCACCGTCAGACTTTTTTCTGTTCCCTAACCTAAAAAAACACTTGAGGTCAAAGATATTTGACAAATGACGAGGTCAAAGCAACAGTAGGCATATTTTAAGGAAGAATCATTTTTTTTCAACGGGCTAAATGCTTGGAAGGGAAGATGGCAAAAGTGCATTGAACTTGATGGTGATTACGTTGAAAAATAAAAATATATTTAATTTATTATGTATTTATTTTCTTGGTTAGGCCGATTACTTTTCAATCCACCCTCGTATATTTTCACATAATTTTTTTTTTTTTTTTTAACAAAATTTAGTTAGGGTGTTGGCGCCATCTTGTCAAATGGCCCCCTCTGAAAATCAACGCTGTTTTAACACAGCATTAAGCTGAGAGGGGGCCTAGTTTGTGCATTGTGATGGCACCCAGATGGTTTCACCGGCGCTAGCGTATTGTTGCCCAATTTCCCACTTTTTTTTTTGTTTTTGCTTTGTACTTACATTTTGTATTTTTATTTTCGTTTGCTTTGTCTGTCTCTGTTACTAGTTTTCAACCCTTTTTTTATTTTTATTTAATTAATTCTTAAGTATGTACTTTTATTTTTTGTTTTACTTTCAGCTTTTGTGCGAATTTGTGTAACATCTTTTCAATTGTGTCATCTTTTTTGTACAAATTAAACGTATTTTCTTTCTTTCTTCTTTCTTTCTTTCTTCTTTCTTTCTTATATTAAAAAAATGCGTTACGAAGTTTTCCGGGACAGCTAGTACAGTAGAGTCAGATGACTCTACTTTTCGAGCCCTAGGTTCACGTTAACCCGTTCCTAGCATGCTCGATGCCCCTGTTGCAGTAAGGACAAGTCAAGTAGAGTAGTATCGTGGCATGCGAAATACGAATACGTGTACGGGCGTAGTGTTACTTGACGCGCGCTCGCCGATAGGTCGCACTCTCATTAATGCCAATGCCTTATCAGTCAGGTCTTGCACGACGAGCCCCATAACAAGTGTAGAACATGCTTATGGTTGTAAATCACAGTTCAATATTTGTTTACTAAATTCAATCTAACTTCAAGTTACGAGTATCTACAGATGTGTATACCACAAATGATCCAACCCAGATCCAGTCTGTCGCTTATATTTACTGCTCCCAGGATATTCAAATCTATGTATAATTGGATACCTATAATAATGTAAATGAATCCCTATTACCCTTGATCGCATGCCATAACCCGTGAACAAGTTATACCTTTGCTATGTTTTTTTTAATTTATTTATAAATCATTGCACACATGGGTTACATCAGATGTTACAGCAGTAATTTCAGATTCACTATATTTTACTATAATACTAGGCATGCAATTTTAGTAGGTAGCTCAATCAGGAACAAAATTTCTGGAAACATCATCTTACCATAATAATATCAAGAACAACATAAAATGTTACAAAGTTCAAATTTGTACATTTTGTGTAAAGTAAATCAAGATGTCATCTTATTACATCAATTTCCGAATATTACAATAAAACAATTATCATCAAAGCATATTAATCATGTTATCAGCTAAATAATAATAATTATTATGAAATGTCCAAAATAAATATTGATTACTAAATTGTCATGTTATATTTTAGTCGATTTATTGTTAAGTGTCAAAAAATACTATAGAAACCCAAAGTCAAATTCTTATATCTAGCTGCCACTACCATCCAGCAAGTATTCAGTCACTGTGTAATAGGCTTTTTTCAGTAACAACGACGACAGTTCTTCCTTAAACTGGTGCATATCGTTACAACCCAGTATTGAATCTGGCAACTTATTATACGGCTTTGGTGCCATACCCAAGAAACCCTTACTATAAACTGTTTTTTTTTGTGTGGCAGCTACCTCATAAATATATAGGCATGGCAATGTTAGTATGCGTAATTAAGGGAACCCCAATCTGCAACTGTCGATGTCGGTGGTATGCACTTTCCACGACATGTCTTTATCAAGTTCAAGTCCCAGAAACTTGGTTGAGTTGGATTCTTGGATTCAATTTCAATTGTTTCTATTAACTGTTTTTGTCATTAATAATAATGTTCCAGTTCCTCCTCTTATTGCTAGAACTATGTATACAATTGCAATGCTGTGTTTTCCTCAAACGAATAACTTGTTTCAATCGCATTGAATAAGTTTTGAATCTATTTTTATTATAAGGAGTAGGAGCTTTACGAAACTCCCATAGCATCTCCGTTGTACATAGCATCCCATAGCATCTCCGTTGTACATAGCATCCCATAGCATCTCCGTTGTACATACCATCCCATAGCATCTCTGTTGTACGATTACAACAAGCTATTATACATTACATTATGCCCCTGCTAATCCATTTTGGTCTTGTGATCCCCTTTTTTTTGACGTGGAAAACATTGTTCATATAAGAATTTAAATAATCATATAAGAAATTCGTTAAATGCGCAATTTGCATCAGAACTATCAAAGGTTCTAGAACGTAAACGATTTCAAGTGGTTTAAAAATGTCGTAGTCATATTTCGTGAACAATAGTTACGCTTGTATGTAAACCAATACGGTGCGGTACGATATGCAAGATTTCCTCACGGGATATTTTATAATTTGTAAAGTGTGGTCAGACAATGCTAAGTCGAAAGTTGCGCGGTAGGTACATTTAAATAAATAAGAAAACATAACTTTAATAAAACAATGGTAAGTAAAATGTTTTAAGAAAAAACTTTTTAAAATTATATAATAGCATTAATTTTTCGCAGAATTAAAAAGACAACAAAACGTCGACAATTGTTTCGCCTCTAAACGAGGCATTATCAAGACTGTCTCAGAGAGAACAGCGTTTTCTATCCAATATTTGATAACTTTAATAGTAGAGAACAACATCTGTCGGCTCAGCTAAGATCTTGAGATACTTACTAAGGATACACATGTAGAGTAGATTAACGGTGTTACGTCACACAGCAGCGTCTGTGTGACGTACATACATTGGGGTAGGTCTAGGTACCTAGCTTAGCTACCAAATAGGGGTGTAATTACACGACAGTTTGTTGTTCCCGTGGTGGACTCCCGCTCAGTGCCAGTGCCATTACATTGGAACGGAACCGTCGAGCCAATCACTCCTCGTACTCAGTAGTATTAGGTAGTTATAACTCGCCTTCATAATACTCGGCCACGGTAATAACGCTTAGAAGGTCAAAAAACTGTTTACTGTGTTTTTGAAAAAGAAAAAAGCAGCGACTATGAAATAACACTTCGGTCGACACATTTTATACTGAACTAGCCGATATCTGCAGCAGTCTGTTCTCCCTCGCGCCTCGCTCTACGCACTGCCGATGCCGGGGCCGGTGATACTATAAAGCGACCTACACCTGCCACAAACATTTTACTTTCACTAAATTACTCATAGTTACATTCACTAAATTACTATTTGCTACACTAAACATACCTAACTTATAAACTAGGTAGTGTTCCATCAAAAATAATTGATCAACGATCGGATGAGTAACGAGGGCAGTATACAATTCACACTTATATAACTTTAGGCGCTAATATAATTAGTTATAATGAGTGTAATTGTGTACACGTTGCCAACTCGTACCTTGTATGTATACTTGCTGTACCTAGTTACTGTCCATGATGGATGTATACCTAGACGGATGTAGCCTGTCTATGTTGATACCTAATGGCTATACATGAGATACTAGGTATGTTACCATTTACCATCATACCTACGTAGGTACAATAGCTATGTAGAATCTCGTTATGTTATCGGTTAGAAACAATGATGAACTGAAAATATTATACATGGGGCACACTAAACAATTGGCGGGAAATCATTTGTCAATTGTTTTTTATCACACATCAAAGCCGTATGCAACGAAAATGGAATTAAGTCGAAAAGATTTTAGAGCGATGATTTTTTATGATTTTAAAAGTTCTCTCTCCGCAAGACTGTGCCGCTCGTCTTCAAAATGCTTTTGGGACAGAAGCACCTTGTTTGAGCACCGTGAGGCGATGGTTTGCTAAATTTGAGAGAGGTCGAGTTTCTTTACATGACGAATTTCGTGAAGGGCGGCCTTCAACTGCCATCAACGAAAATAATGTGGCTACTGTTAAGCCTAGTTCGCATTAGGCTAGTAATTTAGAAGAGTTGCATGTAATTTAGTAGCTAAATATGTGCGAACTACAAAAATTTAGTCAAGTAATTTAGTAAATGATTAAGTCGAGTCAGTCCATTTTACTCTATTTTTCTGGCTAGTAGCGCCTCCCACCATGCATCCGAGCTCACTGGTTCACCGGCAAACCGGTAAACAAGTCCGAACCTGTTGATTAGTCGAGTTCATTAGTGACCGCCACCACTCACTTGTGTACTGTACTAAACCGTAATGCGAACGATTTCTGTGTAGTAGCGAGTAGTTTAGCCACTAAATTACACTCTACTCTACTAAATCACTAAAGCAGTACTAGCACTAGGCTTTAAGCGGTTAATTGAAGAAAACCCGCGGATTACCTATGAGACAATTCGAGGACTATTGGGGATTGGTATGAGTCAAATCCAGAAAATTTTACACGAAGAATTGAAAGTTCGGAAACTTTGTTTTCGTTGGATCCCTCATGAACTGACAGCGGAGCAGAAGCGGGCTCGCGTGGAATTGTGCTCACAGATGCTACTGAAGTACGACCACGGACATTCTAATGCTGTTTATGACATTGTCACAAGAGACGAAACGTGTTTTGAACCCGAAAAAAAAACAGCAATCTTGTGAATAGGTGTTTGAAAATGAGAACAAGCCAACAAAAGTGAGCCAGGCGAGAAACGTTGGTAAATAAATGATCGCGTTTCTTTTTCTCAGCTACGGGTCCCATCTGTACAATTCCACTTGAAGATCAAAAGAGTGTTAATGCCGAGTGGTATTCTACCATTTGTTTACCCAGGGTGTTAGAAAAAGTTCGCAAAGACGACCCAAAAGCCGCGTTCTCCTACATCATGACAACGCTTCTTCAGAAGCGGAAGCTAAGCTTTCGGAAGCTAAAAATGACTTTGTTTTGTTGGCCGTGTGCCAACAAAACAAAGTCATTTTTAGCTTCCGAAAAAAAAGTGTGTGTGTCAGCTCCGACGCACGACTGAAGTTTACTCCTTAAGTACGAGTATCTAACCATAACAAATTAGAAAGTTGCGCACTAGAGGTGCGCACCAAAAACGTGACACGATTTTCGTTACTTGTTAGTAGGTTTTACCCCTCGGATTTTTCTCATACCGGGCGCCTTATATATGAAAATCGATTCTTAAGGAGTAAACTCCAAAAAGTACAACTCGTCATCCTGCGCATAGCCCCGACCTAGCACCAAAATCAAAGATTTGATGAGAGGTTTCACTTTTACCAACTCCGAAGAGGCAGTGATAGCGTTCAATCAGCACGTAGAAAACATGCATTGAGATCTGTGGTCCTCCTGTTTTAAAAAATGGTTCGATCGCATGAAGAAATGTTTAAAATGTAAAGGAGAATTTTGAAAAGCAATAAACATATATTTTGGTTTTAACATGTTGTTTTTTTAAGTTACGCAAAACTTATAGTGTGACCTACGTACATAGAGTCGCTAACACGTCTAATTGGCCTCAATGTGGCGGAATGCATTGATAATGGGTCGCTATCTATTGTTAGTGGTGAGGCCGCTGCATGCATGTTGTATAAACTGGGTATATGTAAAGCGAATAGGCCAGCGCTGTCTCGTCACTTTGCAGTTTATTGAAGCCCTGCTATGAGCCGGGCGCCACGGGAAATACGTTCTGCTTGTAACTAGAGACGCCCGGCAACGGACGTTAGAGCGGCCGCGGCCATAGGCCGCGGAATTTAAAAAAAAAAAAAAAGCCCTGCTATGATTTCCGAACCCGGCGTTATGTATCCCGGTATGGCCCAGTTTGAATGCTAATGATAATATTATACGTAACTAGCGGACGCTCGCTTGACAAATTATATACTCAAACCTCCCTAATAAATCACTATCTATTAAAAACCGCATCAAAGTCCGTTGCGTAGTTTTAAAGATCTAAGCATATGGGATAGACCGCGGGAAGCGACTTTGTGTTATACTGTGTTAGGGAAATCCAACCTGCAGGACACATGCGCAGTGTACTGTGCGTGGGAGCTCCGCGCAGCTCAAGATACAACCTGCGGGATACATGCGCAGTGTACTGTGCGTGGGAGCTCCGTGCAGCTCAAGATACAACCTGCAGGATACATGCGCAGTGTACTGTGCGTGGGAACTCCGCGCAGCTCAAGATACAGCCTGCAGGATACATGCGCAGTGTACTGTGCGTGGGAGCTCCGCGCAACTCAAGATACAACCTGCAGGATACATGCGCAGTGTACTGTGCGTGGGAGCTCCGCGCAGCTCAAGATACAACCTGCAGGATACATGCGCAGTGTACTGTGCGTGGGAACTCCGCGCAGCTCAAGATACAGCCTGCAGGATACATGCGCAGTGTACTGTGCGTGGGAGCTCCGCGCAACTCAAGATACAACCTGCAGGATACATGCGCAGTGTACTGTGCGTGGGAGCTCCGCGCAGCTCAAGATACAACCTGCAGGATACATGCGCAGTGTACTGTGCGTGGGAGCTCCGCGCAGCTCAAGATACAACCTGCAGGATACATGCGCTGTGTACTGTGCGTGGGAGCTCCGCGCAGCTCAAGATACAACCTGCAGGATACATGCGCAGTGTACTGTGCGTGGGAGCTCCGCGCAGCTCAAGATACAACCTGCAGGATACATGCGCAGTGTACTGTGCGTGGGAGCTCCGCGCAGCTCAAGATACAACCTGCAGGATACATGCGCAGTGTACTGTGCGTGGGAGCTCCGCGCAGCTCAAGATACAACCTGCAGGATACATGCGCAGTGTACTGTGCGTGGGAGCTCCGCGCAGCTCAAGATACAACCTGCAGGATACATGCGCAGTGTACTGTGCGTGGGAGCTCCGCGCAGCTCAAGATACAACCTGCAGGATACATGTGCAGTGTACTGTGCGTGGGAGCTCCGCGCAGGCGCAGCCCCATTGTGGGCTTCGGTCCATTTTGCGATGGATGGATAGAAAGTATTGATTTTCGATTCTGGTCTGTTAAAATGCACCGGGTTGTGAACCCTTGCCACATACTCTCCGACCTCCTGCACACCACACTGTATGTGCTTCATCGGACTGTAAACTCGTTAATACTCATACAGAGATGAATGAATTTATCAGACAGTACTTAGCTTGTCTTAGTTGCGATATTGCCGTAAACTGATCTCGTCTACAGGAAAACATTCGACAAACATTATTTATAACACAGTTAAACAATAAGAATAGTCCTTACCTTTTTTAGGGTTCCGTAGTACAAGTCTTGGAACCCTTATTGTTTCGCCGTCCGTCCTCGGCTTACCTTCTAAACTATTAAGAAAGAAATTATAAATAGATCACAAAAACTGATGTCATCGGCGGGACTCGAACCCACGGCCTTTCCCTAACAGGGGGAGTGCTCTAACCAACTGAGCTACGATGACCACTACCGACAACTATACAAAAATACAAAAATATATGGATTTGGTAAGGATTCATCAAAAAATTCAGTGTTTAAATATCGTTGTAACACGATACACTGGTACCGTTAGTTCGGTAGAAATGCGGTAGGTGGATCCAACGCTAACCTTAATAGCGCGATCTAGAAGTTATGAATATGATATGAAGCAAGAATTCGATGTTGTCGGTAGTGGTCATCGCAGCTCAGTTGGTCAGAGCACTCCCCCTGTTAGGGAAAGGCCGTGGGTTCGAGTCCCGCCGATGACATCAGCTTTTGTGATCTATTTATAATTTCTTTCTTAATAGTTTAGAAGGTAAGCCGAGGACGGACGGCGAAACAATAAGGGTTCTGAGGTTAACTGAGGAGCTGTTGGACAAACTCGAGCGCTTGCAAAATCTCTGTATACGTTTTGTTTTCAATCTTCGTAAATATGACCACGTCTCACACTTTCGCAAGGAACTCGAGTGGCTCCCAATCCGCCGTCGCAGAGACACTCGGATATTATGTCTTCTTTTTAATATCCTGTTCAATCCCGCTTATCCTTCCTACCTGCGGGAGCGGTTCTCATACGTGAACGCACCCGGTACCCAGTGTAGGTCTCACCTTAAGTACCGACTAAATTGTCCCTCCCACAAAACCGATTTCTTCTCCTTTTCCTTTACCGTTCATGCGGTCAGACTGTGGAACTCACTCCCCCCTGACATACAAAGCTGTAGAACTCTTCATCTCTTTAAAAAGAAAGTAAAAGCTCATTACCTCTCCTCTTAATCTTATATTATAATGTAGTATACCTTTATGTAAGTTTATTATAGCACAGTATGTATTAATACATGTATATATGCCCCCTTAGTTTATGTAAGTTTATTTACTTGCACTGCACACGCGTCACCCTCTCACCCCTACATCTCCGTTCAGGCCTGCTGTAAGAGATTCCTCTAGGAATAAGCAGTGCCCTTGTACTATGCTCACTGTATTGTTTGTACTACTGTATTTGTGTTCTTGTTTCTATGTGTGTTGTACATAAATAATAAATAAAATAAATAATAGTTTAATTGCTTTAAAAATACAAAAATACCTTCTAAACGTTTACTTAGCGCTAGAAAGATGAAGTTTTGCGTAAATATGTGTATTTACTACACCAACAATAAAAGGACCTCTCGTACACGTTATCGTAGGGATGTTGTTCTCTCGCCTCTACGCCCGCGCCATCGCCATCTTGTGGGGTTGATAAGTCACTTTTACTATTTATGTATCCGATTGCGAAAGATTTATACTTTATAGCTCATTTTATGTTAAAACTGCCATATATATTTGTATGACAACCGGGACCGACGGCATAACGTGCTCTCCGAGGCAAGGAGGGCGCCTAAAATGTCTTAAGTAATGGTCACCCAGCCTAAGACCAGTTTGGCTAGATGTTGCTTAACCTTTGCAATGTGTTAACATAGTCGGTTACCACTAAACTACGAACCATAACATTGGTCGAGTTTACTTAGCACTATGTGGTGGGTACGTGTGCGCAGGCGCGAGTGACGACGGCGCGGGCTGCGCGGTGCTGCTGGAGACGCTGCGGGCGCTGAGCGCGGCGCCGCGCCCGCTCCGCCACCACGCCATCTTCCTCTTCAACGGCGCCGAGGAGAACATCCTGCAGGCCTCGCACGCCTTCATCACGCAACATAAGTACACGACCACCACCGTACCGGCTACGCGCCGGCGCCGGCTCGCTCCCTCCTGCTCCAGCCTCACGTGTGTGCACTTGCAGGTGGGCGCGGTCGGTGCGCGCGTTCGTCAACGTGGAGGCGTGCGGCTCGGGCGGGCGCGAGGTGCTGTTCCAGGCGGGCCCGCGCGCGCCCTGGCTGCTGGAGGCCTACGCGCGCGCTGCGCCGCACCCCTTCGCATCGTCGCTGGCGCAGGAGATGTTCGAGAGCGGCCTCGTGCCCGCCGACACCGACTTCCGCGTCTTCCGGGACTTCGGGAACGTCTCCGGTACGTATCCCACTTAGGCACACCCAGGCACACTTAGGCACACTTTCGCGCTTTGTACACATTGTAAACTTAAGACAAACGGGTCTTGTACGCGATTATTGAGATATATACATACCTCTTTATTACCCGACGTTTCGACCCTGTTACAAGAGCCATTTGTCTTAAGCTTATAATGTGTACAAAACGCGAAAGTTTAAAAAAGTACTAAAGAATAATAATTGTTCCTCTTTAAAAGTAAAAAACAAATCCGCGATGACATAATTATATCTTTCAAGGTTAACTCACTATAACATAAAATAGGGATTCAAATTCCTTCTAAAATAATTATTTGCGAAACTAGATGTCATTGTGTCACAGACACGGGCGACGCGGGAACCAAACTAAGGTCCAAGTCTGTATAATGTATGTTCCAAATTACCAATTAAAATAATTAGAAAAATACTAGTTTAAAATAATTAGAGGTAAAATCCATCAGCCGGGTTTACTGGAGCGCATTAACCTGTTCGTACCGGAGGGGCGCGTCCCGCTGTAGTGTCGCATGTCGACGCGCTCTACGCGACGGCAGGAGACGCCCTCTCAGTGCCGTGGCTCTCAAACTTTACGCTTTTACGTGTGCCTTGATTGAATTCACCGTTAATACGTTATTTATTTTATTTTATGAGTTATAGGAAAATTGTGCATCAATCGCCTACTCCATTGCATTAGGGCTTACCCCTAATTATAGATGTAGAAGTGAAAAATAAATTAAAACAAGTGCAGAATGTGCAGAATTGCAGAATGTACAGTGTTCCTCCGAGCAAAGGAACCGGAGCAATACTCATTCGAACTCAATTATTGCCCTAAATGTCACCCTCGATACCTGCTTCGATACAACGTTACCCGGGAAACTGGGGTTGTACATTTAGTATAGTCGTGGGTGTCGTGTGGCAGGCGTGGACCTGGCGTGGAGCGCCAACGGCTACGTGTACCACACGCGCCTGGACACGGCGGCGCGCGTGCCCCCCGCCTCGCTGCAGCGCACCGGCGACAACGTGCTGGGCCTGGCACGCGCGCTGCTGGCGGGCGAGCAGCTGGGCCGCGCGCCCGAGCACGACGAGCACGAGCGCGCGCCCGCCTACTGCGACGTGCTGGGCGTGCTGCTGCTGAGCGCGCGCGCGCCTGCCGCCCTGACGCTGGCCGGCGCCACGGTCGCGCTCGTCGCGCTCAAAATACACCTCAACGCGCGCCTCGCTCAGGCACAACGTACGTGCCACTCACACTGCACGCTCTCACACAAGATACACCTCAACGCGCGCCTCGCTCAGGCACAACGTACGTGCCACTCACACTGCACGCTCTCACACAAGATACACCTCAACGCGCGCCTCGCTCAGGCACAACGTACGTGCCACTCACACTGCACGCTCTCACACAAGATACACCTCAACGCGCGCCTCGCTCAGGCACAACGTACGTGCCACTCACACTGCACGCTCTCACACAAGATACACCTCAACGCGCGCCTCGCTCAGGCACAACGTACGTGCCACTCACACTGCACGCTCTCACACAAGATACACCTCAACGCGCGCCTCGCTCAGGCACAACGTACGTGCCACTCACACTGCACGCTCTCACACAAGATACACCTCAACGCGCGCCTCGCTCAGGCACAACGTACGTGCCACTCACACTGCACGCTCTCACACAAGATACACCTCAACGCGCGCCTCGCTCAGGCACAACGTACGTGCCACTCACACTGCACGCTCTCACACAAGATACACCTCAACGCGCGCCTCGCTCAGGCACAACGTACGTGCCACTCACACTGCACGCTCTCACACAAGATACACCTCAACGCGCGCCTCGCTCAGGCACAACGTACGTGCCACTCACACTGCACGCTCTCACACAAGATACACCTCAACGCGCGCCTCGCTCAGGCACAACGTACGTGCCACTCACACTGCACGCTCTCACACAAGATACACCTCAACGCGCGCCTCGCTCAGGCACAACGTACGTGCCACTCACACTGCACGCTCTCACACAAGATACACCTCAACGCGCGCCTCGCTCAGGCACAACGTACGTGCCACTCACACTGCACGCTCTCACACAAGATACACCTCAACGCGCGCCTCGCTCAGGCACAACGTACGTGCCACTCACACTGCACGCTCTCACACAAGATACACCTCAACGCGCGCCTCGCTCAGGCACAACGTACGTGCCACTCACACTGCACGCTCTCACACAAGATACACCTCAACGCGCGCCTCGCTCAGGCACAACGTACGTGCCACTCACACTGCACGCTCTCACACAAGATACACCTCAACGCGCGCCTCGCTCAGGCACAACGTACGTGCCACTCACACTGCACGCTCTCACACAAGATACACCTCAACGCGCGCCTCGCTCAGGCACAACGTACGTGCCACTCACACTGCACGCTCTCACACAAGATACACCTCAACGCGCGCCTCGCTCAGGCACACGAGAACGTAGGAGAACGAGGCTTTTGGGTCGTCTTTCGCGAACTTTTTCCAACAGCCTGGGTAAACAAATGGTAGAATACCACTCGGCATTAACACTCTTTTGATCTTCAAGTGGAATTGTACAGATGGGACCCGTAGCTGAGAAAAAAAACGCGATCATTTTATTACCAACGTTTCTTGCCTGCCTCACTTTTGTTGGCTTGTTCTCATTTTCAAACAGCCATTCACAAGATTGCTGTTTTTTTTTCGGGTTCAAAACAATAAATCCACGTTTCGTCTCCTGTGACAATGTACAGCATTAGAATGTCCGTGGTCGTACTTCAGTAGCATCTGTGAGCACCATTCCACTCGAGCCCGCTTCTGCTCCGCTGTCAGTTCATGAGGGATCCAACGACAACAAAGTTTCCGAACTTTCAATTCTTCGTGTAAAATTTTCTGGATTTGACTCATACCAATCCCCAATAGTCCTCGAATTGTCTCTACCTATGAGATCTCTCTATCCGCGGGTTTTCTTCAATTAACCGCTTAACAGTAGCCACATTATTTTCGTTGACGGCAGTTGAAGGCCGCCCTTCACGAAATTCGTCATGTAAAGAAACTCGACCTCTCAAATTCAGCAAACCATCGCCTCACGGTGCTCAAACAAGGTCCTTCTCTCCCAAAAGCATTTTGAAGACGAGCGGCACAGTATTGCGGAGAGAGAGAACTTTTAAAATCATAAAAAATCATCGCTCTAAAATCTTTTCGACTTAATTCCATTTTCGTTGCATACGTAGAACTTTGATGTGTGAAAAAAAACAATTGACAAATTATTTCCCGCCAATTGTTTTTTTTATTACTAAGAAGGTTGCAACGTTTAAAAAACTATAACATTCGAAATTCAAATAGTTCCGATTAGCTAGAAGTGCAAAACTTTTAGTGTGCCCCATGTACAGTCGGCCCCAAAAGTCGCTGAACACATTCAAACTTCCAAAACAACTGAACACTAAAAATGTCATAAGTCGGTGACGCAACAAGAGAACAAAATAAAGTCAACATACAAAAGTCCATAAAACGGTGAGCACTAGTATTCCAAAAGTAGCTGAACATTATTAACATCATAAGTAGATTAACAAATCATATTTTCAATGTTGTTGCCTGTTAATCTATTTTTGGTGTTCTTGATGTTACACGAATTTTGGTCGTTTGACATGTAGGATAATTTAAGAAAAGTTTTAAAGCTAATAGAAAGAATTTACGTTAATATTCATACATAAAATTAGAAGGGTTGCGTGCTCCGGGCCCTTGCCCCACAGGACGCAACCAGATTGGGCGTTTTCACATTGCACGATATCGTGGATTTTATCGAATTTTATCGTGGCGATATCGCGACGATATCGCCACGATATAGTATAGTATAGTATAGTATAGTATAGTATAGTAAAATGTCCAACTGTCACCGGTAATATTATAGTTTTTGGGAAGGGGGGTGGGAATTGAGATTTTTTTATGGGAAGAGATGGAGTTTTACTACTGGCGGGGGGTTCAAGGGGGGGGGTCCGGAAATGAAGTTAAAATTGACCTGGGATGCTTAGTTTCCGAGATATCGGGTACTGGGAATCTTGGGTACTGGGAACATGCTAAAATCAAAAGATGTACTGCTGAGGTTTAGGTATATAGGTACCTGTAGGCCGTAGGAGTAGCGGTAGAGATAAGTACCTACCGTGAGAAATAAGTCCAATACACTATACACTAGACTGGAAATTAAGCTTTACATACCTGCGTAAAATAGTTTAATCGTTCTTGATTCCCTTGATTCCCGTGGAAACACCTTACCACTAAGTAATGTAGATGTCGCGCATGTCGCAGTGTACATCGCGCGCGGCGCGTGGTGGCGCCACGTGGGCGGCGCGGCGCTGGGCGTGTGCGCCTGCGCGGCGGCCGGCGTGGGCGCGGCGGGCGCGGTGGGCGGCGCGCTGCACGCGGCCGGCGTGCGCCTGGCCTGGTACGCGCAGCCCTGGCTGCTGCTGCCGCTGTTCGTGGGCCCCGCGCTGGCCGCGTGCTGGGCGGGGCTGCGCGCGCTGGGCGGGCGGGGCGCGTGGTGGGGCGCGCGCGGCTGGTGGGGCGCGCGCCTGCTGCACGACGCGTGTGCGGCGCTGTGCGCGGCGGCCGTGGCGCTGTGTGCCCTCCGCGGCCTGCGCTCGGGCTTCCTGCCGCTGCTGTGGGCGCTGGGCGCGGCGCTGGGTGACCTGCTGGGCTGCTGGCTGGCCGGCTCGCTGCTGCCCGCGCTGCAGACCACGTACCTGGCGCTCAACACGGCACACATGCTGGTGCCGCTCATGGGCCGCGCCGGCGCCGGGGGACTCGTGCCACCCGACGTACGTAACTCCCCAATTCATATTTCAGGTTTAATATCCTCTGAGGGGCGGCGGCGATATTTGGAAGGAAAATATTACTCAATTTAATTTTTTTGTGAGATAGAAATATTAACAGTGATCTGAGGTCAAAGGAGAGGTAGTGCCCACGTCCCCTTGCACGCTCCCGGTCGTCGCTCTCTTGTTGGGAATTTATCATTAGTTCACTCGAATTGTTTAGTTGCACGCGCGCGCGGTCCGCTGTTGCCGGGCGTCTCTGGTACGTCTCTGGCACCAGGAGAGCATGAAGTAGACAGAAGTGTGAGTTGAGATGTGTGGGTAGGTAGAGTACTGTGTGTCGTGTCGACAGGTGGTGATGGGCGCGGCGGCGGGCGCGCTGGGCGGGGGCTCGCTCGCCTGGCTGCTGCCCTACGTGCGGGCGGCGAGGGGGCTGCGTCGTCTGGTGAGTGTGTATGTGGCGTGGGCGGGCGCGCTGGGTCCCGCCCACGGCGAGGAGCGAGCGGTGTGTAGTTAGCGTCTGTGCAGGAGGTGTGGCTGTGGGCGGCGTGCCTGTGTGCCGTGCTGGTGGCGTGGGCGGGCGCGCTGAGCCCCGCCCACGGCGAGGAGCGAGCGGTGTGTAGTTAGCGTGTGTGCAGGAGGTGTGGCTGTGGGCGGCGTGCCTGTGTGCCGTGCTGGTGGCGTGGGCGGGCGCGCTGGGCCCCGCCCACGGCGAGGAGCGAGCGGTGTGTAGTTAGCGTGTGTGCAGGAGGTGTGGCTGTGGGCGGCGTGCCTGTGTGCCGTGCTGGTGGCGTGGGCGGGCGCGCTGTGCCCCGCCCACGGCGAGGAGCGAGCGGTGTGTAGTTAGCGTGTGTGCAGGAGGTGTGGCTGTGGGCGGCGTGCCTGTGTGCCGTGCTGGTGGCGTGGGCGGGAGCGCTGAGCCCCGCCCACGGCGAGGAGCGAGCGGTGTATAGTTAGCGTGTGTGCAGGAGGTGTGGCTGTGGGCGGCGTGCCTGTGTGCCGTGCTGGTGGCGTGGGCGGGAGCGCTGAGCCCCGCCCACGGCGAGGAGCGAGCGGTGTATAGCTAGCGTGTGTGCAGGAGGTGTGGCTGTGGGCGGCGTGCCTGTGTGCCGTGCTGGCGGCGTGGGCGGGCGCGCTGGGCCCCGCCTACAGCGACGAGCGCCCGCAGCGCCTCATGCTGTTCCACACGCGGCGCACCGTACACGCCGACACCCCGGACACTCCGCCCCGCGTCGAGCACTTCTACTGGGCGCCCGAGCTGGACGCCAACACCGGCACCACGCTGCACGAGTACTGTGAGTATCGCTCACCACTACACTATACTACACTACACTGACGTCTATCTTGTGTTTGGGAACTTGTCGGCACATATTATATACATATACTGAGCACTCCACCAACGTGTGGAGTGCGGTGTCGTCGTCGGAAACCTCGCAGTGTTGACACCGGGGTGTGACCTCACGATGGATACGAAACAGATAGCTATGATCGGTCTCACCGCCGCGATGATGGTAGTTCCCCACTTTGGTTGCTCAAGTCGCACCCTCCAAGTCTCCATGAGATCCTGGCGGAACTGGGACCGCTGGTCCTCGATTTCTCTAGTCGTAGACCTGTGGTCCTTCTCCAGCGCCTCCTTGTGCTATTGAAACAATGACGCGAGGGCTCTCGCTTCCAGGTCCCGTGGAGGGGTCCCGGCTAAGAGACATGCAGCCTCTCCGGAGATCGTGCGGTACCCCCGTATGGTTTTGACGGCCAAGGTTCGCAGTGGTCTGTTTAACAGAGTCGCGTTCACCCTGACCGCCAATCTATCCGCCCATACGGGAGCCCCGTATAAGGCCATACTCCGCACGATCCCCAGGTACAGTCTTCTGCAGGAGGCGTTGGGTTCCTTTAGGTTGGGCATGAGTCGCGAAAGCGCGGCTGATGCCCCCGTCACTTTGGGGACCAAACTTCGGAAATGTGAAATATTAAGGATGAAAATTATAAATAGATCACAAAAAGTGATGCCATCGGCGGGACTCGAACCTACGGCCTTTCCCTAACAGGGGGAGTGCTCTGACCAACTGAGCTACGATGACCACTACCGAGGACATTGAATTTTTATAATTATATTTATAATTTTCTTCCTTAATATTTTAAGAATAGTTTAAGCAAATTCATTGCTTTGAAATACAAAAAGATTCGAAAATGTGGTCCGAAGGCTATCAAGTACGATCCCTAGGTACTTCATCGAGGGCTTGATGCCGATGCTAACGCCTCCTACAGTTATGCTGGAACCTTCAGATGGACCCTTCCGAGGTCCGTAAAAACAAAGAACCAGAGAGACTTGTGCAGGGCCACCTCCAGTCCCAGCCGCCGTATCCGACCCACGACTTGAGCAACACCCCCAGTGACCTTGAGTGCGGCCTCCTGATGCGTTGTTCCCCGTGCAGTGACGAGGGTATCGTCGGCGTAGCACGTCACGCCGACGCCCTCAGGCAACGCACCCCGCAGCACCCAATCGTAGCCGATGTTCCACAGAAGCGGTCCCAGTACCGACCCCTGCGGAACACCGCACGACATCTCGCCGAGCTGGCCCGAGCCAGCTAGGGGAGCGAAGGCCCTCCGAAAGCTAAGCCCCGACCTTACGACGCAGGTAGACGGGCGGTTCGTGAGACACGCATGATCGCGTTCACGGTGGAGCGTCCCCGACGTAAACCGAACTGGTTGTCCGCCAGGACTGGCTCCACACTCGTGAGATGCTCCACGAGGCGTTCCGCGATAATTCGCTCAAAGAGCTTACACACCTCGTCGAGCAATACAATCGGCCGGTATCCAGACGGTGAGTCCACCGGCCGCCCCGGTTTCCTAATCAGGATCAGCTTCCCCGTCTTCCACAATTTGGGAAACTGGCCCCTTTCGAAGCATGCGCTAAAGAGCCTCTCTTTATAGCCTCCTGGAGAAAACCCTTCGCCTCTCTGTAGGACTGGTACAGCTCTGCCTCTCGGGCTGCCGCGTCGTCGGGAGCCTTATTCCATGCCTGACATATGCTTGTCAAACATGGAAAGTTACAAATAAAATAAAAAAGTATATAAATACATGTCAATAGAACTCTGGTTAACACTATTAGCAGTAGTGCATCAACCCAAGAAAGGATAACACGAGGACAACGGCACTACGTGACCTGCACGGACCAAGCCTGAAAGGATAACACGAGGACAAGGGCACTACGTGACCTGCACGGACCAAGCCTGAAAGGATAACACGAGGACAAGGGCACTACGTGACCTGCACGGACCAAGTCTGAAAGGATAACACGAGGACAAGGGCACTACGTGACCTGCACGGACCAAGTCTGAAAGGATAACACGAGGACAAGGGCACTACGTGACCTGCACGGACCAAGTCTGAAAGGATAACACGAGGACAAGGGCACTACGTGACCTGCACGGACCAAGCCTGAAAGGATAACACGAGGACAAGGGCACTACGTGACCTGCACGGACCAAGTCTGAAAGGATAACACGAGGACAAGGGCACTACGTGACCTGCACGGACCAAGCCTGAAAGGAAAACGATATATAAGTAGCGCTATAGATACAGTCATACACTCATACACTCACACAGGCCACCGAGCCACTATCTCAGAGTACTACCTGGGGATCGTGCGGAGCATGGCCAAATACGGGGCTCCTGTATAGGCTTGTGTCCCGAATTTTGGAAATTGATTAATTCTGTAGTTTTGAATCGGCAACGGACGTTAGAGCGGCCTTGGGCCGCGGAACTTTATAAAATAAAAATATCACAAAGTAACACTTATGAACCTCAAAAAAAGAAAATGCTTCTACATTTACATTTACCGCCAGATTCGCAAGGCAATACGAACATTTGACGACAATTGAACATACGACAATTGTTCAAAAAACCTTATAACAGTGCTCATGTTAGCGGTATCCCGTCTACCAATAAGAATGATTATTGTGGATAGTGGTACTAGTGGGCAGTGTGTACTAGCTAGTACTCTATTAAGGATAGTAGGAGGCCCCAGTTAATGAATGAGTTACAACTGAATTCCCTAAATGTTGAACTAAGTGATGTCCCAACTTCTTACCAATCTCATCACAATATACAAAGGTCTTCCACTTATTAAAAGTTTGTGTTAGATTGTTTCTAGTGTGAATAATATTGTCACACATACTGTGAAGAGTGTCAAAAGATGAAGATGTTGACTCTTTTTGGGAGGTTATCACTGGCATGGAAGGACATGGCAGGGATTTATCACAGTCCGGTGTTTCATTATATAATTTCTCAAGGGAATAGAATCTTTGCTCATTACTGTGACATTTTGAGATATTTGATATTTTAAAGTTATTGATTCTAAGAAGTCATTTAAATGCATAATTTCTGTCTTAAATTATTGTTGTATATCAGTCTCATATTGGTCTGTTTGAGAACCTAATTGATTTATCCATATTACTATTTATCTATAAGCTGACTTAGCTTTACATTTGATTTACAAGTTCTAATATATTTGTTAGCACCCATTTTAAGATTTTTCATGCATTTCTGTGTTTTGGACATAAATTTATTTAGTTTTATATATTTTTTAAATTTATTTCTACTATTGCTAAATATTCTAATAGATTTGTTGCATACAAATCTGTTGTCACAAGATGGATTTATTGTAGCAATAGGAAAAATCTATCAAGTCTGAGGTAGTGGTTGGCTCAAAATGAACCAGTCACCACCCACCAGCTCACTATAGAGACTGTCGGAGAGGGCAGCCTGCTCTGTCAATTTGAGTGTCTCCATGTTGGTAATGGAGTTGTGGACATCACTCAGCTCGCACTCCAGAATGTTAATGCGTTTCAAAGCTTGCTCATGAGTGTTGCTACAATCTTCAAAACCCATCACTGTTTCCCGGAGGCGCTCCCTCTCTATGATGAGCTCTGTGACCTGTCCATGTAGCTGAGCCAGCTCTTGTTTGAGTTGGGTGTTTTTTTCCACAATATTTAAGACTTCTATCTCACTGTCCGCACGTTCCTCTACAACTGATCGTTTGAGCCTTTGTAAAGTATTGTACTGTATGAAAAATGCGTAAAAGAATAGAAATAACACTAATACTTCCCTTTGTAGAAGAAGCTGATTCAAAATGTTTCACTTTAACATGTCCGTTACACCAGTAGTTTAGACTTTCGATAGGAGATCAGATAACAAATAATCCCGCAATTTGTAATGTTTTTAATTTTGGAAGTTAGGATGTTAATGATAGAAATAAAATATTCATTTGAGCCACTGTATTATTTATTACAAAAGCCCTTTAGCCAATATAGGGGAACGGAAGGTCCCCCCTTAGCAAGTTACTTAAGTAGTATTAATCGACTTTTAACCTAGAATACAATTAAAGTCTATCCTAGATACTATATTATCTTTTAATACAGGGTAATAGGTCGGTGTGCTTGGTCAGTAACGATAGATTTTATGTTTAGAAAGATACTGTGGTAATTAAGTGTAATAGATTAATGGATTTCATAGGATACTTTCCCGGTGAAATACGCCACTCCTGCAAGCCGGCAGACACCGTCTCTGTTCCGGTCTCTGCCCACTCCAGGTAGAAGGAAATTGGGTTCTCACCCAGGTAGTATGGCAGTACCGTAAGCCTCCTGTAACAGGAGTTAAAGACTTATTCCATGCATTATGGCCACTGTTATTATCTAAGCGCCTACCACGTCGTACATATTATGTGTACATACCTTTCGGAGGCGAATATCCAAGCTTCACCCGATTAAATCCGGCTAAAACATGCACAGCATGCATGCGTATCGTGCAAGTCGGTCCCTAGCCAATCCTGGCCAGATCAGGCAAAGATTCCTGTTTAAATTTAGTAAGACAACTCCAGACGCAACACGTGTGCGTTCAAACTCAAACCTGTAATAAAGGAGAATCCACTGTAAAATTATACAGCACATACGCTCACCCACGCCGGCACAACAACATTTTATCTAAAACTTACCAAACGTCGAAATAAATTACAATAAATGAAATTGTAATATAAATATGTAATGCGGGTGCAGCTCGCTTGTATAACATGGCTGTCACACAAGTCACGTGGTCCAGCGTCCAATCAGGAGAGAGCCAGTGTTGCCGCTATATTATGCCAATTTCAAACAACTAAAATGGAATAATGCCACTACAAAAATTACAACATTACAAATTATACAACGATACAAAATGCACCCGTAGTTATTACTTAGTTACACACTATTATGTACTATATTCTAATAGAAAATACGCCAAAACAATTTATTTTACGAAAAAATCTTACGACCGGCGCCACCTGGAAATTCTTCCTAGTGCTAACCAGAGGCGCTCGCCAACGAACGTAGGTGGTGAGGAAGGACTCTCGCAAACTTTTACTACATAGATAAACACTAATTCTGATTTATACATTATATTGCAGTGGAGGGCGTCGAGCGCGTGTCCGCGGAGGAGTGCTCGGCGCGCGTGTACTGCGGCGCGCCCTACTACCTGCCCGTGCTGGGGCTCGTGCCGGGTTCGTTCCGCGCGCGCGTCGCCGCCGCCCCGCGCGTGGCGCTGCAGGCGCGCGTGCGGGCGGCGGGGCGCGTAGTGCACGTGCGCGTGGGGCGCGCGCCGCAGCACGTGGTGCTGGTGGTGGCGCCGGCGCACGGCGTGGCGCTGCTGGCGTGCGCCGTGGGCGGCCAGCCCGTGGCGCTGCAGCGGGGCGCCGTGGGGCGCGGGGGCCCCACGTACTTCATCGCGCTGCACTCGGGTCGGCCGGGCGCCAGCTGGCACGTGACGCTGCAGCTGGGCGGCGGGCAGGTGGGCGCGCCGCTGGTGGCCCTGTCGCTGGCGGGCCACGCGCTGTTCGGCGCCGACAAGCTGCAGGCGGAGCACGCGCGCCTGGCCGCACTCCTGCCGCTCCACGTGGCGCACACGGGCTGGGGCGTCGACCTGCACCTGTACTCGCTGCGGCTGCAGGCGGCGGCGAGCACGTAGCCGCCCCCGACGCGCACGTAGCCGCCCCCGACGCGCACGTAGCCGCCCCCGACGCGCACGTAGCCGCCCCCGACGCGCACGTAGCCGCCCCCGACGCGCACGTAGCCGCCCCCGACGCGCACGTAGCCGCCCCCGACGCGCACGTAGCCGCCCCCGACGCGCACGTAGCCGCCCCCGACGCGCACGTAGCCGCCCCCGACGCGCACGTAGCCGCCCCCGACGCGCACGTAGCCGCCCCCGACGCGCACGTAGCCGCCCCCGACGCGCACGTAGCCGCCCCCGACGCGCACTTCGTCGTCTACTATATTATTATCGTCAGTTATTTATTCAATATCTTTGTGCAAATGCAGTTATTATTATTGTCGGACGCCAGGCGCATCGTTTACACATTTCTCGCGAGTTCGCGGTTTAGGCCGATTTCAGTAGACAATTATATTATGAGGATAGATCTGTCACCGGGTTTGATGAACTTACTCAATATTGGAAATGATTTTTACAATATTGATTTGTAAATGATTGTTTATGTATCGTTCCCGTAAACACTTAAGAGTCGAAGTAAGGACCGCCGTGCGCGCTTACAGTCATTTACGTCGCGACATTGTTAGCGTCGAGGTTCAACGTGTGGTAGTTACATGCAGCAAGCAGGAAGGTGTCCGCCACACGCCGCGCGTGTCCGCCACACGCCGCGCGTGTCCGCCACACGCCGGACATAGACACGAGTAGTACCCTGTGAGCCGGTACAGGTATTATTTGTTTGTTAACTATTTATAAGTAGCTAATTGTTGTAAGTATTAACACAACTGTTGATCGTTTGTGTATATCGACTCATGGTGTATAGGTCCAACTGTCCCCAGTCGTGAGGTGACGTCACTTACATTGTGTGTGTGGGGGGGGGCACTCTACCTACCTGTAGGCTAAGTTGTAAGACAATAGCTAGTGAGTAACGTAGATATATATATACTAATATATAAGAGGTGTATGTATGTGTTCGCTACGAACGTTATTATGTTCTGTAATGTAGCTAGAGCTAGAGCTAGAGCTAGAGCTAGAGCTAGAGCTAGAGGGATGGTGTTCACTAATGTTAATGTTAATGCATATCAAGGTAGCTGTGAGGTGTCGACGTCGGTACTCACTGTCGCTGTGTTGTGTGTTGTGCACTCGTACTCGTACTCGTACTCGTACTCGTACTAGTAGAGTACTGTAGGCGAGGTAGTACCCGGACACCATGACTTGTTCTCATTCACAAAAGGCTCAATTGAATCTCAATAGCGATTTAAAACATTTTTGATATTCTTTGATATTCTAATGTTAATCGGGGCTCGTTACGGATAGTTTGCTGAACTCCACACTGCACACTCCACACTGCACACTCCACACTGCACACTCCACACTGCACACTGCACACTCCACACTCCACACTCCACACTGCACACTGCACACTGCACACTCCACACTGCACACTCCACACTGCACACTGCACACTCCACACTGCACACTCCACACTGCACACTCCACACTGCACACTCCACACTGCACACTGCACACTCCACACTCCACACTCCACACTGCACACTGCACACTGCACACTCCACACTGCACACTGCACACTCCACACTGCACACTCCACACTGCACACTGCACACTCCACACTGCACACTCCACACTGCACACTCCACACTGCACACTCCACACTCCACACTCCACACTCCACACTGCACACTGCACACTCCACACTGCACACTCCACACTGCACACTCCACACTCCACACTCCACACTGCACACTGCACACTGCACACTCCACACTGCACACTCCACACTGCACACTGCACACTCCACACTGCACACTCCACACTGCACACTCCACACTGCACACTGCACACTCCACACTGCACACTCCACACTGCACACTCCACACTGCACACTGCACACTCCACACTGCACACTCCACACTGCACACTCCACACTGCACACTGCACACTCCACACTGCACACTCCACACTGCACACTCCACACTGCACACTCCACACTCCAGTCTACCTGTGAAGCGACTCCACTCTGATATGTTCCGTGACGCGAACGTCCACGAATATCAATAGCACGATGATTTAATTCCCGGGAGAGGGAGGCGCGCGTTCTAAGTTGTCCTTTAACTTGCGTCTGTTATATTACCTATATAGTGGCGTAGCTAGGGGGCGTATGGCGTCACCCGTCCAGAGGCGTCACCCCCTGCTCGGGTGTCGCAGCGAGTGGCGCCCGGCGGGGGTGGCACCCCCTGCTCGGGTGTCGCAGCGGCTGTGAAAATCAGTAGCGACACCTAAATTTGTAAAAGTGTGGCAGATTACATACCTGTCACTAAAAATAATAGTTTAATGTATTAACATGCATAGATGTAGTTTTTTTATAAATTTCGCTATAATAATGTCTATTGCCGGACGTCCGAGGTATCCGCGCAGCACTCATGACCTGGGTATTAAATGTAAGGACAGTGGAGTTTCAACCCGCAGTCCGCAGACCCTGATCGTGGCGGCCGGAAGTCTCGGGCACAGATAAGTCTGCGACGCCCCCTCCGCCGCTTTCGGAACTCGGGGGTAAGGGTACTCTCCCTCTCGGCCGCCTCCTTCGCAAGCATGTTCTGCTCGACGCGGACGCGGACACGTTCCATTTCCTCCCGCCGGAGACTGCTCCGTGGTGAGTTACGACGAGGTCCCAGCATCGGCTCGCCCACGCCGGGCACTCCATTGCCGTGTTGAGCCCCGGCTCCTCGACGAGAGCCTTGCAGTGCTGACATTGGGGCACGGTGGATGCGCCACGTGCTCACCGAAGCACCGGCTCCTCGACGAGAGCCTTGCAGTGCTGACATTGGGGCACGGTGGATGCGCCACGTGCTCACCGAAGCACCGGCTCCTCGACGAGAGCCTTGCAGTGCTGACATTGGGGCACGGTGGATGCGCCACGTGCTCACCGAAGCACCGGCTCCTCGACGAGAGCCTTGCAGTGCTGACATTGGGGCACGGTGGATGCGCCACGTGCTCACCGAAGCACCGGCTCCTCGACGAGAGCCTTGCAGTGCTGACATTGGGGCACGGTGGATGCGCCACGTGCTCACCGAAGCACCGGCTCCTCGACGAGAGCCTTGCAGTGCTGACATTGGGGCACGGTGGATGCGCCACGTGCTCACCGAAGCACCGGCTCCTCGACGAGAGCCTTGCAGTGCTGACATTGGGGCACGGTGGATGCGCCACGTGCTCACCGAAGCACCGGCTCCTCGACGAGAGCCTTGCAGTGCTGACATTGGGGCACGGTGGATGCGCCACGTGCTCACCGAAGCACCGGCTCCTCGACGAGAGCCTTGCAGTGCTGACATTGGGGCACGGTGGATGCGCCACGTGCTCACCGAAGCACCGGCTCCTCGACGAGAGCCTTGCAGTGCTGACATTGGGGCACGGTGGATGCGCCACGTGCTCACCGAAGCACCGGCTCCTCGACGAGAGCCTTGCAGTGCTGACATTGGGGCACGGTGGATGCGCCACGTGCTCACCTCACTCACCTGCGACGCTCGGTGAGTGAGGTTTCCGTGTCACTTCTGAAGCCACTGCTCCATCTTGGTTGCTCTAGTCGACTTTCTATGTCTCCATGAGATCCTAGCGGATAGGACAAAATTTTTCGAAACGCAAGCCTGTGGGTATCTTCTTTCTCTATAACTATTACAAACTGTTACTGTTTTTTTTGTAATAGCCTTAATTTTTACAAACGAGGACGGCCGTGGAATAAAAAATCCCGTCAACTTTTGGGGCGTCCCCTATAATGTCCGCCCCGGGAGCCGCCCGTGCTAGCTACGCCACGCCTTCACGCGAGTGTCGCGACGTGCAGGTGGGAGGTGGGAGGTGGGAGGTGGGAGGCAGCGAGGAGGATTGGGAAAGGTTACCGTGACTGTGTTCGTCATTTTGTTACACTATTAAATGTTTATCTAACTTGGTCGTATTATTGTTGACTGATGAGTTCCTCGCACACCCCGCGTAAGTCGACGCGATCTCGACTCGATCTCGACATAATATCGCAGAATTAAATTGATTTAGTCTCGTGATCGATGAGTCGACGTTATCGCCATGCTCCTAGGACTGGTTCCATCTAATATGTAACAAAACTACATCTCTGCATGTTTACTAATGTTTATAAGAAGAAAGATTCGATTGTTTGTTTGTCTGCATTGAATAAGCTCCGAAGCTACTGAACTGATTTTAAAAATTCATTAATATGTAACTACATTATCTCTGAATGCTAAGGCTAATCCCGCTAATGTGTTCCCGTGGGAATCGGTAACGAGAACACTACTGCGGGCCGAGCCGCGGCCATGCGGGCCTAGCCGCGGCCATGCGGTGGTGTGCGTTCGCGCAGCAGAATTGATACTGGAAGGCTAAGAACGTTACCTACTTAGATATATGGTACGGCCGCTTTTTTGTAGCCATCTGAACTTGGTCGGGTTATGTAGGTTTTCGGTGCTTTGTCAGTATTTTAATTGTTTCTCTTTAATTACTGAATTTAATGAGATAAAATTTTGCACGTGAGTAGTTGAATTAATAAACTAATTATTGGAATACATTTTACTATACAATTCCTTTAGAACGTCGGCGTCGTGATATTTGACTGCTTTGTAAACAGTGGTCTATTCATGGTAAATTGTCCTATAACTCCTTAATTACTAACGGAACATTATTGATACTTGGAAAGATGTTGCAGACACTCTTACAAGGTTTGTATAAACGTGAAAAATTAGACCCCAAAGTGCATACTTTACGAACTAAGACCTGATAAGCGAATTTTACGTTTATATTTTTATCTTTTAAACCCTACGATTTTTTATAAACCTGTTTTTAAACAAATATAAACAAATTCAAAACAACGTATGTAAAAATCTACAGCTCTCTAAATAAGCGCTTTATATGAAAATTAGCAAATGGCCAAACGTTCGCGTAGCGGAAACTTGAATTTCTCCGAAATTTATGCATGCATGAATTTTATTCATACATACACAATTACACACTAATTTTGGTGACAAACACATTTTTTTCTTCAAGTCCATGGATTAAAAAAAGTTCCGCCAGGACGACGTTCGCCCAGCGGAATCAGTTTATAAAGGTCAGACCCATTACTTGTTTACCAACTATATACAAACTGTTTACATCTATTCTGAGACTTAAAATTTATTCACATATAGAAAACAACAAAATTTTGTCAATCTCTCAGAATGGATGTAAAAGGTGTCCCTTCGTCCAGCATACTCACCATGGAATCCTGATATTTCATGAATGACAAAAAATAGTGCTGAAATAGTGCTAATTAGTGCCCAAAGGAAAAAAATAGTGCTCTTATACTTAAGAAATTACAGCCATAGTTCGATGAGTATGTTGGACGAAGGTTTCGCCCAGCATACTCACCTCCGTTTGTGGAATCTGTGTACGCTTCAACCATAATTCATACTTCAAAAAATTGTGCCCAAAAAAAAAACGGTGCTCTAATAACTCCGGAGTTATAGGCTTCGTTAAGTGAGTATGCTGGGCGTAGGTTCTACGCCCAGCATACTCACTTCACTACGCGAATACCGAACGAGCTATAGGTACAATTTACGGCTTAAAAAATTGTGCTTGAAAGTGCCCAATATCAGTCCAATTTTCGCTTGACTTTTGACCTAGAAAACCATTCAATTTAATTGTAAACTTTTACATACTAACGTTAAACGAGGTACAGTCGTTCACACATGTTTTTGGATAAAAATATTAAAAATTCTTATTGGGGGCGGCTATGTGATTGGGAATACTAATTGTGGTATTTTCTCACATATCAAAAACTGTCGATTAAATGCTAATTTAATTTACTTTAATTTTTTTTATTTTTTTTTTTGTTTTTGTTTATAAATAAATGAAATTGTAAGGCTAAATTAAATCTACTCGTATTACTTCATTGCTTGTAGGGTAAAATATTTCCCAAAAAAATATCTCCGCACTAATAGTCTATTGCAGCCAATAAAATAAATAGAATAGATAAATTTGTAATAAGGAAATACGTAGGTCACACTATAAGTTTTGCTTTTTATAACTTATTACTTAACTTATTAACTTATAATGTTAAAACCAAAATATTATGTTTATTGCTCTTCAAAATACTCTCCTTTACATTTTAAACAGTTTTTCATGTGATCGAACCATTTTTTAAAACAGGAGGTCCACAGCTCTCAATGCATGTTTTCTACGTGCTGATTGAACGCTATCACTGCCTCTTCGGAGTTGGTAAAAGTGAAACCTCTCATCAAATCTTTGATTTTGGGAAAAATACAGAAATCACAGGGTGCTAGGTCGGGGCTATGCGCAGGATGGGTGACGAGTTGTACTTTTTCGGAAGCTAAAAATGACTTTGTTTTGTTGGCCGTGTGTTGTCATGATGTAGGAGAACGCGGCTTTTGGGTCGCCTTTCGCGAACTTTTTCTAACACCCTGGGTATACAAATGGTAGGATACCACTCGGCATTAACACTCTTTTGATCTTCAAGTGGAATTGTACAGATGGGACACGTAGCTGAGAAAAAAAAATAGTCTTCGAATTGTCTCATAGGTAATCCGCGGGTTTTCTTTAATTAACCACTTAACAGTAGTCACATTATTTTCGTTGACGGCAGTTGAAGGCCGCCCTTCACGAAATTCGTCATGTAAAGAAACTCGACCTTTCTCAAGTTCAGCAAACCATCGCCTCACGGTGCTCAAACAAGGTGCTTCTCTCCCAAAAGCCGAGCGGCATAGCCTTGCGGAGAGATAGAACTTTTTAAATCTTAAAAAGCTTTTCGACCTAATTCCATTTTCGTTGCATACGTAGAACTTTGATGTGTGATAAAAAACAATAATTGACAAATGATTTCCCGCCAATTGTTTTTTTTTATTACTAAAAAATTGCATTTAAAAAAATATAACATTCGAAATTCAAATAGTTTCGATTAGCTAGAAGTACAAAACTTTTAGTGTGCCCCATGTATAAAGATTTTTTTAGTAAAATACTGAATGGAGTCAGGCGTTACCCGGCGAAAGTCCATGATAAAACAATGGTAAATATGATGTTTAATTTTTTAAATAATAGCATAATTTCGCTCAAGAGAAGACATTGCAAACGTCGACATATGTTTCACCTCTTCACGAGGCACTGTACTAAAATCTAATGTTATGTAAAAGTTTACAATTAAATTTAATGGTTTTCTAGGTCAAAAGTCAAGCGAAAATTGGACTGATATTGGGCACTATTTCAAGCACAATTTTTTGGCATTCATGAAATATCAGGATTCCATGGTGAGTATGCTGGACGAAGGGACACTGTAAAAGTGGGGCACGTGGTACTAAAGAGCTCCTTATTCTTGACATGGCTGTTTGTCAGCAGGTACGCCGCAACCGAAAGAACCTTGCGACGTGCTGGATTGACTACAAAAAAACGTATGATTCTGTACCTCATACATGGCTTCTAAAGGTGCTGGAGTTGTATAAAATTGATGCAACTCTGTGCACCTTTTTGAGGTCATGTATGAGACAGTGGAATACGGTTTTGGTTTATCCAGGATGTCGTCTGATTCTAGGAGGTGGTGTACCAATAGGGATCGAGAGAGGAGTATTCCAGGGCGATAGTCTGAGTCCGTTATGGTTTTGTCTGAATCACTGAATCCTCTCAGTACACTACTAGAGGGTTCAGGGTTAGGCTATCGGATGCGGAGAGGGGGTCCAATTTTATCCCACCTTTTTTACGTGGATGACCTAAAGTTATTTGCACGTAATGGCCCCGAATTGATGGCTTTACTAAAAGTTACTGAAACTTTTAGTAAGGCTATCAGTATGGAGTTCGGGGTAGATAAGTGTGCGGTCATGCATGTGAAAAGAGGCGGGATTGTGGAATCTGAAGGAGTCAATCTTTCGGTTTTCACACGATTTGGGTCGCTCACCGCAACCGAAACCTGCTAATATCTAGGTATGTCACAAGCTCTGTGTATTGCTGAGACTGACATGAAACAGACGTTGCAGGACCGTTTCTTTGGCCGCCTGAAGAAAGTACTGAAAAGTCTCTTGTCAGGCGGTAACAAGGTACGGGCGGTTAACGGCTGGGCCATGCCAGTCTTAGTATACTTTTTTAGCATACTTAGATGGACTCAGACGGAATTAGAAGCTCTGGATAGAAAGGACCGTATCTATTGACTTCATACCGAATGCACCACCCACGTTCGTCAGTGATGAGGTTGTATATCCCACGGAAATGTGGAGGTCGAGGATTTTTAAACGCCAAGACTCTCCATAACCGTGAGATATGCAACCTTAGAGAGTACTTCTTGCAGGTGGACGTGGGTGTGCATCGAGATGTCGTGGCCAGTGATAACGGACTGACCCCACTCTCCCTAGCTAAAGAGAACTGGCGCAAACCGGTAATACTAGGTGTATCTGATCGCAAGGATATATGGAAGAGCAAAGAGCTTCACGGTCGTTTTTATCGGGCTCTACATAGGCCCGATGTAGATTTTACGGCTTCCGTATCCTGGTTACGTTTCGGTGATCTCTTTGGAGAAACTGAAGGTTTCATCTGTGCAATTACTGACGAAGTTATGATGATTAATAACTATCGGAGATTTATTCTCAAAGATGGGTCGCTAGAAGTTGTCTATCGGGCATGTCATCGTCCCGGAGAATCTTTAGGACATATTATCTCTGGTTGTTCCCGTCTTGCGAACGGTGAGTATTTGCACAGACACAACCAAGTAGCCAGGATTATCCACCAACAACTTGCTCTAAAATATAAGCTTTTTGACTTAGAGATACCTTATTACAGGTATGTGCCCGACCCAGTTCATGAAAATGGTCATACTACATTGTATTGGGATCGGTCTATTATCACTGATAGGACTATTATAGCCAACAAACCAGATATTATGATAATAGATCGATTAAAACGCCTTGCAATAATTGTCGATATCACTGGCACAGTGATATCATCACATGACGAGAATCTCGTGAAAGCAGAAAAAGATAAACAAATTAAATTGGACTTAGCTCACGAGATTGTCGACATGTGGGACGTGGATTCGGCGTTTATTGTTCCGATAGTCGTATCTGCTCTTGGTTTAATAGCCTCGAACACCACCTACAGAGGCTCGCGTTAGGCAGCTGGGTCAAGGACTTGATGCAGAAGGCGGTTCTGTTGGATACGGCCCGTATTGTGCGGAAGTTGCTATCTCTGGAGTCCTAACCACCGGTAGCTTGGTCTCTGTACTCGATACCGGTGGGTCACTATTTTTTATATTTTTAAATATATTTGTGTTTCTTTATAAGTTTATTAAAAAATATAGTAAATATGTATAAAATGTAATAAACGGAATAATAATAATAATTAAAAATATTTTTGTACACGGATGTTTAATTAGAGAAGTACTTATTAATTGAAGATTTATTTTTATCGTAGATAGTGGCGTTATTATTAAAAAAATATTTTACATTCAAGAAATGCAATTGTTTTAATTTTTCCTAACGCTTGTGTACGTAACTGTACCATATTAATATAAATCGCTTATTTACCACCGTTCACCTGCTGAGACCACCTGGGTGGACCGTGGGAAGTTTTTTTTTACAGCGGACCACCTGTGACCACCTGGGTTTTACGTGGGAAATATAAAATTTCCACCGTCCACCTCAAATGTATCAGGAATACATAACAACATAAGAGCCTTCAAGATTTTAAATTCTTTTAAATTCAGTGAAAACCGATTGAATGTTTGAACTCATTATTCCGAAAAAGTACCAGGCGATCATAACAGAATAGGAGGTTCTGGTTATGAATATGGATTTTTTTCGGGTTATGCTCCGCTGTACCACTGGTTTATATCACCAGTGGTAGGACGGGTAAAATAGGTATGCTCCGTGGTTCCCCTCAGTGGTACAGTGGAGCATATGTTAACCAGTTATCAAACAATACATTTTTCAGGGTTTCTGTTTGATAGTACAAATTGAAAATCTGGTAAAATGTATTGAGGTTGAAGATTCTAATGGAATGTTAATTCGCCTAGAGAGCAGATAGGATATCGATTTACAAAACTAAACAAAGGGTACCTACTTATAGCTGTAAACTAGTGAGGATAATAGTTTGAATGTTAAGTTGTATCCTCACTACTACTATTACACTACTACTATCAGATTGCTTGAGTCAGGGTTTCTGTTTGATAGTACCTACCTACAAATTGAAAATCTGGTAAAATGTATCGAGGTTGAAGATTCTAATGGAATGTTAATTCGCTTGGAGAGCAGATAGGATATCGATTTACAAAACTAAACAAAGGGTACCTACTTATAGCTGTAAACTAGTGAGGATAATAGTTTGAATGTTAAGTTGTATCCTCACTACTACTATTACACTACTACTATCAGATTGCTTGAGTCAGGGTTTCTGTTTGATAGTACCTACCTACAAATTGAAAATCTGGTAAAATGTATCGAGGTTGAAGATTCTAATGGAATGTTAATTCGCTTGGAGAGCAGATAGGATATCGATTTACAAAACTAAACAAAGGGTACCTACTTATAGCTGTAAACTAGTGAGGATAATAGTTTGAATGTTAAGTTGTATCCTCACTACTACTATTACACTACTACTATCAGATTGCTTGAGTCAGGGTTTCTGTTTGATAGTACCTACCTACAAATTGAAAATCTGGTAAAATGTATCGAGGTTGAAGATTCTAATGGAATGTTAATTCGCTTGGAGAGCAGATAGGATATCGATTTACAAAACTAAACAAAGGGTACCTACTTATAGCTGTAAACTAGTGAGGATAATAGTTTGAATGTTAAGTTGTATCCTCACTACTACTATTACACTACTACTATCAGATTGCTTGAGTCAGGGTTTCTGTTTGATAGTACCTACCTACAAATTGAAAATCTGGTAAAATGTATCGAGGTTGAAGATTCTAATGGAATGTTAATTCGCTTGGAGAGCAGATAGGATATCGATTTACAAAACTAAACAAAGGGTACCTACTTATAGCTGTAAACTAGTGAGGATAATAGTTTGAATGTTAAGTTGTATCCTCACTACTACTATCAGATTGCTTGAGTCAGGGTTTCTGTTTGATAGTACCTACCTACAAATTGAAAATCTGGTAAAATGTATCGAGGTTGAAGATTCTAATGGAATGTTAATTCGCTTGGAGAGCAGATAGGATATCGATTTACAAAACTAAACAAAGGGTACCTACTTATAGCTGTAAACTAGTGAGGATAATAGTTTGAATGTTAAGTTGTATCCTCACTACTACTATTACACTACTACTATCAGATTGCTTGAGTCAGGGTTTCTGTTTGATAGTACCTACCTACAAATTGAAAATCTGGTAAAATGTATCGAGGTTGAAGATTCTAATGGAATGTTAATTCGCTTGGAGAGCAGATAGGATATCGATTTACAAAACTAAACAAAGGGTACCTACTTATAGCTGTAAACTAGTGAGGATAATAGTTTGAATGTTAAGTTGTATCCTCACTACTACTATTACACTACTACTATCAGATTGCTTGAGTCAGGGTTTCTGTTTGATAGTACCTACCTACAAATTGAAAATCTGGTAAAATGTATCGAGGTTGAAGATTCTAATGGAATGTTAATTCGCTTGGAGAGCAGATAGGATATCGATTTACAAAACTAAACAAAGGGTACCTACTTATAGCTGTAAACTAGTGAGGATAATAGTTTGAATGTTAAGTTGTATCCTCACTACTACTATTACACTACTACTATCAGATTGCTTGAGTCAGGGTTTCTGTTTGATAGTACCTACCTACAAATTGAAAATCTGGTAAAATGTATCGAGGTTGAAGATTCTAATGGAATGTTAATTCGCTTGGAGAGCAGATAGGATATCGATTTACAAAACTAAACAAAGGGTACCTACTTATAGCTGTAAACTAGTGAGGATAATAGTTTGAATGTTAAGTTGTATCCTCACTACTACTATTACACTACTACTATCAGATTGCTTGAGTCAGGGTTTCTGTTTGATAGTACCTACCTACAAATTGAAAATCTGGTAAAATGTATCGAGGTTGAAGATTCTAATGGAATGTTAATTCGCTTGGAGAGCAGATAGGATATCGATTTACAAAACTAAACAAAGGGTACCTACTTATAGCTGTAAACTAGTGAGGATAATAGTTTGAATGTTAAGTTGTATCCTCACTACTACTATTACACTACTACTATCAGATTGCTTGAGTCAGGGTTTCTGTTTGATAGTACCTACCTACAAATTGAAAATCTGGTAAAATGTATCGAGGTTGAAGATTCTAATGGAATGTTAATTCGCTTGGAGAGCAGATAGGATATCGATTTACAAAACTAAACAAAGGGTACCTACTTATAGCTGTAAACTAGTGAGGATAATAGTTTGAATGTTAAGTTGTATCCTCACTACTACTATTACACTACTACTATCAGATTGCTTGAGTCAGGGTTTCTGTTTGATAGTACCTACCTACAAATTGAAAATCTGGTAAAATGTATCGAGGTTGAAGATTCTAATGGAATGTTAACTTGCCTAGAGAGCAGATAGCAGATACTGCTTTAATGCATAATCACTAGCACAGCATCTTTGCTGTCACTACTGCCCCTGCGCAGTAACCACACGGTGTTGGTACCTGCTCACTAATGCAGTACGGTCCACACCAAGCCTAGCACCAGCCTAGCATCAACCTTTCATTAATCACACGGTGTTGGTACCTACTCACCAATGCATTACGGTCCACGCCAAGCCTAGCACCAGCCTAGCTTCAACCTTACATCAATCACACTGTGTCGGTACCTACTCGGTTAATGCAGTACGGTCCACACCTTGCCTGAGCACCAAGCTTACAATCCAAACTTAATTTTCTTTTTGTATTTTTGCACGCACAGTCGCTTATGCACCCCCCTTTAAACATTTTCAGTGAGAATTCCCCAAGTCTTCGTGTGTCGACACCCAGTGACAGTGGTTCGGCGCCTGCGTTGCGGCCTCGGGGCATCTGGCTGATACGAGGGGCGTAAGCTTTTTTAGGTTTTATTTAACTTCAGTATAAATCCCTATTTATTTGAGTGATTCGAATAGCCTGCCTGCGTTCTACTTATTTTATTTTTTATTATTTTTCACGTAGGTACTACTTAAATTATTTTTTTATTTTTACTTGCGGAGGTAGAATTTTTTCTGTGCATCCTAACATGACTGACCCCAAGCCAGTTGTTTCTGACACACTTCCCAGTGGTCTAACTGCTGCTCGAGTCAAGCGCAGTTCGATCAAGGGACAAGCAACTGCCTTTCATAATTATTTAACATTGGTATCCAACCAAATGCCATTGAACGCAATCGAAGTAAATAAGTTGAACATAAAGCTGAGCAGGTTCTTGGAATTATTATCTATATTTGATGAGCTGCAGACTCGGATAGAGGTATTGAGCGGGGATAACCTACATACAGAACTAGAGGAACGGTCTTTGATAGAAGATAAATTACAAACATGTATTGCAACTGCTCAAAGTTTCCTTAAGCTGTCTCAACCAGAAGGCTCCAGGGACCCTGGTCTTGAACAGCCTTCACATTCTTGCTGTAGTTCATACACCGATGATGATGATTTTGAATTACCACAAATCGCAATGGGGCCCTTCAGGTCCTTGGCTTCATGTGCCAACAGTTTTGCAACTCAAGCGGATAGGCGGCCTCAGCCCGTTATCCCATTCAAACATACTAATTCAAATGTCATTTTAGATTACAATCAAGCACAGTCGTGTACACAACTCTCACAGTTACAACCACCCTCACACATACACAAGCCTAAAGCGGATCGGTTCATAGCAGAGCCTATAGCCGTTCCCAAATCACAGGACACAGTTACACTACACTGCAAGTCCTCACTCTATAAACCCAGGGACTATGGAGGTTTCATAAAGGCAAACCTAGCCATACGCTCCCCTTCTAAGCGTGATGCTAACCTCACAAAATCCAGGGACTATGGAGGTTTCATAAAGGCAAACCTAGCCATACGCTCCCCTTCTAAGCGTGATGCTAACCTCACAAAATCCAGGGACTATGGAGGTTTCATAAAGGCAAACCTAGCCATACGCTCCCCTTCTAAGCGTGATGCTAACCTCACAAAATCCAGGGACTATGGAGGTTTCATAAAGGCAAACCTAGCCATACGCTCCCCTTCTAAGCGTGATGCTAACCTCACAAAATCCAGGGACTATGGAGGTTTCATAAAGGCAAACCTAGCCATACGCTCCCCTTCTAAGCGTGATGCTAACCTCACAAAATCCAGGAACTATGGAGGTTTCATAAAGGCAAACCTAGCCATACGCTCCCCTTCTAAGCGTGCACTAACCTAACCTAACCTAACCTAACCTAACCTCACAAAATCCAGGGACTATGGAGGTTTCATAAAGGCAAACCTAGCCATACGCTCCCCTTCTAAGCGTGATGCTAACCTCACAACTAACCTAACCCTCGCACTAACCTAACCTAACCTAACCTAACCTAACCTAACCTAAAATTGAGGGCCGGGTCGGTGCAGCACTATCCTTGTGGAATAGTGCGGCCGAAACGAAGGCCCTCTTGTTTGCTCTTCCATCCTACTGCACCGTCTACCAGGCGGAACTTCTGGCGCTCAGCAAGGCGGTTGGCGTGGCACTACGGCATGGCGCAGCCACGTTCGGAATATTCAGCGACAGCAGGGCGGCTCTCTCGGCAGTCGTCAACGACGACTCGCCCCACCCCTTGGCGGTCGAAGCCCGTAACGGCATCCGTCTCTGCAGGGCGGAAGGCAAGAGCGTATCCCTGTTCTGGGTGAAGGCTCACGCTGGGTTGGTGGGAAACGAGAGAGCTGACGAACTGGCGAGATCAGCCGCACTGCGTCTGAAAAAGGCTCCGGACTACCACAAGTGCCCAGTCTCATTCGTCAAACGACTCCTACGACAGCAGTCGCTTGACGAATGGAACGTGAGATACACCGAGGGCACGACCGCCTCCGTCACCCGGATGTTTTTCCCGAGCGTGGTGGCTGCATACAAGTTTGTCCGTAAGGTAGTTGCTGATGGCGCTACAACACAGCTTCTGACGGGGCACGGTGGGTTCGCCCACTACTTGACTCGGTTCAAGTGTAGGGAGGACCCATCGTGTGCCTGTGAATCGGGCGTGCCTGAGACAGTCCAGCACTTATTGTTTGACTGTCCCATACACGCCAGGGCGAGGTTGGATGTCAGTCTGCGAACAGGGTTGACGGTGGACCGGGACAGTGTTTGCGAGCTCATGACTGAGCATACTGGAGACTTTTTGGAGTACGGTCGAGGCATAGTTGGTATAGTAAAGGCGAGAAATGCAACAGTACCCCGGTAATATAAGATTATTGGCAAGCACTATGCGAGATAGGGGCCCACTGTACCAACTATGCCTAGAAGGAAGAGAGCAGCGCGGGAACTCCAGACTTCCCCCCTTCCCCTGAAAGAAGAAATAAATAGATATAAGAATCAAAGGAATGGAATAAAAGAGGGAAAATTTTCACTTAGGAAGGAAATATAAACAATAATATGTGAAGGAATTATATATAACAATAATGTAATAAATATCAAACAATAAATATAAAATAATAATTGATTTAAAAATACAATTAATTTAAAATATAAAATATTTATATATAGGAATGAATATTAATAGGTAGGAACACAAAAATATGACAATAAAATAAACATTATGACAAAAAATTATTTATTAATATGATTATATTATGATGAACATAAACGTCGCAAAACAAAATAAATTAATAAATCCACTCGTTCACGAGTGGACCACAACACTAACATCGAGACTAACGAATAAAATAGAATTAAAAAGGCTCCGCAAAGTTGCAAGAGCGGAGGTGCGTCGTTGGATAAAAAAAAAAAAAAAAAAAAACCTAACCTAACCTAACCTCACAAAATCCAGGGACTATGGAGGTTTCATAAAGGCAAACCTAGCCATACGAGGTTTCATAAAGGTAAACCTAGCCATACGCTCCCCTTCTAAGCGTGATGCTAACCTCACAAAATCCAGGGACTATGGAGGTTTCATAAAGGCAAACCTAGCCATACGCTCCCCTTCTAAGCGTGCACTAACCTAACCTAACCTAACCTAACCTTTCATAAAGGCAAACCTAGCCATACGCTCCCCTTCTAAGCGTGATGCTAACCTCACAAAATCCAGGGACTATGGAGGTTTCATAAAGGCAAACCTAGCCATACGCTCCCCTTCTAAGCGTGATGCTAACCTCACAAAATCCAGGGACTATGGAGGTTTCATAAAGGCAAACCTAGCCATACGCTCCCCTTCTAAGCGTGATGCTAACCTCACAAAATCCAGGGACTATGGAGGTTTCATAAAGGCAAACCTAGCCATACGCTCCCTTTCTAAGCGTGATGCTAACCTCACAAAATCCAGGGACTATGGAGGTTTCATAAAGGCAAACCTAGCCATACGCTCCCCTTCTAAGCGTGATGCTAACCTCACAAAATCCAGGGACTATGGAGGTTTCATAAAGGCAAACCTAGCCATACGCTCCCCTTCTAAGCGTGATGCTAACCTCACAAAATCCAGGGACTATGGAGGTTTCATAAAGGCAAACCTAGCCATACGCTCCCCTTCTAAGCGTGATGCTAACCTCACAAAATCCAGGGACTATGGAGGTTTCATAAAGGCAAACCTAGCCATACGCTCCCCTTCTAAGCGTGATGCTAACCTCACAAAATCCAGGGACTATGGAGGTTTCATAAAGGCAAACCTAGCCATACGCTCCCCTTCTAAGCGTGATGCTAACCTCACAAAATCCAGGCACTATGGAGGTTTCATAAAGGCAAACCTAGCCATACGCTCCCCTTCTAAGCGTGATGCTAACCTCACAAAATCCAGGGACTATGGAGGTTTCATAAAGGCAAACCTAGCCATACGCTCCCCTTCTAAGCGTGATGCTAACCTCACAAAATCCAGGGACTATGGAGGTTTCATAAAGGCAAACCTAGCCATACGCTCCCCTTCTAAGCGTGATGCTAACCTCACAAAATCCAGGCACTATGGAGGTTTCATAAAGGCAAACCTAGCCATACGCTCCCCTTCTAAGCGTGATGCTAACCTCACAAAATCCAGGGACTATGGAGGTTTCATAAAGGCAAACCTAGCCATACGCTCCCCTTCTAAGCGTGATGCTAACCTCACAAAATCCAGGGACTATGGAGGTTTCATAAAGGCAAACCTAGCCATACGCTCCCCTTCTAAGCGTGATGCTAACCTCACAAAATCCAGGGACTATGGAGGTTTCACGGATGCAAACCTAGCCATACGCTCCCACTCTGAGCGTGAAGCTCACACTACTAACACACATCACTTGCAGGGTGAGCTCGTTATCATTAAGGACGACGCTCTGCCGCCGCTACTGTGGCGCCTAGGCAGAGTCTCCAAGCTGTATCCCGGAGCGGACAACGTGCCTCGAGTGGTGGATCTACACACAGCAAAGGGAACCATTAGGCGTGCCCTTAACAGAATCTGTCCGCTGATCAAGGAATCTTGAAAGTTCTTTCAAGGGCCCCCAGTATGTTAACGCGCACACAAGGAACGCGTTTTGAATGACGCTACACCCTGCGGCCCACTACTAACTACGAATGGAACCGTACGATACATCGACTAAGATATACGAGCGATTCACCGTGGCGCGTGATTCGGATCACACGTCAGCTGCCACCACAGTTATCCGTCACATATAATCTGATGCAACCTTCAGTCGAACGTCAGAACACTCAAAATCAACATGAAGCAAGGTTGTGCCGCGCGCTCGTACATTCCGTAAAGGACGCCGCCATTAACTTTGTAACTTATTCTAATATAAGATTATTTCTCTCTGTACGCAGTGTTTTCATTATTTTATGTCCTCACCGACAGATATCGATTAACAAAACTAAACAAAGGTACTTATAGCTGTAAACTAGTGAGGATAATAGCTTGAATGTCAAGTTGTATCCTCACTAGGTACTACTACTATCAGATTGCTTGAGTCAGGGTTTCTGTTTGATAGTACCTACCTACAAATTGAAAATCTGGTAAAATGTATCGAGGTTGAAGATTCTAATGGAATGTTAACTCGCCTAGAGAGCAGATAGGATATCGATTTACAAAACTAAACAAAGGTACTTATAGCTGTAAACTAGTGAGGATAATAGCTTGAATGTCAAGTTGTATCCTCACTAGGTACTACTACTATCAGATTGCTTGAGTCAGGGTTTCTGTTTGATAGTACCTACCTACAAATTGAAAATCTGGTAAAATGTATCGAGGTTGAAGATTCTAATGGAATGTTAATTCGCCTAGAGAGCAGATAGGATATCGATTTACAAAACTAAACAAAGGGTACCTACTTATAGCTGTAAACTAGTGAGGATAATAGCTTGAATGTCAAGTTGTATCCTCACTAGGTACTACTACTATCAGATTGCTTGAGTCAGGGTTTCTGTTTGATAGTACCTACCTACAAATTGAAAATCTGGTAAAATGTATCGAGGTTGAAGATTCTAATGGAATGTTAACTCGCCTAGAGAGCAGATAGGATATCGATTTACAAAACTAAACAAAGGTACTTATAGCTGTAAACTAGTGAGGATAATAGCTTGAATGTAGTTGTATCCTCACTAGGTACTACTACTATCAGATTGCTTGAGTCAGGGTTTCTGTTTGATAGTACCTACAAATTGAAAAAAATAATCCGATGTATGGCGATCTTCTACCTTTACACCTATCATAATCGAAATGCGCTATCATATTTTTCATCCAATAATTTAGTAATAGTTTTTCTTCCTGGCATGGTATAATGTGGACATATAGTTTTCATTATCAAACTAACTTTGATACATTTTAAATACAAAGCCCATTATTCTTATTTTAAATGACCTCAGATATAATAAAATGAAATCTATAATAGGCACTGAAGTCCTTTTTTATCTGAGTGAGAGCAGTATTCGACGCAGGGTCTAATCTGCGTCTTGTACAGCAGACACCTCTGGTCCGGTGTAAAGAATCGCTTTACCTTATTCAGTATTCCTAGTTTCCGCGAAGCTAGCCCTATACATCTTTCGATGTTTTTATTATTGAGCTCTCGACGAACGTCTATGCCAAGAATGTCAAGGTTGTCTTGTCCTTCATTGGTAATAATGCATTCTGAAGAGAGGGTAGGGGAAGTAAAGGGGATTTCTTCGCTGTAAATGCACACGCCTGTGTTTTGCGGGCATTGAACTCGACCAGGTTCTCGGTACCTACCCCATTGAGAGATACAGTCAAGGTTCCTGTCGAGATCAGCCACGAGATGTAGTCTATCCTCCTCAATCTCCAACCGCCCTGCCGCCGGACGAGCCCAGTAGCTCCCGTACAATGTGCTGTCATCTGCATAGCAATGAATGCTCCCGAGGGATAGCATATCATTGATATGCAGAAGGAAGAGAGTTGGTGACAACACGGACCCCTGCGGTACCCCGGCATTCACTTGCAAAAAGCGAGAAGCCTGGCCATCGCAGAGGACCCGCATTCGGCGTTCGTTCAGAAAGCTGGCCATCCAGCTGCACAGTTGAGGAGGTAGACCATATGCCGGAAGCTTGGAAAGGAGCGAAGCATGCCAGACTCTATCGAAGGCTTTGGCGATGTCCAGGCTAATCGCCAAGGACTCGCCGTGCCTTTCCATAGCCTCACCCCAGACATGCGTTACGAATGCCAGAAGATCACCCGTTGATCGTTTTGGCCTGAAGCCGTATTGCCGATCATTTAGTAGCGAGTGATCTTCGAGGTATTGCATGAGCTGCTTGTTGATGAGGAGCTCAAACACCTTGCAGATGACTGAGGTGACAGCTATGGGTCGATAGTTGCCCGGATCAGACCGATCCCCTTTCTTGGGGCTCCTGACCAAGCCGTGCGATGCGCTGGGCATCCGCTCTCTTAAAGGCCCTCTTGCTGGATTTTGTGGCCCGGTTGTACGCTGCTTTGAGGTGGCCCACGTTTGGGTCGATCACAGCCCGGTCCCTGATCCAGGCGCGATAAGGCGACTGTTTTTATCGAACAGCTTTGGCACAATCTCGCCCGAACCAGGGACGGGCTCTGCGGATACTGGCGACATCAGTGAAAGGGATGTAATATTCCATCCCTAAACTGATCTCGCCAGCAATCGCAGAAGCGCTATCCGAGGGAGCCTTTCCTACAAAGCAGCGCTGGCTCCAGGGGACGGACGCATAATAATCGCGTAGACCGTCTCAATCCGCTGACGAGTAGTGCCATAGTCGTCGTGACGTGCAGGAGGTGATACCTTCATGCCAGCGTGAACAACACAGTGGTCGAAATTACACAATGGGGCTCCTACCGAAACACTGTACCGGGCTGGGCGACTCGTCAGCAGTAAATCCAGCAGAGCGGGCGCGTCTGGTATCCGGGTGATCCCGCATACCATCTGGGTCAGACCGTGGGAGAGAGCGAACGCATGGGCGGCCCTACCCGCATGATCAGTCTTGAGGGACCCCAGCCATTCAATGTGATGGCCATTGAAGTCCCCCAGAAATACTAGGTCAGCGTTCGGGAACCGCACCTGCGCTTCATCAGCCGTCTCGCTGAGCTACTGGAAGAGCTTTGCTGTCTCAGAATCCCCTGTGTGGGAACGGTAGACGCACACGTAGATCTGGCTCATAGAGCCATGGTCTACGTGCAGCCAAAGGACGGAATTGGAGGGGTTCTCTAGGCAGCGCAACCGGCGGCAGCAAACATCCGCCCTAACGAACACGCACACCCCGGCTTTGTCTCGAAATTGTTCCTCGATGACATAGGGGGGTAACACAGGTAAGACGTGTCGTCAGGGCGGCGTATTTGTGTCTCCGTGAGGTGTTCCTCACGGAGACACAAATACGCCGCATACAGCGGGCCGTGCCATCTCAAGGTGATGGTGGACGGCATCGAGGTTCGCATGGAGTCCACGGACGTTAGTGAACTCCACCTCGAAAAGTGAAGTTGTGGGGTTTCCTAGGGCCGCTGTGAAACGTTTACTTTTTTTTTGTTGCACTGCCATTGTAGAATTTGAAGAAGAAGAAGCGTGAAGACAGGGCGACATTTGGTGCAGCAGTAAGTGACAAAGCGCAGGGGCTAGCTTTGTCTAGAACTGTGTGGTTAGGTCGGAGCCGACTCGCCGGACGGAAGGGCTCCCAAACCCCCCTGATGCAGGGCCGCCGCTACCCCACACCAGTTACCACCCGGAGCGGCGATCCCACATCAGGATTATGCGCAACATGTGGGGCAGCCTCCTGGGGTGGTTGGTCCCAGACGGGCCCCATGACTGTTTAGCGGGCGGCCGCGGCAACACCGTTGCTAAGGGTCTCCCTGGCCGGCCATCGACCCACACCACCCACACTAGATTCCGTTTCGCCCCCACTGGTCCCATGCCTGCTGTAATGTTTATTATTTTGGAAGTTGGGTTGTCAATGATTAGAAATAAAGTATTCATTTAAGCCACTATATTTTTATTGTAAGAACCTTCTAAGATAATATAGGGGAACTGAGGGTTCCCCTCTGCAAGGATTTAATGTACTTTTAGCCTAGGATACAATTTAGGTCTATTCTAGGTGCTATGTTATTCAGTAATACAGGGTATATGGTTGGTGCGCTTGGTCGGTAACGTTAGTGTATCTTTATGAAGATACTGTGGTAATTAAGGGTAATAGGTTAAGGGATTTTATAAGATACTTTCCCGGTGAAATACGCCACTCCTGCAAGCCGGCAGACACCGTCTCTGTTCCGGTCTCTGCCCACTCCAGGCAGAAGGAAGCTGGGTTCTCACCCAGGTAGTATGGTAGTACCATAAGCCTCCTGTAACAGGAGTTAAAGACTTATTCCATGCATTATGGCCACTGTTATTATCTAAGCGCCTACCACGTCGTACATATTATGTGTACATACCTTTCGGAGGCGAATATCCAAGCTTCACCCGATTAAATCCGGCTAACACATGCAAAGCATGCATGCGTATCGTGTAAGTCGGTCTCTAGCCAATCCTGGCCAGATCAGGCAAAGATTCCTGTTTAAATTTAGTAAGACAACTCTAGACACGTGTGCGTTCAAACTCAAACCTGTAAGGAACGAGAACCCACTGTCAAAATATACAGTACATACGCTAACTCACGCTAGCACAACAACATTTTATCTAAAACTTAACAAACTTCGAAATAAATTACAATAAATTAAATTGTAATATAAATATGTGATGCGAGCGTAGCTCGCTTGTATAAAATGGCTGTCACACAAGTCACGTGGTCCAGCGTCCAATCAGGAGAAAGCCAGTGTTGCCGCTTTATTATGCAAATTTCAACCAACTAAAATGGAATACTGCCACTACAAAAATTACAACATTACAACACCCCCCCAACCACGCAAGAATTCACGTAGGGAATTCGATCCGACGCCCACGTCGGTACTTAAATTAAGGACCTAAAACAAGGAGAAAACAACAACAATACAGCACTAAACACTGTAAAACAAAAATTAGGAATAGGAAAATCCTAAGCAGATAAGTAAAGATGAAGGAAATAACTAGGGTGACTTGTCCTTGGCATCATGGTCCCTATAAGGAGCCACGCATCGAGGCCTACGAACTAATTCACACGAACTAACCTAACATGTTAACTTAACCTAATACACAAACAAAAAAAAAACATCTGAAGAGAAAAAAAACCTTGTCAAGGTTGTAATCGGGAATACTAAGTGTGAATACACACAGCACTAATCCTAACATGCAAACAACAATACGTAGAAATTTTGGGTGGAGCCTAACGTAAGGTACACACTGTTTAACAAGGTGTGGGTCGTCCTTGGCATCATGGTCAGTCAAGAGACCACGCATCGGGGCCTACGGACTAATCTACACGATTACTCAACTACGGCTAGATAGCCGTAGTGGCAGATGCCAACACTAGTTCAAATAGTAAATGGCAAGAGAGAGAACAAAAAAGAAATGAAAATAAGGAAGCACCGAAGTTAACTGTCTCACGATGTGCTCCGCCTGCCTTCTTTGATGCTCGGAGAGAGAATCAAAATCGCGCAGCTCTCGCACCTCCGAAACATGATCAAACTCTGGTGTCCAAAGTGGTCCCATTGCACATTGATACAATTTCAGGGGCAATATTGAAAGCTCTCCAGAAGTTAATACCCAGTAGTAGGGCCGTAGTAACTCCAGGGATAACGTAAAACTTTACAACCTTGGTATTGTCTTCCACCGTGACCGGTAAAAGTACATAACCGGTGACGGGGGAAGACGAACCATTAGCAGCAGTAATTGTATCCAAATCATAAGATACTTGAACCCCAATGTTAGCGAGTTCACTTAAAATAACATTATTAATAATTGAGATTTCAGAGCCTGAATGTAACAGGCCTTCGTAATTAGCTTTATTAATGGTTACGGGTAAAAAGGGACGAGTATCAGAACCACCAATCACGTGAACCAAGGGCTTGTCCTTAATAGGGAGCCCGCGAGATGTGTTATGCCTTTTGTGGGCAATACACTTATTATTATTATTAAAAAAAAATTTTGTACGATTGGTAAACGTTCTACTGGAAACTGTGGAACGATTTCCCCGGTTCACGCCTACACGTTTTTTTGAATTAGTATTCCTCGGTAGTTGTTGCTTCGTTGAACACTTGGGGCACGTTGAGGCAGTGACGTCTGGTTTACCACATCTATAACAAATCACTATCTTGGGGGCCGTACATTCCTCTAGCGAATGTCCGTTAATACGACAACGAACGCAAAACTTAATTAATGTATTTCTTACCGCCGCACATGTTGCAGACTTATTAGGTTTGTAAGTGTTCGTGTTCGTTGAACACTTAGGGCAAGTTAAGGCAGTGAAGTCTCGTTCCCCACACCTATAACAAATTAATATCTTGGGCGCTTTACATTCCCCAAGCGAATGTCCGTTAATACGACAACGGACGCAAAACTTAATTAATGTATTATTTACTGCCGCACATGTTACAGACTTATTAGGTTTGTAAGCCAAGTCGCGTGCGAGCATTTTGTCGTGTGGCCGCGGTGGTTCGATAAACATACCGGCCCTATACTTTGCATGTTCAAGTAGACGACAATATTTCTTTAGCTCAGACCAAGTACTGACTTGCTGTAGTGCCAGCTTTGTGGAATAGAAAGGCCTAATATTATAAGTAACTATAGTTAACTTCTCAGCTTCGGTAATAGGAGACCGTAGTCTCGAAAAATAATTCTGCATTATGCTTAAATAAGTAACAATGTTTTCATCGGGTCCTTGAGTTCGAGAACGGATTTCCTGTAAAAATAGATGGTCGAAGTCGAAGGGTAGGTATTCGTCGAGCATAAAACTCTTTAGCTGAGCCCAGGACGCGACTTCCGTCTTGATGCCTCGGTACCAGAACAATGCCTCCTCTGTAAATAATTCAGCAGCAGATGCCAACAACTTTTGGTCTGATATACCCCGCGACAAACAAAGCTCCTGTACACGCTCAATAAATTCGATGACACAACCCTTGCCATTAAACTTCAACCCTAACGAATGTACACTTGAATATCCATCGCAAGTAATCACTGGGTGTATAGTTGTCTCGGCACCTGTAAGTGTGAGCTCACCCTTATTTATGGTTGAAGGTGTGTGATTACCCTTATTTATGGTTGAAGGTGTGTGATCACCCTTGTTTATGGTTGAAGGTGTGTGATCACCTTTATTTATAGTTGAAGGTGTGTGATCACCTTTATTTATATCCTCCATCCTTCAGTAGGACAAGACTAACGTAGGTAAAGTAAAGTAAGTAAAGTAAATTATAGGTTCAAATACCTAGCGTGACCGACCAACACACAATTCACCATGGGTATCTCTAAGACCTCTTCTAGTTGTACACAAGTTAATAAATGCGCATAAGTAGTACACTCATGTTAAAAGTTATGATAATACACAGTTATCGAAATACACAACAAAAAAACACATTGTTACAATGATAAAAAGATAAGTAGGGTACAATTAATGTCTTGTATATAGAACATTTGTAAATTGTCAAATGAGACCTGTATATGGTACACCTTTCAATAGAACAAACAAAAAATAAAGATAGTACATAGTAGTAGTATTTAGAAAATAAAAATAGGTTCAACGTTTGGTCATGGTGACACACATCTATGGTTGTGTAATTGTATAGGTACGTTTTCAATGAAAACTTAGATTTAATTGTTAAATTACTATTGACAAAAAGTCAAGTCTTAATTTGGATATGTAGTGAAAACAATACAAAGAAATTTGTATTCATATAGGTAGTTACCCAATCTCCTGTTCAACAACAAAAAAAAATACAAACAGGGTACCAATACTAGCAACCAATAATAAGTAGGTACCAATAATAATATTATGTAAAACAACAAAAAAAAAGTATGAATGTCACCAAAGTAGTTTTTTTTTTTTTTTAACTTGTAGGTTAGTTAGGTATAAGCTTATGTCTAGCATTGTTTAGTAACAACTCACCAAGGAGTGTGTATTTGTGTAGTACATCTATTTGAAAAACAAATTAACACTAATAAATACTATGTATTTGTATCGTCACCGACCAACCTTTCAGTAAGCAATGATTACTGACAGGGAAAATATTCGCACATACCAACAAACCAGTTCGAGCGCCATGTAATGTTTATTATTTTGGAAGTTGGGTTGTCAATGATTAGAAATAAAGTATTCATTTAAGCCACTATATTTTTATTGTAAGAACCTTCTAAGATAATATAGGGGAACTGAGGGTTCCCCTCTGCAAGGATTTAATGTACTTTTAGCCTAGGATACAATTTAGGTCTATTCTAGGTGCTATGTTATTCAGTAATACAGGGTATATGGTTGGTGCGCTTGGTCGGTAACGTTAGTGTATCTTTATGAAGATACTGTGGTAATTAAGGGTAATAGGTTAAGGGATTTTATAAGATACTTTCCCGGTGAAATACGCCACTCCTGCAAGCCGGCAGACACCGTCTCTGTTCCGGTCTCTGCCCACTCCAGGCAGAAGGAAGCTGGGTTCTCACCCAGGTAGTATGGTAGTACCGTAAGCCTCCTGTAACAGGAGTTAAAGACTTATCCCATGCATTATGGCCACTGTTATTATCTAAGCGCCTACCACGTCGTACATATTATGTGTACATACCTTTCGGAGGCGAATATCCAAGCTTCACCCGATTAAATCCGGCTAACACATGCAAAGCATGCATGCGTATCGTGTAAGTTTAGCACAGCTGCACGGTGGTACCCCCCCCGGACCAACACTGTTGTACCACCTGGTACCGACGAAGGGGCCGAAGCCACTCCATAGGTACTATAAATTAACGAGCGTCGTCCGTTGATCAGCAGGTGCGCCACTAGCAGGTGAGGTCGCTGGGGCCCTAAAGATGTTGGTAGAGCCCCTTTGCACCCAAAATAAAGGTGTCCCTTCGTCCAGCATACTCACCATGGAATCCTGATATTTCATGAATGCCAAAAAATTGTGCTGAAATAGTGCTAATTAGTGCCCAAAGGAAAAAAATAGTGCTCTTATACTTAAAAAATTACAGCCATAGTTCGATGAGTATGCTGGACGAAGGTTTCGCCCAGCATACTCACCTCCGTTTGTGGAATCTGTGTACGCTTCAACCATAATTCATACTTAATAAAATTGTGCCCAAATAGTGCCAAATGGTGCCCAAAAAGAAAAAACGGTGCTCTAATAACTCCGCATTTCAGACCCACGGTACCCCTGGCCATACCCCTGGTGGTACCGTAGGTCTTTTAAAGTTAAACGGTACCACCAAGTAAGTGAACCTAGTGATGTGTTGAGTTGACCTACCTGTGACTAGGAGAATAGGAGGTTTTGGAAAAAAATGTATTGTTTGATAACTGGTTATGAAACAATGAAAAAAAATCCATATTCATAACCAGAACCTCCTATTCTGTTATGATCGCCTGGTACTTTTTCGGAATAATGAGTTCAAACATTGAATCGGTTTTCACTGAATTTAAAAGAATTTAAAATCTTGAAGGCTCTTATGTTGTTATGTATTCCTGGTACATTTGAGGTTTGTGTCTTTTATAATGGACAATCATTTTCATCTGTACCAGGGGTACCGTGGGTCTGAAATGCACCTGTTGACACATTTAAATAAACTAAACGGATCGTGATTCAAATGAGATTTCGAGAGTGCTTGTGTAGTTCTGTAGTCCTAGTATTTTATTCAAGGTGCGTGTCATTTATAATAAAAGATGGCCTCACCATCAAAGTGACTAACGAAATATGGGTACAATAAACAGCTCTGTCTACCTCATCAAAGTATAAAACAGAAGAATCTATGACATTTTTAAGCACGATCAAAGGTGAACGGTTTCTGAACAAAACTTCTTCGAACACATTTTGAATAAACCAAACTGAGCGAGATAAGAGTTGGCGAGTGTTCTTTTGTAGTTCTGTACTCCTACTACTTTTGTTGTTTGTGTATCTATGGAACTACTGGGTATATTATTATATTTCCGCTACAAGTAGCTATTCCCACTTGTTCCATGTATGGAACTAGTGCGTTGCATAAGTTCCATGTGGAACTGGCTTCATGGAACTACTGGGAATAAACCCGTTGCAAAAGTTCCATGTGGAACTGGCTTCATGGAACTACTGGGAATAAACCAAAAAAAACATGATTTTTAACTATGGATGGGTATGGATGGGTTCGATTCCCGCTCAGTGCAAATATTTATATGTGTAGTGGTTGTTGGGAGGTATTATTGGGACGTTTACAGTAACACAGTATGTGGATGAATGAATATTTATTGTTGACATGCATTCGCTTTTATAATAATGTATACAAGTACCTATAGTACTAGAATATTCCCGATGATACAAAACTGGTTTAGGTAGGCGTGGCTTAGACAATAGGAACAAGTTTAAATACCTATACTTATGTTGTACCTACGAGTTGTTTACTTGTTGAAGTGCGTGTGCGCATCTAGCTATTGGTGGAATATTATGGTAGGTACTCGAAAGTTCTGGGCGCGCCTTCTTGTAGTATCTAGACGTATGACGTCAGAGATAAGGTATTCGCCACATATGCATGAATATCTATCTATATTTGCATTGATCTGGGTGTTCCTATGTATTATATGTATGCATTTACAAAAAAAAAGGTTCTAAGTAGGTTTATCTGCATTTTAGACTAGTTAAGCTTACATTGGGTCTAGATAGAAAAAAAAACCTAACTAACGCAATTTCTCTAGTCCGTAGCCTAAAGATATTTCTTTATTTACAATTTGGAGCTGTACGCTCAAAATGAAGTCATCGTTGATGATTTGATCTTTGCGTCTTTTTTTTGGCACCATCTCCAAAGTGTGAACTTGCTCCAGTACTTGAAGCAATCGCATCAACGTGACCGTGTTTTTATTAATCAGTTTGTTTATTTTTGAGTGGAAGGCTTCTAATATGTTTGTTGTTCGGTGGCGTTCCCCAAACACACTAATTATTTTTGGGGAATGAATCTTGAACCAACATCGCAACAACACGAACAACCAGGCATCAGTCGCGCTTTCGCGACTCATGAGCGCTGGAGAGGGACCACAGGCCTGCGTCTCGAGAAATCGAGGACCAGCGGTCCCAACTCCGCCAGGATCTCATGGAGACTTGGAGGGTGCGAATTGAGCAACCAAAGTGAGGAACTACCGTCATGGCGGCGGTGAGACCGATCATTTTATTTATTTATTTACAACCTACTACTACCATTACAGGTGATACCTAATACGATAGTGCAGTTACCTATTACATCTATTTACACACTATAAAAACAAAATAATAATAATACATCGCTAACACACTAAAAATCATGGACGAGTGGCTGCAGAGGCGGCATGGTGACCTCACGTATCGTGCGACGCAGATCGTTACCGGGCATGGATGTTTCGGTAGCTGTACACTGCGAGGTTTCCGACGACGATAGCGCACTCCACACGTTGGTGGAGTGCTCAGCGTGGGCGAGTCAGCGCCGGGACCTCGTAGTGGGTCTGGGCGTGGATATCCTGTCGCTGGAAACCATGCTCCAAGCCAAGGTCTCCAGTGCGAGTAGGTGGAACGCAGCCGTGTCCTTCTGCGAGCAAGTCATGCTCGCGAAGGAGGCGGCCGAGAGGGAGAGGGAGCGTACCCTCCCCGCTGAGTTTCGCAGTCAGCGGCCAGGGCGCCGCAGACTCATCTACGCCCAGGACCATCGACCTCCATGATCGGGGCCTGAGGACGGCGGGATAGCTACCCGCCGTCCTTACAGAAGCAGGCTAGAAGGGTTGCGTGCGTCGGGGCCCTTACCTCACAGCACGCAACCAGATTCACTCACCGACGCGGGATAAAACCCAACCCAACGACGCGGGATTTTCTTTCCGACCAAACCACCGAAGAGGCCACCCTGGTGGCCAAAGTCTGCCGAGTGCCACTAGAAATGCCTTCAGTGTCACCAGAGACGCCCGCAGCAATGGACATGGGAGCGGCCGCGGAATTAAAAAAAAAAAAAAAAAAGGATCACTCTCGAAATATCATTCGAATCCGTTTAGTTTATTTAAATGTGTCAACAGGTGCACTGAGTACAGATGAAAATGATTGTCCATTATAAAAGACACAAACCTCAAATATACCAGGAATACATAACAACATTAGAGCCTTCAAGATTTTAAATTCAGTGAAAACCGATTGAATGTTTGAACTCATTATTCTGAAAAAGTACCAGGCGATCATAAAAATAAAACAATTTAAAATTAAAATAATTTTTATTTAAATAATGTCAGCGGTAAAAGTTGGTAGTATAAAATGACATGGAACAAATGGGACAAAAATCGTATATTGTAAGGTTGCAAAAGTTCCAAGTGGAACTGGCTTCATGAGTTCCATGAAGCTGAACGAACTGGGAATAATCCGTTTTTTTTTCAGTCGTAGATGTTAACATCACATCACTATTAGTCGGTGGTACCGTTTCACTTTAAAAGACTCACGGTACCACCAGGGGTATGGCCAGGGGTACCGTGGGTCTGAAGCGTAACTCCGGAGTTATAGACTTCGTTAAGTGAGTATGCTGGGCGTAGGTTCTACGCCCAGCATACTCACTTCACTACGCGAATAAATAAACCAGTGGTACAGCGGAGCAAAACCCTTTTTATTTTATAATTTTTAGAATTAATTCTATTTTCTGTTGTTAATATATATAAATTTAATTTGCTTTTGATTATACTTCTGGTTAACTGCGAATCTGGTGAGTTGAGAATCTGGTAAGTTGCGAATCTGGTGAATCGAGAATCTGGTGAACTGCTCCTGAGGGTACCGAACGAGCTATAGGTACAATTTACGGCTTAAAAAATTGTGCTTGAAAGTGCCCAATATCAGTCCAATTTTCGCTTGACTTTTGACCTAGAAAACCATTAAATTTAATTGTAAACTTTTACATACTAACGTTAAACGAGGTACAGTCGTTCACACATGTTTTAAGATAAACATATTAAAAATTCTTATTGTGGGCGGTTGTGATTGGGAATAATTGTGGTAATTTCTCACATATCAAAAACTGTCGATTAAATGCTAATTTAATTTATTTTAATTTTTATTAATAATTTTTTTTTTTTTTTTATAAATAAATGAAATTGTAAGCGTAAATGAAATCTACTCGTATTACTTCATTGCTTGTAGGGTGAAATATTTCCCAAAAAAAATGTCTGGGCACAAAGATCTTATATACAATGGTTTTCGGATCATCGCTCAAAAGTGTCCGAACAAAAGAGAAACAAAACGCTAAAAGAGAAACAATCGCGCGCCAGTCTTGATTTCTGAACGACAACACGTTGCACAATGCAGTAGTATTGTAAAAACGTGTAAAAACTACGAAAAAAAAAGCAAATTGAAGACGGTGTATCCTATTTTCAGTAAATAAACTTTTGTTTTATCATTTGCAATATATTATTTCACTTAAAATACAGTATTTCATCGATAATAAATTAAAAGACAAAAGTAAATATTGCAATCCAGTCCAATACCAAAGTATCTATCTGTCTCTTTCGAATTCATCCCAAGCTCAGTAAAAAGAAAGAGACCATTTCATTTTCACTGAATAATGTAGGTACTAACAAAATGACCATTTAGATTTATTCGGATTACCGATAGTGATGAAACTATTTGGAACAAAGATTATAGTGGAGACGCCTTGGCTCTTTATGATTTTTTTTTCGTTATATGAACCAACATCTATTTCAGTTTTCCTCGGGATCCAGTACGCTGTGCACAATGGAAAAATATTATTGCCCTAGCACGGCGAGAAGAATATTTTGTTCCAAAAAAATAACAATCTTGTTTGTTCGGCTCATTTTATGGACATAACAAAAAGAGGTCCGATCTTTATGAAACTTCTACAATAATCCCTTGATTGAATGTTTTTAATTTTCACAGGGTATCATTGTTTTGTCATAAATATAATTACATAATTACACATGTCATTTTATTTCGTGCATGTACCTGTTATTTTTTTATTTGGATTATCGGTAATGTATTCCCACGGGAATCGGGGCCGAGATAACTATATCTCGCGGGCGGAGTCACGGTGATCAGCTAGTAGCCAATAATTTCGAATCCCAAAAATTAACCATAAAGATAAAAATAAATTAATGACGCGCAGTTTTAGCAACTAATTCAGTCACTTGAAACACGGCTATCTTGTAGTAGACGTAGCGAAATAGCGTTATGAAAATAGTAATGAAAGCGGAAGGACTTTGACACCCGCAGGAAGTTTGGCATTTATAATATTATAATTAGTTATATTCATTAATTCCCTTTTTTTTATTCATACACTACAGTTACTTATTATGAAACTGACTCGAAAAAAAATACTTGGGTTTCGATATTAAAAATACTTTCTACGTATATTTGTCAGTCGTTAATTAGTTTTTCAGTTTATTTCGTCTAATATAAACAAATAATTACACTTTATAAGATTATGGAATTTATTATAGTCTTACATTAATTATTATGTAGGTACCTACATGGCATGGAATCCTTAAAAGACTTTAACAAAATAAACCTACTCCATTGTTTCTATGTTCACGTAGCTCAAGTAGAAGCTGCATAAGGTGAATTAGTCAGGCGAACAGATAGAAGCTACGTAATGCGATAAATTAGTGTAAACAAAAGTGAACACTATTCCGTTGAATCAAGGTTTAAATTTTAATATGAAATTTGTTTATATCTATGTATGCCTATGTATAATGTATAGGTCGACTCGGGACATTATTTTCTTGGGATTTGTTCTAGATCCATCGTCCATTGTATATAACGTCTTTGTCTGGGCACTAATAGTCTATTGCAGCCAATAAAATTAATAAAATAGGTACCTACCTATTTTATTAATTTTAGATCTAATTGAGATCTTGAAAATTTGTAAAAAAGGAAATACGTAGGTCACACTATAAGTTCTGCGTAAGTTAAAAAACATACATAGCATCATGCCTTTTTCCCCGAAGGGGTAGGCAGAGGTGTGCAAACACACCCACATCTCGCCAGCTATGTTAGGTCCCATGTAATAGAGGGCGAGCCTATTGCCATTTACCGGGCACAAGTTCCAGACACTGGGGTAATTATCTGGGTAAAATTCTAAAGAGAATTATACATTATCCACCAGACCCGGGAATCGAACCCGAGACCTCGAGCGTGGCAGTCCGTACATAGTACCATTGTGCCACCGAGGTAGTCCTTAAAAGAACAACATGTTAAAACCATACCCCACATCCCGACTAATTCACTTTACAAAAAAAAACAAAATCCAAATCGGATCACCTTTCAGGAGCTACGATGTGTCAGATGTGTGACGTCGATCGAGCGCGCGGGGCGTGTCTACATCCCCGCTTCTCAGCGACCTACTATTTAAGCGGAGGTCACAACTCACACGCCATTCGTCCTTCTTACGGACTACAACATCTACAGGTGAAGTACTCAGGTTTCTTACTGAGTACACGCCCGTGATCTGAGACCTGTAGCCTATATTGATTTAGAACTAATATTGTATCGCTTCTAATCACCCACGACCCCTAGCCGGGGTAAAGTATGTTTGTAACTAGCTATCTCGGAAATTACATGTATTAAATTATCACAAGTGTTCTTATTTATCACTGCTCTGATAAGCAGTGAATCAACGTTATAGATGCCACAGACACACACATGTTCAAATGTGCAGACGATACTTGCATAGTGTCCGCCGGGACTAGTGTTATCGAGGCCCAAAATCGTCTTCAAGGGGACTTTGAGAGACTCTTAACATGGTCACATGATGCTGGGCTGGTTTTGAATGCACAAAAGACTAAGGATATGTATATTAGCTCCAGCCAAAACAGAAAATCTTTTACTCCCAATCTTATAGCACACTGTCACGAATGTTTACATAAGAATAATCTAAAAAACGCCCTGTAACTGTGACCTTATTGAACACGTCGAAAATCAAATGTACCTCGGTTTAACGTTTAACCTATAAGTGTGTAATTAATTATCACATAATATAGAAACTAAGAGCAATTCTAGCAAAATTTTCTATAATTAAATATAAAGTTCCGTATAAAACCCTCCTCATTCTCTATAAATCGCTAGCAGAATCCATAATTTCATATGTATTATCAAGCTACGGAAGGACTCGGACTTGAGGGGCTCGTGGCCTAGTGGCATTGGTAACCGACAATATTAACACATTGCCAAGGTTAAGCAACATCGACTCAGGCTGGTCTTAGGATGGGTGACCATTTCTTAAGACACTGAGAACCCTCCGTGCCTCGGAGAGCACGTTAAGCCGTCGGTCCCGGTTGTCATCATCTATATGGCAGTGGTTAGGTGTAGTTCCAGCCCTAAATCGAAAATCCGACCGGTCTAACTACAGAACTTCGATATCGCCCATGGGTTGTGAAGGTCAGATGGCAGTCGCTTCACAGAAAATATCAGTTCAGCCGAATCCTAGTTAGACTGGAAAGCCGACCCCTAACTGAGTTGGGAAAAGCCTCGGTGAATGATATCAAGCTACGGAGGGACATTTAAAAGCCACCTTGACCAAATATACGTATCTACTTCAATTAAGAATCCTAAAAGAAATTGTTCCTGAAGATATAAAAAGAATTACACAAATGACTATCATCAACTCTGCCAGTTCTGCAACATAATACTGATACATGAGAAAGTGAAATTGAACATACCCCTTAGCTACCTACCCCTTATTTCAGTCACGTAACTACCTACCTAGAGTATCTCAGACTCCTCACTTCTCAGCTCTCGGAAATTAAAACTATGACTTATAGAGATGAATTTAAATGAAAAACATTGTTTGTGTAGTTTTTTAATTCTGAAAATAATTATAGTCCATTAAAAAATCAACTATATTTATAAAATAGACTTATTTCACTTATACATTTAAAAAAAGACAAAAATTATGAGTTATTACAATTATGAGATCATTTATTAAAAAAGTACGTAAATTAGGAACTTTCTTTCATTAATTTATAACAATATTAGAATCAACGAATAAATCAGTACATAAATTATAAGAAAAACTATGAAATTTATGCAAAATTGCAAGCCCGAAACTTTACCCGCCGCACATAATTTTTGAGTACCCTAGGCAAATAGGCTTTTTACAATTAAGACATAAGTACTGGGTCTTGCGCTTTTTTTTGGGATCGCATAGAGAACAATATTTACGAATGGTCAGCCTGTCTGGTGGTCCAGCACTACTTCCTGCAGCATCAGAAATTGTCTCTGGATCGAGTTCAAGCACACGGCGAAGTGAAATTCTAATATCGCGCTGAATCGTCGACATTCTTTCTCTGCGCTCCATGTGTAGTCTCGCAAGCTGACCAGCTAGCTTTTTCATAAATTAAAATCGGCTTTCAGTTTTTTGCAGATGAGTGGCTAAGCGAACCACATGGGAGTTGGCAATGATGACCAACAAAAACGGTTTTTTCCAAAATATTTTTTCTTCCTTGGACTAAATCGCAACTGCTCCAATGGGACATCATCATCGTCTGACGAAGAAGAAACTAATGGCGTACTTTGCGGTTGTAGATAGATTTGTTCTTCCACTAAATCCGTCTCTTCTTCGCCGTCAATTTCCGAGTCAGATTCTTCGGTCAGCACAAAATCTCCACCAATATCCACATTTGCATCACTGTATATTAAATTTTTGTTACTATTCTGCTCTTTCTCCAACCAACGCTCTATAATATTGTCATTAGATGTCATTTTTTCACTAAAACCAGAAAAATAATATCACTAAAAAACCTCACGTAGGTAATAACCTACCTGAGTACCTACGGAGACTGTGAGACTAAGAAAATATTTATACTCACCAAAGACCTAACACCATCCTAACACGCACACCTGGAACCTCGACGAGCGCAGGCGCGGTACTGCGGGTAGGGAGGCGAAGGTACAGGGACGCGTGAACACTATAGATGCGCGTGCGACAAGTTATTACCAAAAACAATTTCACCAGAGTCTGAGAGACTCCGGGTAGGTAGTTAAGGGTTAACGAAGAGAATTTCAATGAGAATTTTAAAAACCCTAAATCATCGGAGGACACTAATCCTGTAACCCGTAGTGTCACTAATAAGAAACTTTCACTACCTCGCTATACGAACCTGTACGGGAAAATAACACTTAAATACATAGTATGTACCCCATTTGATAAACCAACTTCCCCTCAAACCAAACCCTCAAAACCCTCAAAGATAGAATCACCAACAAAAAATTAAAACGAAATCTCAAAAAATATTTTCTTGCAAATTAAAATAAATAATTAGTAAATGTGAGTTTTTAGTGATGGAGCACCCTGTGTAGTCACAGCTATGCGTGGCTGTCGCTGTCATCATATATGTCGATCTCATCTGCAACTGGTCAACAGACTCTACTAACTCTACTCTGACAAATGTAAAAGTTCCCGAAAGCAGCGAGAGGCTCGCCACCGATACGTGTTACCAACAAAGTTACTGGCTAAAACTGGGCGTATAACATGTATCTGCTTACCCCTTCGAGGAAACAGACGTGATTGTATATAATGTTTAAAGGTATGTATTATTAAACTAGCTGTTGCCCGCAGCTCCGCCTGCGTGTTATAGTTTTCTTGATCACCAGTTACTGATTTATTATGTATAGCTGTTGCCCGCAGCTCCGCCTGCGTGGTACTTTCGATATAACTTTTTTATTAATGAACCGATTGAAATAAAATAAACCTTAAATGTTAAGTTGAATAAACCACAACGCATTACTAAAAACCACATCAAATCGGTTAAGCCGTTTCCGAGATTAGCATGTTCAAACATTCAGACAAACAGACAGAAGTTCTAAAATCCATTGTTTTGGATTCTATTGCGTTCATAAAGCCTATCTATAACAGCTTTCTCTACTATATCTTCAACGTACAGACATCGAACACTTACAATTTTATTATATGTGATGTTGATGACTGATGATGAGATGCGATGCGAATACTGATGTGTGGGATAAGGAGCCACACAGCCACAGCCGAAGTATACCTTACCTCCTTACTTACATCATATTTATAGGTATAATAGGTACCTACTCTACCTACTAATTTAATAAGAAAATAAACAAGTCCAAACACGATGGGTTTATCATGAAAAAGTAATTGAACTCTAAGACAAGTTAACATACTGCCATCTATTAGGAACAATAGAAACTGTTCGTTCGTAACCGCAATATCTCAGAAGTGGTTATACTTTGGAAACAAATTGCAGCATCATTACCTATTGTAGATAATTTAAGAGGTTACTTGTCCGACTATATTTTGCTAAAATTCACCATTTACGAGAAAAATCCAAAATACCGAAAACGACGACATTTTTAACCTTAAATATCTTTTTTGGCACACAGACCCTACCCTTCAGGACTGTTAGTACGAGCATCTACATACCGCAAGGCATAGTACTGTACCAATTCAAAAAACTGCAGTAGGTACCTATTTATTTACCCTGATCGATAATTTTCGACGTTCCTTGCTCGTTCTATAACATATCATTCTGAGTTCTGACATACAATCTTAAGTTTTAAAAACCAGGGTGTTCTAAGAGCCGTGGAAAATCAACCTCGACCCATCTGTTTACCAGATATGGCGGCAGGTTCTACACAATATGACATGGCACTCTGTTAACAGGTGGCTAGCCTATCGTCCCCTACTTGTACTTGTAGTCACGGCGCGGGCTGATCTCCGCAACTCCACGTTAGTGCGCGGGTTTTGCGTGGAACTATTATATTGTCCCCTAGCACCCCTATTCAATAAAACACAAACGCCAGTGTCGACATGTATATTGTGTTCAGGCCCACACGCGCAGCGTCGCGTCCCACGAGGCGGTGGCCAGCGCGGCCCCGTCGGGCGCCAGCTGCACCCGCACCACGCGATGCTCGTGGCCGCACAGCACGCACAGGCGCACGCCCCGCAGCGCGTCCCACACGCCCACCGTGGCGTCGCTGTGGCCCGCGAACAGCAGGCGGCCCGAGGCCGACCACTCCACGCTGTTGGCTCCGAACAGCTGGCTGTCGCGGGCATAGCGCGCCACCTCGCGGTCCGCGCGCAGGTCGAACAGCCGGCACCACGCGTCGTCCGAGCCGGACGCCAGCGAGTCGCCGGACGGGTGGAAGCGCACGCTCGTCACGTCCGACTGGTGCGCGTCGAACGCCTGCACCGCCTGCCCCGAGCGCATGTCCCACACCAGCACGCAGCGGTCGCAGCCGCCCGACGCGAACGTGTCGCCCGCGTCCGCCGGCGCCACGTGCAGCGACGTCACGTCCGCGCCGTGAGCCTGCCGCAACGACACCCGCCGAGTCACTACACGAGCTCGCATATATGCATAGTAACAGTAAGAGAGAACGCGCACCTGGAAGCTCTGCAGCAGCTGGCCGGACTCGACGTCCCACAGCGCGCACGTGCCGTCGCCCGAGCCGGTGAGCAGCTGCCGGTCCGTGCCGGGGAACTGGCAGCACGACACGTACGACGTGTGCGTCGCGAACGTGCGCTTGCGGGCGCCGCCCTCGTCCTCGCCGCCGCCCAGCGGGAACACCGTCACCTTGTTGTCCAGGCCCCTGCGACACAAGAGACATGACACACCCGCCTCGCCTCGCCCTCGCCCCCGCCCACGTGTACGTACCCGGCGGCCACCATGTTGCCAGAGGGCGCGTAGGCGCAGGCCATCACCCACGTGCTCGGCATGGGAATCGTCAGCTCTTTGGTTCCCGGAAATGCATCCCACACTATCACCTTGCCATCCTTAACAACAAAAATTCTTTATTAAATACAAACTGTACACAAACTATATTTGTGTTTTTTTACAGTGGATCTCTGACATGGCTGAACCTATTTTAACAGGGTTTTCACTGGCAGTTAGCTGATGGTATACATATAAGATACAAGGCTACTATTTTCCCTTGGTCAATGACCAAAATTCTAACTGCTCAGCAACTGCGCTTTAATCAAAAATATATTGAGTGTGCATTTGTGTATGGCTGACTGACTTTTAAATATATTGAGTGTGCATTTGTGTATGGTCTGGTGAGTCTTCCTGACTGGACTGTTAAATAGTATTCTAAAAAGAAAAGATAAGAAAGAAAACACATAGGTTTGTTGCCATATACATTTGGAATTAATGTACCTGTGAAGAGGAGACGATGTGCCTCTTGTCAGGCGACCAATCACAGCAAAGCAACTTGGACTGGTGCCCCTTCATTATGCGACGCATCTTCAAGTTGGGGAATGAGATGGGCTCCAGCCGCTCTGCCACACACGACACTACCACCCATCAACATTTTCATATATTATTATGTACAACTCTTTGATTATAGATCACTTTCTACAGACAGAAACAGCCAGAGCCTGCCAAACATACTTCATATTCTAAAAGACAAAATGTGGTCAATAAAGAGGAAAGAATGAATTGATTGTTTGTTTGGAATGAACAGGCTCAGAAACTAATTAACCTATTGTGAATTTAAGCGGAGGTATTGAGTGCTATAGGCTACTCTATGTCCTAGTAATATGTTCAAGAACGACGAAACTGAGTGGAGCCACGGTAATCAATATTCTAATAAACACACTTTACTCAAATATCTACCAGCGATGAGTGCTATTTGGACAGTTTTAGGAGTACCTAGTGAATACTGATATCTTAGGATCAAATTAGTAACATTTTCTTTGAAATGTAAGTACCTATTACAAGTTCCACCAGGTGCAAATAATATTCAAATTATAAACTTTTAAGTTTTATCCCTGTAAAAGGTAGCAGTCGGAAACTGGCACACAAACACACTTGCAGCTGAAACAGTAGTCTCAACTAGTAATTTAGACACATCTTTTCACATAGTGGACAATACTTACACGACACATCATTGAGCTTTTGCCTCTCTTCTTCGAGTTTCTGCTTGAGCGCCTCTGCTTCACGGAGCAGGGACTCGAGCGTTTCTTCAGGACTAGCCGCCACGGCGGTGTCGGCTGCCATCGCACCGCGCCAGGAGTACTTTTTGGTGTTTAGTTCCTTAGCACCACATTTTGGTAACAAGCTCTCTCACGCCCTTCGGCTGTGAGTGTTCCGCGTCTCACCACACCCACAGCCACAGTAACTATTATTAAATCTCAGATTTTACGATGCTCTCAATAATAAAACATATGTTTTGAAATAAAAACGACACAACTAAACTTTAAATCCATTTCCATCACAGGGAATCATGGAAGTTCACGGAAATATATTTGTATTAAGACAAACGACAATCGATCGATTCGATAGGCAAAATTCGTTCGAAACTCTAAACTAAACTTGTCATTGTCAAATCAATCATGGACTGTCAAAGCAATGTCATATGTTTGATTTTTTTTGTCTCTTCGCCCTATTTATCGGATGGGCAAGCTAAAGTTTTTCAACCAAACATCGATGACGGATATAATCGGACATAGGTAATATCATAGAGATCTTCTTCCATGCTGGCCATGCAGGCCTGGACGTAGACGCGAGGGCGGATAATCTCGCTGGTGTGAATGCTCGCGTCTGCGACGCGGCGATGCAGAGGGCAGGGCCGGTACCCTCGCGAAGGCGGGTTTACTGGTGGCGTCCCCACCTCGCTGGGCTGCGGAAACTCTGTCACGCAGCTCAGCGACGGTACACCCGCAGTCGCGGGAGACGCCAAAGAGACCTTGCCCAGGAGGTGGTGCTGCTTGCCGCGTACCGGGCCGCTCGAGCGGCCTTTTGCTCGGCAATTTGGGCCGCCAAGGATGCAGCCTGGAAGGAGTGGCTCGAGAGACTGAATGAGGATCCGTGGGGGCAGCCTTACAAGGTTGTGAGTGGAAAACTCAAGCCTTGGGCTCCCCCTCTCACCACCTCTCTCGAGCCACCTTTTGTAGAAGAAGTGGTCAGTTCCCTCTTCCCCGCGCGGGAAGAGTGGGTCCCTCCCCGTATGGCACCAAGCCGAGAAATGTCGGATGGCGAGGCCGTCCCGCCCGTATCTGACGTCAAACTGGGGGTGGCGGTCCTAAAATTAAAACTCAGGAACCGCGCCCCTGGTCCTGATGGCGTCCCTGGGCGTGTTGTCGGCCTTGTCATGCCGGAGTTTGAAGATGAGACGCTGTCCCTCATGTCGGAGTGTTTGGCGTCCGGAAGGGTCCCGCGACGATGGAAGACGGGGAAGCTCGTGCTGCTTCGTAGGCACGGGCGACCCCCGGAGTCGCCGTCGGCCTACCGCCCCATCGTCCTGCTCGACGAGATGTGCAAGCTCTTCGAGCGGGTGCTCGCTGCGCGTCTCGTCGGGCATCTGGAGGGGGCGGGGCCGAATTTGAGTAGTGGTCAGTACGGCTTTCGTCGCGGGAGGTCAACCTTGGACGCCGTGTCCCGACTCAGGGACAGCGTCGAGGATGCCGTTGGCCAGGGGCAGGTGGTGTTGGCTGTGTCGCTCGACATAGCCAACGCCTTCAACACCCTCCCCTGGCCTACTATCGCCGAAGCGCTGAGGTACCACAACGTCCCGTGGTACCTCAGGCGCGTCCTTGCGGACTACTTCGTCGACCGGGCCATCATTTACCCGACTCGGTCGGCCGTAGTCCGCAGGGAAATATCGTGTGGTGTTCCACAGGGGTCGGTGTTGGGTCCGCTCCTGTGGAACTTAGGTTATGATTGGGTCCTGCGCGGTGCCACTCTTCAGGGCGTCGGTGTACTCTGTTACGCCGACGATACCCTTGTCACCGCGCGAGGACCCACCTTTAGAGACGCTGCCGTGCTCGCCACCGCGGGCACAGCGCAGATTGTGGGTCGCATCAGGGCGCTTGGCCTTAAGGTGGCCCTCGAAAAGTCCGAGGCCCTTTTCTTCCATAGGCCTCGGATGAGACCCCCTCGGGATGACCAAATTGTGGTGAGTGGCACCTCCATCACTGTCGGGAGGACCGTGAAATACCTAGGTCTCCTACTCGACAGTCGGTGGGGGTTTGTCGAGCACTTCCGGCGGCTGTCACCAAAACTGGTGGCGTCCGCCAATGCGCTCGACAGGCTGCTCCCCAATAAAGGGGGACCGGGAAGTGCTTGCCGCCGTCTCTACGAGGGTGTGGTACGCTCCAATGCGCTCTATGGAGCGCCTATTTGGGCGGATGCCCTCAGCGCCGCGAACGTGGTTCAGTTGCGACGACCGCTGCGGATTGCGGCGCAGAGGGCTGCACGGGCGTACCGCACAGTGTCTTTTGAGGCGGCGTGCTTGTTGGCACGAAGTCCCCCGTGGGATCTCGAAGCAGGGGTCTACGAGGAGGGCGCCCTGGTGCGACAACTAGAAGGTCGCCCGTTGCCGGAGCAGGTCGATCGCTGGAGACAGGAGGCTCGCGACGATCTGTTCCGGCAATGGGCCTTAAGATGTGAGGCTCCCACCGCGAGCCGGGTGCTCGTGGGGGCCATTGGTCCCGTGCTCCGCCAGTGCCAGTGGGTGGAGCACGCGCAAGGGGCTCCGACCTACTTCCTCACCCACCTTCTCACGGGTCATGGCTGTTTTGCCAAATTCCAGTGGGAAGTGGTGGGGATTCTGTCGGAGCCCGTTTGTCTTCATTGCGCAGGCGGCGCCGTGGACACGGCAGAGCGCACGCTCTGCGTGTGTGCCGCCTGGGACGTGGAGAGGTTGGCCCTCACGGGCACTATTGGAAGAGTGGATTCGCTGCCGGCCTTGATCCAGTCTATGGCCGGCAGCGACCAATGTTGGGCCGCCGTCGCTTCCTTTGCTCGGGAGGTGATGGCGGCGAAGAGAGGCCCTGCGTGAGCGGGAGCGTGCAGGCCGTACGCTCCCGCCCCGGCGGGCACCAGTCAGGGGGCGACGGCGCATTGCCTACGCCCAAGCCCTCGACTGATAGGGCCGTGGGTGGTGGGTCGGGGGGCCCACCATCCACGCGAATGGCCCTGAGGAGTCCGACGCCCCTTATTTGTTTCGGGGGCGTCGCTTCTGTGTCGATCAGGGGGGGTCAGCCCCCCCCCGAGATGAGCTCGAAAGAGCGCCCCTTTGCCGGGCCGCCGTTGCTTAACAGTTCCTGCCTATCCGGCGGCCCGGTTAAGGTGAAGGAGAAACACCGTGGATAGGTTTTAGTGGGTAGTCCGGCCAGATTTCCATCCTAGGGCCGGGAGTCCCACATGAATATGCTATACCAGTGAAACTAGATAATCACGACCTAGAAAAAGTTAGCGAGGTGAAATATCTAGGTGTAACTATGGATAGCAAGCTAACTTTCAAGACTCATATCAGTAACACATGCACAAAGGCTAAAATGGCAATGATGCAGTGTAAAAGGATAATATGAAGAACCTGGGGAATAAAACCAGCGGTAGTATTATGGATATACAAGGCTATAATTTTGCCAAAAATCCTACATGGAGCCCTGGTATGGTGGCACAAGGCTGCCACAGGAGAAAATAAGCGAGAACTAGATAAAGTCCAAAGGTTAGCAGCCCTCATGACCACGGTCGCGATGAGATCCACACCAACAGCCACGCTAGAGATCATATTAGGGCTGAACCCCTTGGACTTAGAAATAAAAAGAAAAGCGACCGAACAATGGTGTACAACTCAGAAGCATTGGCCTATGGACCGGAAACTTCATGGACAAAGGTCATGCAAGCATAAGCAAAAACTACGAAGAAAAATTTTCAATGATCCTTTCCAATAATAACCTTATCAGGAAGGATAAAACCTTTGACAAGAAATACAGAATACACATAGGGACACGAGATGAATGGCAGATAGATCCCAGTGATACTATCTGCTATAGGTACAGACGGTTCAAGAAAGGAATTGACTAAGCTATCTGGATCGGGAGTGCATATAAAATGCGATGACGGGACAGAAATAGACAAGTCAATACCCCTAGGAAGATTTGCAAGCGTCTTTCAGGCAGAGATATATGCCATAAAGGAATGCGTGGAAATAGTGTAACACCTAACCACAACGGGTAAGGTGACCATCTACAGCGATAACCAGGCTGCACTGAAAGCACTTGACAAAGTGGAGACAACATCAGCAATAGTCAAGGAATGTAAGAAATCATTGGACAGGCTGGCCAAGAACATCGACCTAACGATTGCCTGGATCCCCGGATACGAGGGTAACACGGGCAATGAGCGGGCCGACGAACTAGCCAGAGAAGGTGCTGACGAAAACTTGGTGGGACCGGAGCCCCGGCTGCCCATAGCGCACAAAATCACCAAAGGAGTAATCAGCCACAGAATTAAAGTAGAAACCAATCAACGATGGAGAACCTCGACTGGAATAAGACAGTCGAAGATCTTCATCAAGGGAATGGACAAGAAAAGGACGAGTCACTTCATGAAACTCCCAAGAGGAAACATGAGGCTCGCCATAGAAGTGATAACAGGACACTGTCGACTGAACAGACATCTGACAGTGATAGGAGCAAGAAGCGACTACAAATGCCCAGAGTGCATGGACAACGAAGAAACAAGCTTCCACCTGCTGGCTGAATGCCCCATGTACTCACTGATCAGATGGGAAATCCTGGGGTCGGATAGACTGAACGAAGAACATATAAGTAATCTGAAGGTGGAACAGATGATAAGATTCATAAAGGGCACAGGAAGGTTCGACGGGGCGCCGTAAGCTGGATCAACCATACTCTCCCCAAGGGGAGAACTGGGGAAATGGACGAAATGGCGCGCAAACATCGCGGGTGGATCGTCCGTCCGGTCACCGGCGTCCCCGTTGGAAATAATAATAATAACCTGGCCATAGTGAACACGTGGTTTCGTAAACAGGACTCACACCTAATCACCCATAAAAGTGGTGTTCATTTGACACAGATTGACTATTTCCTAATCCGGGGGAGTATGTTGGTCTGTGTCAAGGACTGCAAGGTACTGCCGAGAGAAGGGGTAGTGAAGCAACATAAGCTATTAATAATGGACTTACAGACCAAAGTAGTCTCACAAAAAGGCAAAAAACGCCCCCCTCCTCGAATTATGTGGTGGTTGATAGAGAAGAAAGAATATGCAAGTAAGTTTAAAGAACGAGTGGTGAATAAAATGATGGAAATGAGAGATATGGTGGATAAATCAGTGAATGAATGTTGGAATGAAATGGCGAGTTGCATCAGGAAAGTAGCAAAAGAAGTGTTTGGAGAAACGAAAGGTAAAGGTGTACTTGATAAGGATACATGGTGGTGGAACATAGAAGTGCAAAAGGTAATTAGAGAAAAAAGAACGCTTTTAAGGAATGGCAAAAAGAAAAAGGGAATGAAAGTGAAAAAGAAGAAAAAAGGAGAAGTATAAGGAATGGAGCAAAAAGGCGAAAAAAGCGGTAGCAATAGCTAAATCTCAGGCCCAAGAGCAACTATACAATGCTCTTGATGGAACTAAGGGCCAAAAAGAAATCTACCGCTTAGCGAAAGACAGAGATGATAGAACGAAGGACGTACGACATGTAAGATGTATAAAAGATGAAAAGGGTAAGATTTTAATAATAGAAGATGAAGTAAGAAATCGATGAAAGGTGTATTTCCAAAAACTTATGAATGAAGAGAATGCATGGAGTGGAAATTTAGAAGAGAGACGTGTGAATGTAGGTTTAGTGAAGGAGATTGATAGAGATGAAATAAGAAAAGCGCTACGAAATATGAAGAATGGGAAAGCCGTAGGGCCCGACGGTATTCCAGTCGAAGCGTGGAAGATATTGGAAGAAGATGGATATGCGTGGCTGACCTTACTCTTCAATAAGTTGTTGTATGAAGTGACGATCCTCGATGAATGGTGCAATAGTTCTCTAGTGCCCATTTTTAAAAATAAGGGTAATGTGCAAGACTGCGGCAACTATCGAGGAATTAAGCTCATGTTACATAGTATGAAAATTTGGGAGAAAGTGATAGAGAAACGAGTGCGAGAGGAAAGCGAGATTACCCAAAACCAGTTCGGGTTTATGCCTGGTCGCGGGACTACAGGCGCCATATTTGCACTCCGCCAGCAGTGTGAAAAATATAGGCGTGCACATAAAAACTTGCACATGGTGTTTGTAGATCTCAAGCAGGCATACGATCGGGTACCCAGAACGGTTTTTTGGTGGGCCTTGAAAGAGAAAGGTGTGCCTGGGAAGTATATAGAGTTAATCTGTGCGATGTATTGTCAATCGAAAACCTACGTACGAACCGCTGCTGGCAACACCGACGAGTTCAGTGTGGCTTGCATCAGGGCTCGGCGGTAAGGCCATATCTCTTCCTGTTAATAATGGATGCTTTGACATCGGAGATACACGAAGAGACCCCCTGGTGTATGCTATTTGCCGATGACATTGTACTCGTCGGTGAAGACGGGCCTGAGGTACAGAGTAGATTGGAAAAATGGCAATGTAAACTGGAGAGTGTAGGCTTGAAAATCAGTAGAACCAAAACTGAGTACATGTTCTCTGATTTCGGCGGTCTCTCCAGTCCTACACCCATGGTGTTAGGCGGCGCACCAATACCAGTTTGCTCCAGTTTCCGGTACCTCGGCTCTCTTATTCAGGATGATGGGGAAATCGATCGTACAGTGAAGCACAGAATTGACGCAGGTTGGATGAAATGGTGGCAGGTCAAAGCCACTATATGCGACCCCCAATTTCCTCCGAAACTTAAGGGGAAAATTTACAAGACTGTTGTCAGACCTGCCGTCCTGTATGGACTTTCATGTTTGAAATGCGAATGTTAAGATGGATGTGTGGTGTGACCATATGCGTCCTCTAAAAAATGCAATATCGGTCCTTAAATTGTAACATTTCAATGGACTACTTCAACATATTTTATAAATAAAAATACACGTCAGCCACGCATGTAGAAACGACAATACCCTCGTTACGACCCTGGGAGAAATGCACTAGGAGGCAGTCCTCAAGATAGCGAAGCGAGCGCCATCCCAAGTCTCTGGGTGACAAGAATGCATAGGGGAACGAGTATATTAGAGGAAGTTTGAAAGTTGCACCAGTGAATGAAAAATTGAGAAGCGAGCGGCTGTCATGTGGTATGGACATGTTATGAGAAGAGAGGAAAGCAATGTCGTTAGAAAGGTGCAAAGTATGACTGTAGAGGGTTTAAGAAGTAGAGGTAGGCCAAAGAAAAGATGGAATGTGTGAAAGAGGATATGACAAGGAGAGGAGTGAATGAAGAGATGACGTCTGACAGAGGTGTGTGGAGGAGAAAGACTTGTTGCGCCGACCCCAAATTATTGGGATAAGGGCAGGTAGATGATGAGGTAGGTAATATCATAGAAATATTATAATATTATATTATATTATCTTATAATACGTCCATGGGTAATATGGACACGAACGAACACGGCTACGAGCCACTTCTTTGATTACCTAGTTATAGTATATTTTCTCGTAACTCCTGTGATAGAGTGATGATTCTCATGCAACTATATTTTGTCAGTGTCACTGTCACAGTGTCACTGTTTTTGCTGTCCTATAAAATCCAAAAAAAAAGAAGTGTCATTTAATCTGCCTGACTGACGTTTTTGGTCGTTTTCATTCATTGTTTTGTCAAGCTCTGCAGGCTCTGCTGTGTTAATGTGTTTTGTGAACTTTTGTGCATAGCAGCATGCATGTACTCTGCTCTGTCTGCTGTGGTCACTCACTAGTCTAGTCCAGTCTAGTCTTACGTAGTATTGTATTCTCTTTGGTCTAGTCAGTCAGTCAGTCAGTCATACATTAACTAGATAGATAGGTTATGTTCTTGTTGTTGTTGAATAAATTTGAATTATACACAATACACTAACCAGTAAAAAAGTAAATATCGATAATAGAATAAGATTAAATGATATTAAAGAAGAAAGCGACACATTGCGCAGAGGTGACAATCATCAAAACATTGAATGTTATTTTTCCAAACAACATGTAAGTTTCTTTACACTATAATATAAATCATGCGCCTATCTTTAAAATCAATCAAGTACTGTACGAAGAACGATTAATATTTTTGTATGTTTGTAACGATTGAAATCGTACCATTTACAAATATTCTTACATTATCCCGAGACTATATTTTATTACTGTAAAAATTACCACACATGAGGACATACTTTGGTACTTATATGTTCATATCTTACCTACTATAAGGGGTATTGGATATATTTAAGAACTCGCGAGATCTAATACTAAGCACTCGTGTAATAAAGTGTGGCATACATTGCAGGGATTGAGACTTGTGACTTAGTTAGTCATTTGTAAGTTTAGGGTAACCACCTTTCGACATGTCAACGCTCACCTTCACCAAATGACACGTTCCCCACTTTACAGAACCATATTTGAGAAAGGTTTTATGGACCTAACAGTACATAGAAAGAAATATAAGATGGTTTTATTTGATAAACAACTTCCTATTTATTACAGGTCTTTAAGTCCAAACTCAAGTGTCTTCAACCAAACAATAGAGCTGAATTACGCGAACAGGAAGCGGTCCAGCTCTCTCAAATGGCTCGTCGTCAATATTGTTGTGCTGCTTGTGTTTGTGTATGACTTGTGAGTTGTCTATCCAATCTTCCTACACAATACCATGACATGCATGCTGTTTATGTTATATCTCATCTCACCTTATCAATATTTATTGGGCATGATAAGTCCATATATAGTGGCCATAGTGTCCATGTATCATGAGAACAAACTATTTACTTTATTATATTTATAGTCTCACACTCAGCAGAGCTTGTGATATGAGTACCTACTAGTTATACTGATATGTAAAATTGTATACAAACAACATGACCCAAAATTCAACCATAAGCCAGGACTGGTGAATGAAGGGGTCGATAACTGTCCCGAGAAAAAATAAATAAAATATCTAACATTATTTTTGGAACAAATTCTCTCACACGGCTTATTCTACCTTAGCTTAGCTTAGTGGTCTGCAGAATCCAAAATATGGTCCGCTTTCTTTTTTGTATTATTTAGTGTCGACGTTGTTAGTGATCCAAAAGTACGTAAAACGAAAATTAACCCAGGGTTGCGTAAAGAAGTTCGTTCCCCGACCGACGGTGTCCCCCTGCACACCCATAGGGCTGACCCTGTCATTGCTATAGAGTGGGCCACCCTTAACATTTAGGGGTATCAAAAATAGATTTGATCTACTCGATATTCACAACAGACAAAATTTCATAAAAATCCATCAAGCCGTTTCGGAGGAGTATGGTAACTAACATTTTGACGCAAGAATTTTATATATAAAACTAGCGGACCCGACAGATGTTGTCCTGAAAAAAAAAAGAACCAAATTGTGAATCAAAGCCATTCTCGAATCCCCTTAATATATAATTCTACTGTACGTGTGTATGTTACTGTACGTGTGTATGTTACTGAACTCCTCCTAAACCGCTGGACCGATGTTGATGAAATTTTTTGTGTTCAAGGGGATTCGAGAATGGTTTAGATTCACAAATTGGTTCTTTTTTTTTTGCAGAACGTCTGTCGGGTCCGCTAAAAAAAAAAGTACCATTTAGGAGGAGTTCAGCGACATACACACATATAGTAGAATTATATATATATATATATAACGATAAGATGGTATCGTGACACCATACACCAGTGTTATTCTACCTTTGTCATGACTCAACTCCTCTGATATGAACCTACTTTGTTTATTTAGGGTTCCGACCCCAAAGGGACTGAAGAGACTTTGCTGTCCGTCCGTCTGTCTCCGGGCTGTATATCATGAACAGTGTTATAGTATAGTATAGTTAGTAAGTTAAAAGATTCACAGATGATGTATTTCTGTCTGTTGCTACTACAAGTATAACAACAAATACTGAAAATGTGATTTGTTGCCGTTCTAGAGGTATTACCTCTAGAATACGAGTATGTTTACAGAATCACATATCTTTGAATCAACATTGTTCACTTTTATTGAACAAAATGTTCATTTACACAGCACTCAAAAATACTACCATTACGAAAGCCGGCGAAGTAAGTGCCCCTGTCTACTCCTTCGGGGATGAAGACGACAGACGTCATTAGTGTCTGTGTCATTCCAAGTCGTGGCGTCACATGATTGATTAGTGCCTGTCTCTGAACTCGCCGTCGCGGCATCGGCCGACACTCGACATACTGTGTTGTGTGTGCAGGAGTTACAAGTGCGCCGGCTACACGTCGGCGCTGCACTGGGCCGAGGCGTGCTGCGCGTGCGTGCTGTGCGCCAACGTGCTGCAGCACGGCGTGCGCGTGGTGCGCAGCGGCCGCGTGCCCGGTCCGGCGCCGCGGCCCCCGCGCCCGGCGCGCTCCCGGCCCGGCGCCGAGCCGCCCGACTCGTGCTCGGCGCTGACGCTGTCGCCGGTGCGCGCGTGGCGCGGGGCGGACGCGTCGCCGCCCTCCTCGCCCTCCTCGCCCTCCTCGCCGCCGTCGCCGGGCCGGTCCCCGGTGTCGCCGCGGCTGGACACGAGCGGCGCCACCGACGAGTTCATCGCCGACAGACGCTCGTTGGCCGACTACCTCAGGTTCCTATCTCGTTCCACTCGATTTCTATAGTTATCTTATTATTTATCTATTTACTTAATGTTATAAGACTAAAGGAGTTCGTTTGTTTGTTTGAACGCGCTAACCTCAGACTACGTTCGATACTATTTCGATTTGAAAAAATCTTTTTGTGTTGAATATTGTATTTATCGAGGAAGGCTATAGGCTATAGGCTATATAACATCACGCTCCGGTTTAAAGGAGCGGAGCAGCAGTAAAATATGTTTCAATAAAATAAACGGGATAATCGCAGCGCGTCATCATAGCTAGTCTGAGTCTTAGTCCGTGTACTGTATGTTCCAAATTAGCACGCGGCCTCACGCGGGCGACGGCTAGTTTGTGTATAAACGAACGAACCTCGACGACGCCGGTGGGAGAGGTTCTAATGAGGGTGGGGATTGTGGCAGGGAGCACGAGGTGCGCGGGCGGGCGGAGGTGGTGAGCGGGCCGAGCGCCGGCTGGGGGCCGGCGCGGCTGCCGGCGGCGCCCTACCAGCTGGCGTGCGGCGCGCCGGAGGAGGGCGCCGGCGAGGAGCCGGGCGAGGCGGCTGCCGGCGCGTGGCGGCCGGCCGGCGCACGGCTGCCGGAGCCGGCGCGCCTCACGCAGTGGAACCAGAACCTGCGCGTGTGGCTGCACCTCACCGTGCTGCGGCCGCTCGTGGCGGAGATGGAGCGCGTGGACGCGGCGCTGCAGCACCTGGGGCTGGGCGACGCGCGCCTCGGCCACGTGGGCCTGGAACGCCTGCAGAAGCTGCCCTCGCCGGGCGCGCTGCTGCCCTACCTGGAGGCCTTCCCCGACCAGCGCTACGTGGTGCAGCGCATCCGCGAGCTGGCGGGCGGCGCGGGCCTGAGCGCCTACCGCTGGTGCGGCGGCGGCTCGGCCTGGGAGGCGGGCAAGCCCACGGACGCGGAGCTGCTGCTGGCGCTGCTGGGCGCCTACCTGGACTCGGCGCTGCCGGGCGCGCCCCGCCAGCGCCCCTTCAGCACGCGCCACGTGACGGCCGCGCCCGACGCACCGCCGCGCCACGCGGGCGCGCTGGCCATCCACCGCGCCCGCTCGCGCCCCCCGCACTACGTGCTGGCGCTGGGCGAGGACACGGTGGAGGTGTCCCCGGGCCGCAACAACCTGCTGCACACGCTGCTGCTGTTCCTGGCGGCGGCGGCGCGCGAGCAGCCCCCGGTGCTGCAGCGCGTGCACCTGGGCCCCGCGGGACTCAACATGCTGTGGATCATCGGCCGGTGACACGCCCCCGCACCGACCCCGCCCCTCACCCCTCTCCATCTCATTATAATTAAATGAACATAATTGTTACCTTGTTTTATTTGTAGCATGTTACGTAAGGGTTATATCAACCCGAAGACACTCCCATCAGCTGGTCGACCAGAACCCGTTTCGATATGTGTCGACCTCCAAACAAGAAAAAAGAAATCATCCAGAAAAAACAATTATTACCGAATAAAACACTCTTGTTTGAACAACACTAGCTAAAATCAGCTGATTCGGTCATCGACATCGAGTAAGTAGTACAAATAAAGCGCGCCTGTGTAAAACCTCTCTCTCCTGGTTGGAACATTTTGTCTCTGTTTCGCATCAAGGTCGTGAGGGACGCCGCCTCCGACCTGCCCACCATTGTCTATTAGTAAGTACGTCAAGCACTAGGTGTTGGGATACCTACGTGTTTTGATTTGAAATAACGCATATAACTTTTTTCATGATGAACTTTTTTTTTCTTGTTTCGCGGTCGAAACATATCAAAAGGCGTTCTGGGCGATCAGCTGATGGGGGTCTTCAGGTTGATATAACCCTTATGTAACACCTGTATAGCTGATGCACAAATAGTTTTCTAGTTCCCGATTCCCACGGAAATATACGTAGATACGTAGCACAGGTATCGTCTCGCCTATAATATACGTAGATACGGAGCACAGGTATCGTCTCGCCTATAATATACGTAGCACAGGTATCGTCTCGCCTATAATATACGTAGCACAGGTATCGTCTCGCCTATAATATACGTAGCACAGGTATCGTCTCGCCTATAATATACGTAGCACAGGTAGGTATCGTCTCGCCTATAATATACGTAGATACGGAGCACAGGAATCGTCTCGCCTATAATATACGTAGATACGTAGCACAGGTATCGTCTCGCCTATAATATACGTAGATACGTAGCACAGGTATCGTCTCGCCTATAATATACGTAGCACAGGTATCGTCTCGCCTATAATATACGTAGCACAGGTATCGTCTCGCCTATAATATACGTAGCACCGGTAGGTATCGTCTCGCCTATAATATACGTAGCACAGGTAGGTATCGTCTCGCCTATAATATACGTAGATACAGAGCACAGGAATCGTCTCGCCTATAATATACGTAGATACGTAGCACAGGTATCGTCTCGCCTATAATATACGTAGATACGTAGCACAGGTATCGTCTCGCCTATAATATACGTAGATACGTAGCACAGGTATCGTCTCGCCTATAATATATGTAGATACGTAGCACAGGTATCGTCTCGCCTATAATCCTTCCCGAAGGGGTAAGCTAGGTGCGTAGGTGCACCCGCACAATATACGTAGATACGTAGCACAGGTATCGTCTCGCCTATAATCCTTCCCGAAGGGGTAAGCTAGGTGCGTATGTGCACCCGCACAATATACGTAGATACGTAGCACAGGTATCGTCTCGCCTATAATCCTTCCCGAAGGGGTAAGCTAGGTGCGTATGTGCACCCGCACAATATACGTAGATACGTAGCACAGGTATCGTCTCGCCTATAATCCTTCCCGAAGGGGTAAGCTAGGTGCGTATGTGCACCCGCACAATGTACGTAGATACGTAGCACAGGTATCGTCTCGCCTATAATCCTTCCCGAAGGGGTAAGCTAGGTGCGTAGGTGCACCCGCACAATATACGCAGATACGTAGCACAGGTATCGTCTCGCCTATAATCCTCCCCGAAGGGGTAAGCTAGGTGCGTAGGTGCACCCGCACCTAGCCAGTAAGTCCCACGTGATGGACGCGACGCAGTAAACCTACTGCCGGTACCGGGGCCGGGCGCTCTACACTCTGTAATCCAAACAAAAATCCCAGCAGCCACACACCTTCCGAGTGTGGACCCGGGGCGCCCGCCAATGGACTAGGGACAGCCGCGGCCTTAAACAAAGCATGGTAAATGCTCCAGTGTAGCAAGCATTTATACATGTAAGTTAGTTCTGGAATCACGAGTTGCCTGGGGCTGGGAGAAGGGCAGTAATAAACCAAACATAGATGCGTACATAGGTAGGTACTCGTATTATGCATTCAGTTAAAAGCTATTAGTTAATTAGTTGCAATGAAACACTTTAATTTTATTTTTGTTTAGATCTGCAATTGCAAATACTGTATGTTGTTGTTTGATCCACACACATGAAGCGATTCCTGCCATCGTTACCTGGACGGATATCTAGCTACATCATGTGGAATGCTCCTAATGTGGAAACTGACATGACACAGGCAGGTACTATAAATATAAATATGTTAGGACAATTCACACAACGCCATGTTTAGTCTCAAACTAAGCAGAGCTTGTGATATAAATGGTGATCGTCAAAATGAAGGGACCAAGTCTTGGATTTCTGTCACACATATATATATGATTAATACCATTAACCTACTCTATTTGCTACCATTGCTATAACTTTAGCTAGGTACCTCTACATTACGCATATATTTGAACAAACTTCTTGGTCCCTACATTATTATGATGTCAAGATGGAGGGACCAAACTGATGCATAGCTCCCTGGACTGTTCTACCTAGCTGTGACATCAGTTTTTGTGATCTATTTATAATTTCTTTCTTAATAATTTAAGAATAGTTTAAGCAAACTCATTGCTTTAAAATACAAAAATATATGGATTTGGTAAGAATTCATCTAAAAATTCAGTGTTTGAATATCATTGTAACACGATACACTGGTACCGTTAGTTCGGTAGAACTGCGGTAGGTGGATCCAACGCTAACCTTAATAGCGCGTTGTGGAAATTATGAATATGATATGAAGCAAAGATTCGATGTTGTCGGTAGTGGTCATCGTAGCTGGCAGTTGGCAGAGCACTCCCCCTAAATGTAATTTTCTTTCATTTTTGTTTCCATTTTCTTATTGGTATTCAATTGTGTGATTTCAATAAAGTTATTGTGTAAGATTTGTTGTTTTTTTAGTTTCTTGCAAAAACATACCGCCATTTCATTTACTCTCAAACAGGTAGAGGGAATATTATTACCACCAATTAAAAAAAAAATTATACCAATTTCTATTTTAGGCATCTTATGTAACACAAATCCGAAAACCAAATCTTTCTATCTCATATAGATCCTTATAACCATTAAACCAAATCTTTCTATCTCATCTAGATCCTTATAACCATTAAACCAAATCTTTCTATCTCATCTAGATCCTTATAACCATTAAACCAAATCTTTCTATCTCATCTAGATCCTTATAACCATTAAACCAAATCTTTCTATCTCATCTAGATCCTTATAACCATTAAACCAAATCTTTCTATCTCATCTAGATCCTTATAACCGTTAAACCAAATCTTTCTATCTCATCTAGATCCTTATAACCGTTAAACCAAATCTTTCTATCTCATCTAGATCCTTATAACCGTTAAACCAAATCTTTCTATCTCATCTAGATCCTTATAACCGTTAAACCAAATCTTTCTATCTCATATAGATCCTTATAACCATTAAACCAAATCTTTCTATCTCATCTAGATCCTTATAACCATTAAACCAAATCTTTCTATCTCATCTAGATCCTTATAACCATTAAACCAAATCTTTCTATCTCATCTAGATCCTTATAACCATTAAACCAAATCTTTCTATCTCATCTAGATCCTTATAACCATTAAACCAAATCTTTCTATCTCATCTAGATCCTTATAACCATTAAACCAAATCTTTCTATCTCATCTAGATCCTTATAACTGTTAAACCAAATCTTTCTATCTCATCTAGATCCTTATAACCCTTAAACCAAATCTTTCTATCTCATCTAGATCCTTATAACCGTTAAACCAAATCTTTCTATCTCATCTAGATCCTTATAACCGTTAAACCAAATCTTTCTATCTCATCTAGATCCTTATAACCGTTAAACCAAATCTTCCTATCTCATCTAGATCCTTATAACCATTAAACCAAATCTTTCCATCTCATCTAGATCCTTATAACCGTTAAACCAAATATTTCTATCTCATCTAGATCCTTATAACCGTTAAACCAAATCTTTCTATCTCATCTAGATCCTTATAACCGTTAAACCAAATCTTTCTATCTCATCTAGATCCTTATAACCGTTAAACCAAATCTTTCTATCTCATCTAGATCCTTATAACCGTTAAAGGGTTAACAAGTTAACAGCACCCGAGTGAGTGACTGAAATAAGATTTCAAATTATATTACAGTACATATATGCAAAGAAATAAATAAAACGAAATTGAAAAGTATAAGAAATTATTTATTATTCTATACTGCGGTCATCGGTCACTCCAAACGAGGTTTACTCCACATTTTTGGTAGTATAAATATTATTTTTATTAAATACTATATTTATTATATCCTTCTTCACAACTTATAGGAAATTATTCTTATACCTATATAATTATAGTACTATTACTCATATGTAGTGATATTAGTAACTATCTACTCTACTTAGTTTCTACTGTATGGTCTCCGTTACACCCCGGTGTGGGGGTCGCGGGCTCGCCCTCCAGCAGCGCGGCGTCCACCAGGTACTCGTGCAGCGCGGCCCGCAAGGCGCCCACGAAGCCGGTCATGTCGGGCGCCAGGCCGGGCGGCAGGCGGGCGCGCGCCAGGAAGGGCAGGCGCCGCAGCGCGCGTGCCGACAACCGCGCCGCCGCCGCCTCCCGTGCCACCTGCCACAGGCGCAGGCTGGCGCATGACGACTCGCTCTCGGCGAAGCGCGAGTCCTCTAGCAGGCGCAACTCGAACACGGGCTCGCGCGGGGCCACCGCCCGCCGCGCCATCAGCTCACCGCAGCAGCCGCGCAGGATGGCGTAGGCGGCGCGGGCGGACGGCGGACCCACGCGCCTCTTGATGTCGGCGCGGTCCACGAACGCCACGTCGATGGCGCCCGTCACGTTGGAGGTGGTGAGCACGAGCGCGTTGGGCCGCCGCCGCAGCCGGTCCAGCTGCGTGAGCAGCGCGTTCACGGCGCGGATGGAGTCAGACGGCTCGAGTCCAGACAGGGCGGCGCGTCGCGCGTGCGCCAGCGACTCCACCTCGTCCACCAGCACGCACGCCAGCAGCCGCGCGTCCGCCAGGATCTCCTCCAGCCGCTGGAACAGCCGCGCGACCAGCTTGCCGCTCTCCGCGAACCACTTGGAGAAAAGACCGTGAGCGTTGATCTCGATTAGCCTCGCTCGCGGGAAGCGGTCTGCTAGACGTATAGACAACTTTTGAGCGAGGGCGCGGCACAGGCTGGTCTTACCGGTGCCGGGCGGCCCGTGCAGGAGTACGACGCGATTCCACCCGACGATATTGGGATCGACGCCCTTATCGGCAAAATCAAAGGCTGTCTCCACGAATCGCACCGTATCTTCTTTCAATTTTGTGTCGTAAATCAGACTCTCCCACAGTCCGTGAAATTCCTGGCTAGGAAGCGCCCACATATCAGCTGCGGCAAACTCCTCACCGGTGCTCGAATCCGTCATGGTATCTGTTTCGGCACCGAAGGAGTCCAGTTTATAGATATGGTAAACGAACTCTGCTTGGGTCACTATAACTTCTTTTTCGTGGTCAATATCACAGAAAGTTATCATTTGAACGTGTTCTTTGAGGTGTGCGTTATCTTCCAAGTCAGTTTCTGTTAACGAGGTGCCTGGACTAACGGTAACAAAATTTATAAGGAAGTTATGTACTATGCCTTTCACATAATCTTTGTTTGCACGACTTAATAATTTTTGAACAATTTCAACGTGAACTGGTAGATGATTCATTTTAAAATTTTTCAAGTAATTTAAAGTATTCAAATTACAACATATCATCTAAATTGAACCCAGTTTGTCAATAATATTATCAAATTATTATTTAATAACTCTCTCAAAACACCTCGTTACCTACTTCACAAATATAGGTACAATATCACAAACAAATCAAAAATAACTGCCCGGATTCTGACGGACTGCTGTCAAACTATCAAGTCAATTGTAAATTTGTCCAGGCTTGACAGGCTAAGGTTATTTCAACCATACTGCCAATTCTTCAGTGTATCTGAGTAGGTATCTGGGAGCCCGATTTTTGCGGAGCGCCAGAGGGTCAGTTTACCCCCATATGACAACCGGTTGTCACCGCGCGCCGTAGTCATAACCAGCAATGTGGCGCTTCGGAGGATTTTTTTAATGAATTCCTATGTATTCATTGTTTTCGATTTGCGATCAATAGACTAATACGATTGATAGAGACATTGCTAAACGCTTAATCGATGTTTCTCAAGACCGAAGGCTGGCTATTTTCTGGCCCAAAGAATAAGTATCACCATCGAACTGGCAACACAGCCAGCATTCTGGGAACCTTGCCAGTTGGCAATGATGAATTTTTTAAACGATATTTTGTAGTGTAAATATTTTTGTAGTATCTTAGTCAGTAGTTATATATCAGTAGTATCTTCTATCTATGTAAATAAAAATCAATCGCCATTCGTTTGTCCGCTAAAACTCGGGAACGGCTGGCCGATTTGACTAATTTTGATCTTAAAATAGTAGTAGTTCGGGGAAGTTTTAATAGTATTGAAAGAGGTGGTACTAAGTTCGCCGGGAAAGCTACTTTAATATTTTTTTTTTATATTAAAGTAGAGTTTCAATTCAATACCTTAATTATATTACAATCTAGCCTATTGACTAATAAGTAACTTATTTTGACCTAATATACTACGTAAACAATAACTAAGAACGTGTCCAATAACACTTTACTTAGAGTCTGTTAAGGCGAAGATACTTTGTTCATGTGTTCTTATCGCAGCACTTATCACTACATTTATTTAGTTCGTCACTATTAGTACGTAACACTAAACTAACTCGAACGGTTTGGTCCGTTTTAGTCTTCTCAATAATTCAGTGACGTCTAGCAGCTGTATAGCCTCGACGTTCTCGTGATGATGAAGTCTATTGTGGCGAGCTTCAGCATATTTCTGTATAACAGTATCTACGTCATCCATGGTTAGGTTCCTGTGGATGTCGCTGTTTCGTGTGTACCATGGTGCATTGACTGCATTTCTGAGTACCATATTTTGGAATCGCTGTATGATTTGTGTATTACTCTTACTGGTACCTACAGCCCCAGAGCTGACAACCATAAGTCCAGACAGGCATTAGAACCTGTTTATAAAATAGGACTTTATTGTGCACTGATAATGAGGAGTGTCTCCCTAGTAACCAGTACATTTTTTTGTAGCGTGTATTAAGCTCTTCCCTTTTCTTTTTAACATGCACCTGCAACTTAGCGTCAAGTATCATACCAAGGTACTTCGCTTTGTTAGCATATGGTATTGGCTTGTTATTGATAAGAACCGGCATGTGTTTATTTGCATTGTTAGTGGACTACGTGGACAGACTTTTCTTCATTTAGTCTAATTCGCCATTTCGTCGTCCATTTGCAGACTTGCTTCCAGGTGATTGTTTCCTATTGCCATAATCGCTGTATCATCAGCAAATGCTGCAATACAATCGTTTTCGGGGACTGCAATGTCATAGTGTAGAGTAGGTACAGGACCGGACCTAAAACACTTCCTTGGGGAACTCTAGCTTTTATTTGCTTAATATCAGAATAAGCGTCTTCTTGACGAATGCGGAATGTTCTGTCTGATAAGTAAGATTCTAGAATATCGGTCATCTCTATTGGTAGCATGGTCTTGAGCTTGTATATAAGACCCTCGTACCAAACTTTATCGAAAGCTTGTGCTACATCAAGAAAAACTGTTGAGCACACTTCTTTTTTTCTTCAAGAGCTCGCTCGATAATATTTGTTATCCTATAAATCTGATCAACTGTTGAATGCTTTTCTCTGAATCCAAACTGGTGATCAGGTATTATATTTTTATCTTCTAAGATTGGTTTTAACCTTTGTAGTAGTAGCTTCTCCAGTAACTTCGACATTATTGGGAGCAATGAAATAGGTCTATATAAAGTTGTTTCACTCGTTGGTTTTCCTGGTTTAGCTATCATGATGACTTCTGCTAATTTCCAGACTTGAGGTACGTATTTCAAGCGAAAAACAGCATTAATAAGCGTTGTTAATTTGAAAGATTTCCCCTGTTATGAGATCGTACCCAGGAGATTTTTTCGGATTTACGTGAAGTTTAATGGCCCTCTGGACTTCTTTTGGGGAAGTGAGTTTAATTTCTTTCGTTGCTTGGACAATACTCAGTTTCAGCTTTGTGTTTATGGCTTTTTGCCCAGTCACCGTTGTTTAATTTGATTGAAGGTATTGATGCAATGGGTCCTTTCATGTTTTTTGTTATTTTCCAAAGTGATTTTTCTGATTTGTGATCACTTGTAAGCTGACTTAGGTAATCGTTAGTCTGCGTGTTGGTGAATCTTTGAATTTCCCTTTTAAGGTTTTTGGTTAGGTTATTCAACAGTCTTTTATCTTCTGGAAATCTAGTTCGATGCCATTTTCTTCGTTGTTTACGTTTTTCACAAACCAATTTTATAATAAAAGCCGGGTAGGCAGACTTTCTTGCCTTCTTGCTTTCTTGACTTTTCTTCATTAGGAGTATTGCTCCACGCTGCTTGTTGCACCTGAACTACAAAATTGTTGAGTTCTGGATCCAATTGTTCAGCTGTTTTCATTAGAACTTTTAAATTTATCCTATTATCTAAGTCTATTCTAAAACTATCCCAGTCTGTATTTCTATTAGCCAGGCATGGTCTTTTCTCTTTGTACATAGCTTGTTCACATAATTTCAACATGATTGGTGAGTGGTCAGAGTTCATGTCATAGCTATGTTGTGTATCCAAATGATTTATTGATATTTGTTTATAAATGAAAAAGTCTATCAAATCTGGTATTCTGTTAGGATCAGTCGGCCAATATGTAGGCTTTCCAGTGGATATGGAATCACAGTTTAACAGTTGCATTGCAACGAGTAACTGTCTTCCCTTTGTGTTGGTTAATCTGGATCCCCAGTGCACATGCTTTGCATTAAAGTCACCTCCTAGAATAGAACGCTGTCCTAAGAGGCTCAAGAAGCTCACGTATTTGTCGTGTTTGATGGCGTGTCGCGGGGGAGAGTAAAATGAGGCTATAGTAATGGGATACTTGGTAGTCTCAATTCGGATAGCCACTGACTGAATTTCAGGTTCTTCGATCTTTACTTCTTCGGTATGAGAAATGTCCCGCCCGAAGCACTATTAAATGGGTGCAATGCGTTGTAAACCTTGTATCCTTTAAAGCTAATATATGTTTCCCTGGTAAAGTGTGTTTCAGATATGAGACATACATCAATACCTTCCGTGTTCAGAATGAGTTGTAACTCTTGTTGATGGTTGAGTAGCCCATTGGCATTCCATGTCATGATTTTGAGTTGATTATTCATTTTTGGATGTATTTCTTGAAGTAGCTTTTTTAAGAGAATACAATACTACGAGACAGCTCTTTTTGCTAGCTTTGACAATCGATCGTCGAAATATGAAATTACCTTTAGGATTTCATCTAGTTTCGATTCTAGCTTGTTGGGCGGCTGACTAGTGACCGTGGCTTCTATACTTCGCCTACCAGCTGCTTGGGCATAGGTTCGGTGTATGTCACTCTTCTTTTGCGTAGGTTGGGTATTCAAAACTGGTTGTTGTCGTTGTATTGAACCCGTAGGTTTTTTTGTAGCCTTATTCTTTATGTTTTACATTTCTTTCGCAACCATACATCCTCTGTAGCTGTCATGTTGTGGTTCACCACAATGCACACATTTAGGTTTGACTTCTGTTGGTTTGTTACAGTCTCGTGTAAAATGCTTACCTGTCAATAATCATTTAAGGCGGTAAGAAGGTCGCCGGGGCAGCTAGTTTTAAATGTAACATCTATATAAATAAAAATGAATCGCCGTTCGTTTGTCTCGCTAAAACTCTGCAACGGGTACACAGATTTGGTTTTCGCATTATGATTTCTAAGAAGTTCAGGGATCGTTTAAAAGGTTAATTTAAGGCGGTGCGAAGGTCACCGAGGCAGCTAGTCTGTACCTACATATAAATAAGAATGAATCGCCGTTCGTTTATCTCGCTAAAACTTGGAAACAGCTGGACAGAATTGGCTAATTTTGGTCTTGAAATATTCGTGGAGGTTCGGGGAAGGTTTTAAAGGTGGAACGAAGTTCGCCGGGACAGCTAGTTGAAAATAAAAAAATACGATTCACAATCAAGCTTCTCGCATCGTTCAGACTACGCTATAGTACATGGGGCACACTAAAAGTTTTGCACTTCTAGCTAATCGGAACTATTTGGATTTCGAATGTTATATTTTTTTAAACGTTGCAACCTTCTTAGTAATAAAAAAAGCAATTGGCGGGAAATCATTTGTCAATTGTTTTTTATCACACATCAAAGTTCTACAGTATGCAACGAAAATGGAATTAAGTCGAAAAGATTTTAGAGCGATGATTTTTTATGATTTTAAAAGTTCTTTCTCTCCGCAAGACTGTGCCGCTCGTCTTCAAAATGCTTTTGGGAAAGAAGGACCTTGTTTGAGCACCGTGAGGCGATGGTTTGCTGAATTTGAGAGAGGTCGAGTTTCTTTACATGACGAATTTCGTGAAGGGTGGCCTTCAACTGCCGTCAACGAAAATAATGTGGCTACTGTTAAGCGGTTAATTGAAGAAAACCCCGCGGATTACCTATGAGACAATTCGAGGACTATTGGGGATTAGTATGAGTCAAATCCAGAAAATTTTACACGAAGAATTGAAAGTTCGGAAACTTTGTTGTCGTTGGATCCCTCATGAACTGATAGCGGAGCAGAAGCGGACTCGCGTGGGGACATTCTAATGCTGTTTATGACATTGTCACAGGAGACGAAACGTGGATTTATTGTTTTGAACCCGAAAAAAACAGCAATCTTGTGAATGGGTGTTTGTAAAATGAGAACAAGCCAACAAAAGTGAGGCAGGCGAGAAACGTTGGTAAAAAAATTATTGCGTTTTTTTTCTCAGCTACGGGTCCCATCTGTATAATTCCACTTGAAGATGAAAAGAGTGTTAATTTTATTTTTTTATAATTTATTTTCAGGCTACACAAGAAAAGTTACAGATTGTAATTAACTTATTCTATGGCCCATAGATACATACCAAAACTAAGAATACATAATAATATAATTATCTTATAATATAAATACTAATACTGTATTTACTAGACGGGTGTCGTGTGATACTTCGCGTTAGGTAACGTGCCGCGAAAACGTCTATATACGACACCTTTCGGCCAAAACTCTTCTTTAAGGAATTTGTCGAGATGTTGAGTCGGTACCCTAATCACGAACGACTTGAAGTTCGTGTTATGGCGCGACTCCAACCTCTCGACTCTTAAAGTCCAGTTGGTCTTCGTCCGAATGTACTCCACGATCTCATTATCCTTCGTGGAGTGATGTAGCCGGGACACGTACAGTAGCGTACATGGTATAGCAGGACGTAACAGCATATTAGATCCTGCTGGTCCTGTACCGCACTGGTTTCGACAAGGAGGCTTCCTTTTCTTCTTCTCCACCTTTATAAAGCCATCCTCGTCACACGCATTCTTTTTCGAGGGCCTCAGTTTTGGCACAGAGGTCTCCTGTCGTTTTTTTGAAGTTCCCGCGGGTTTCTTGGTTGCGGTTACGTCAGCGTAGGCACGACTTGGTGTTAACGTACCTACATGACTCACAACGTTCTCCGCTACCGCTGTTGGAACAGGGACAGCGACGGTGCGTTTCGCCCTGCAAGCACTATCGGCGACTGATGACGCAAATTCACTTAGTGACTCAAAACTGCTCACCGTTGCATTTTGAGCCCCACGACTCGGGTAAACGCTCGGGGCGTCCGGTGACTTACTTGTAGAAATAGCGTTACGTAATAACACTACCTCAGCACGTAGTTCACCTATAATGCGATCAGACGCCTCCATTTTTAACTCCACGCTGGCCAGGCTTGCTTTTAAAGATGTGATATCCTTGAGCAACCTGGTGACGTCGACGTGATCAAACGTAACCGGGGGCAACATGTGCAAATTTTTCGCGACGAAAGCTGGCACGTCGTCTGGGTCAGTCACCTTCAGCAAGGTGACGATGTCCTGGATACTCTTCTCGGTACCATCCCTCCGTCGAGGCGGCATCTCGTCGAGCTTACCCAGCGTCTGGAAGAGTAGTCTTCTGCCGCTACTCACATCCTCTTCTTTGAAGTTGGACTTGCAAATCTGCAGGATGCTAACTTCGTCCATAGTGTCGATGGCATGCTGAATGAATGCCAACAGCTCGTTAGCTATGAGTGTTTGCGAACTCATAGTGAAAGTATTCGGCGGTGTCTATTGCCACGCATCACATTAATTAAATAAATAATTAATTAGTTTGCACTATACACGTCCGTACGAGAGGTCGGCCGAACGCGTATGGTAATGCCGAGTGGTATTCTACCATTTGTTTACCCAGGGTGTTAGAAAAAGTTAACGAAAGACGACCCAAAAGCCGCGTTCTCCTACATCATGACAACGCTTCTTCACACACGGCCAACAAAACAAAGTCATTTTTAGCTTCCGAAAAAATACAACTCGTCACCCATCCTGCGCATAGCCATAGCTGACCTAGCACCAGGTGATTTCTGTATTTTCCCCAAAATCAAAGATTTGATGAGAGGTTTCACTTTTACCAACTCCGAAGAGGCAGTGATAGCGTTCAATCAGCACGTAGAAAACATGCTTTCAGATCTGTGGTCCTCCTGTTTTAAAAAATGGTTCGATCGCATGAAAAAATGTTTAAAATGTAAAGGAGAGTATTTTGAAACGCAATAAACATAATATTTGGGTTTTAACATGTTGTTTTTTTAAGTTACGCAAAACTTATAGTGTGACCACACATCAATAAATCTCACCATACATTTACTATGAACACGTTCCCACTACGCTATACTATATAGTATGGGCTTACTATACGCTATATAACTGTTTGAATCGCTGCCGCTGTGCTATGGCTGTGTTGGGTGCGCTATATCGCAAGCCACCCCCTCCAGCAGTTTTCCTCCCACCGCTACGCCCGCTACAGTCGCTCGTTGCGTCGCCGCGCGTCGCAAATTTTTTTTGCGATGAATAGTTAGCCCGATAGTGCGCGAAAACGATTTGCAACCCTTTTTCAAGATGGCGGAAAACCCATAAGCTTGATGTATGGGACCCCACAAACTTGGATTTAAAATTTCACTACTATCTACTTCGCGAATATCTAAAAAATAAAATAGCGTCCTCTGACTTTTGCACACCCAAATGTAACATTTCAATGGACTATATTTATGTATTATCACAGTATTTTGTATGTACTTTAAACGCTTGCGAAAATGTAAACGCCATGCTCTATATATTTTACTAGCGGACACCCGCGGCTTCGCCCACTTCACAAATTATATAGGTACTAAAACCTTCAACGAAACAATTCAAATTCCTTAATAATAAAACATGAATAAAACAGTCCATAATAAAAAATAGTGAATAAAGTCTGGATAAAGTCTTGATAGGGTTGTACTTAAATTCTATCAAGGGCAGCACAGCAGTTCACTCAAAGTCACAGCACTATCTTTCAGTGCGCCATTTTTTTTCATTGTGCCTTCGCCCGTGGAACTGTTAAGTCACAGTCAGCAGAAGATACATGGGTTTAATAATTTGTTGAAGTTTATCTGCGTTACATTATTTTAGTGAAAGTGAAAATTTAAATCTAGTTATAAATAGTAGTATTGGTTGACACCACCATGCGGCTACCGTTCACACTAGCTTTCGCCCTTCTATTTATAGCGTTTGGAGTTCCGTCAAACGCCCAAAGTGAGTACAATAATTAATTTCATTCATCTATTGATCTGTTACCTACAACATATTTAAATTTTAGTATATTATTATGCATCATATCTCATGTAGAATGCAGGTCTCACAGCGTATTGACATCTGTACTTATTTATAGTTCTCAATTTAACGGGAGACAAGACTTCTGTGTACAGTAGGTACAGTAGGTATGATGTGATGTCAGTCACTGGATGAGTAATTAACTGCTGCGACCTCTTTGTGTTCATAATGTATGTCGTTTAGCTTGATGATCATTTATTAATATCCCGACTGGACTATTAATTAGAAAATAAATAATCTCGCAAGCCTGAACACAAAATGGCTTACGTATTATTCAATCTCATAGAAGACAGGACGATCAAATTACGCAATTAGATAGTAAGTGATATTTATTGTTTAGAATTCAAGGTTATTATTTCTTTTTTAGCAAAATATACATATTTATTTACAATAAGAATTACAATATACAAAATATACATAATTATAGACTAAAAATATTTACATTACAAAATATCGTTTAAAAAATCCTCCGCGTCATTGCCGACTGGGAAGGTTCCCAGAATGCTGGCTGTGTTGCCACGTTGGATGGCGATATATTATTCTTTGGGCCAGAAAATAGCCAGCCTTCTGGTCCTGAGAAGCATCGATTAGGCGTTTAGCAATGTCTCTATAAAGGCGGCGAGCACTCGGACCCCATGACCCCAGTGTATCAACCCCAAACGGCTCAAATATGTAATCACCTGCTAGGTTAGCATATTTACGCCGTTTAAAGCCTTCAGCCGATGCAGCAGCAGCGCCGGCACATCCGGATGTGCTTGGAAGGTGTGAAGGTGCTAAGGTGTCAACGCATGTAGCGTCCCACACCAAAGGCCTTCCCATCTTCCACGGTAGCAACGACATACCGTCCGGTCTCTTTCCATCGCTTCGTGCTAAACCATTTGGTTCACGTACGGCCGGAAGACCAGCGTTGGAAAGAGCCCTACGAATTATGTCGTTTAGAATAGCGTGCCGAGGTATACGACCTGCGCTTCTGCTACAAGAAAGGCCATGGTGTCCCAGATTATCGACGGCCACTCCACAGGTGCAATGATGCGGGGATACACAAGGTGTACCCAGCCGAAGGCAAGTGGCAATGTGGAAGGTTGTGTCGTCCAACATTGTACCGATGTTGGGCGATGGGAGCGCCTGGATCCATAACCCTGACTCCCATTCTCCAACAGCTAGTAGGCGTGCACGCTCTGAAATATTGACAGAAGTGTCAATTAGTGTATTAATTCTCAATTTACAGAGCGGTGAATCCCACAGTCGATGTGAGCCTAGGCGTGAGGGCAGGTCAGTGTCGGGGCAAGACATCCTCCAAGCATTTATGGCATCGGGCTTGCATCGCACCTCGGAATCAATCAGTGTATTTGACAAAATTTTCCTGACTAATTCTTCGGTGCTATGGACCGACGACAGAAATGCTGGCAGACTGACATCTGTGACTCTACGAATACCTAGCCCGCCCAAGCGAACTGGAAGAGACGCTTGGACCCAGGCCCGGTCATTAATATTTACATTTAAAATTTTACACAAAGAATTTTGTATTAAGTTGTCTAGTCTGCCCAAAATTTCTACATTTTTCCAAAATTGTCCTGAACGGAGGGCCACATGCCCTCCGTTAAATTTGGGTACGAAAAGACAAAAACGAAGAATAGTGAAAGCTGAATGAATATTGATATTATATAGACTATCAATAACCTGATCAAAATTTTGAATTTTTTCCTCGATAAAAGTGGAAAAACCATCTTCTAAAATCGGGGACCCTAGGAGGCGTAAAGAAGTTTTGTCCAAAACTTTTATGTTGCGGGCCAGACAGTTGAATTTGGAGATTGTTGTTAATTTATCTGTGTTTTCAGATATAAAAATCTCACATTTATTCGGGTTCAGTTCTAAGCCAATTGACTGAAACTCGTTCTTTATAAGGGCTAAATCTTGTAAAACTGTCTCTACTTTTCCCCCTAAAGTCCCGTCGTCTAGATACCAAATGTTAAATTTGGATTTTATTTTTTGAATTATTGGGTTAATGGCCAAACTGAAGATGACTGGTCCCAACGGATCACCTTGCTGACATCCAACGGCTGAATTCAAAAGGTGGTCTTTATAAATTAATTTTGTTGGCTGACTATAGCATTGCCAAAGAAAATTAAATATTTGGGGGTTTCTAATTTGGCCTGTGTCAGCAAGGTGTCCCTGTTTACAGAGTTGAAGGCGTTTTTCAGGTCAACTTTCAAGATGACCTCTCCATCTTCGCTACTGTCAAGGTATGTTGCAAGCGCATGGATTGCGGCCTCACAACCTCCTTTTGAACCAAAACCTAATTGAAAGGGCTGAAATTTGGTAGTAAGCTCCGTACTATAAAAACGACAACAAATGTTGGCTTCCAAACGCCGCAAAGTGCTACCTACGGCAATGGGACGAATGCCACCATCCTTCTTGTTAAGGGCACATAAATTGGCCCCATACAAAATATCTGTGATGCCACTGTCCACATTGCCTAAGAGCATGAGGTTGACTAGAGCTGTTAGCTCCCTCAGAAGTACATCACCAGCTTCCCCAGCGCTCGGACACAACAGATCCTTAAGGTGCTGTGGTGTCAGACCGTCAAGTCCACCAGCTGATCCAAAACGAAAGGAGTCAACAGCTGTGCGCACATCCTTGACAGTAGTCTCAAGATTTTCTGTATCGTTGTTCGGAGGATCAGGGAAAGAGAGGTCAGCTGCGGATGGTGGGTGCTTACTCTGCAAGCCCGTAAAAGTTTCTACAGAATAAGGAGCCAGCACGTCGCTACTAAAAAGTAGCCTTGCCGCCCCACTGATGTCGCCTTCCCTTACTTTATTCTCTACAAGTTTTAATTTCTTGGCCTGAGAATAATCAGGGGCCGAAATGTGGATTGAATTTGAATTGAAAATGTTAAAATGGTTTGTACAATTTTCTTTGATTTGAACCGTCAAAGATGTCAACGGCCTTTTCTTTACGTGTAGGATTCTATAAGGGAAGGTTAACATTTGTTCCCAAGCGCTAAAGGTATTTTCCCAGACTACTTGACCAATGCAGGAGGCTAAACATTGAGCCACAGAGGTTCTCGCACCTCGGGGGATTCTTTTTAAAACCGGAATAGAATTTTTCATGGTACTTAACCTTTGCCAAAAGGGAATTTCGATATTATCAGAATGTTCTTGTTGATTTGTGATATTGGCACTACCATTACCACTATTAGTCTCAACAACTAACAAGTAATAGGAAGGCAAGTTGCTGACAGCGAGCTCCTGACAGCGAGCTCCTGACAGCGAGCTTCGGCCAAACATGTTACTTGTAGTTGTGTTGGAAGTACGTACCAACATAACTTGTGACAACCATCTTGTGGTGTTTGCCAACTTACTAGTGTTATCATAAAGTATAATCATTTATTAGAGTAAATATTGTACTACTAGCAGTAATGTTACAATAACAAGTAATTACTTTCAGCTATTCTCAGAATAACTAATGTTCTACTGTTGTTAACACAATCATATAAATTTATAATGTAATCACTTGCAAGTAATTTTTATTTCATCTACCTATAGTTACTTTTTATGATCCATCACAAGTCCACAATTTTATCTAACCTCGTTATAATTACATTAATTGAAGTGAAGACAGTTGCTTCTTATATTGGTGCTGTTGTCGGACTATGTGAGGAAGTATGTGGTGGCCATGAGAAAGGATGCCTAAGTACACTTTTACACTACCTTTTTTTTCACTGAACAACAACCCAGTGAGGAGGTAGGGGAGCATTCAGTGCAATTTGTTCGGCGGACCTTTGCCCAGTGCGTGTAAAGACATTCATTATAAGTCGTATCTGGTGAAAACACCAGTCCATTGTCGGGTAAAAAATACGCTTGTCCAAAAGGGCCGTAAGGTGGCACTCTTCAAAATCAGTCAAAATGGACCGTTATGGTACGGTAGTTGTACGGTACTTGGAAAATCACATGTAAAAATTTCGAGAATTCATATATCCAAATTTAGAATTTTCATGAGTATGCTTGGTGATACAGGACCCTTTATAATTATACAACTGACTAAAATTTAAAAAAATAATTAGCCGTTTTTGAGAAAATAGTTAAAAATCTGGTTTTACGGTTATTCATATCTCAACCTGACCTTAGAAAATTCAATTCAATGAATTTCCCCGTCAGCTGTTCCATTCGTAATACTCATTCATGGTAAATTTAAGCAAAACTGGTAGAGTGGTTTGGGCTGTGCATTATTTTTTTTTTTTTTTTTTATTTATTTATTTATTATTACATTTATACATTTTACAGCCAATAAATTTATCCTGTAAACCTACATAGGTTTGTGTAGGATAAACCATTCTCTTCTCGTTAACTTCTTCACAAAGTTAGGTAGTTAATACTTGAATACTTACTACATACAAATCAACATTGTGTAACAGTGAGTGTTGAATTAAAGTACCCATCATTAGTTATAAGTAAGATATTATATAGGTAAAAGTAAAAATCTAAAAACGATAAAACCAAGCAAACGCGCGCGATGCACCTAGCAGCACCTAGCCCGGCCAAAAGGCAAAAAACACCAGCCGTAAGCCACGCCCACCCCCCGACTATACAGGTTGTTCCAGTTCAAGTAGCTGGTTGTAATATTTTTTCGTGACAGCCTTAAGATTACGTGCAGTTATATTACTTTTTACTTCGGGTGGTAGCTTATTTATCAATTTGGGCAGTATGTACTCCGAGGTTCTTTTACTGTAGAAGTTCCGAAATCTGGGCATAGTTAGACGCTTATTAGCAATACTTCTTGTAACTATGGTCGTATTATTTGTTTTAGGTATTTGAATTTCCTTTCTGAAGTACTGCTCCACTAAAATACTAAATTCCACTTTTTTATGTATTGGCATGACATCGCAAAACTTAAACAGTCCCAGAGGATCATCTTTATATTTTAGTTTTATTTTGTGTGGTACAATCAATGTAAGCAACCTATACTGTAAGTTAAAGATTTGGTCCAAGTACGTCTTGTATGTCCTTCCATAGCTGCTCAAACCATACGATACGATGCTTTCCACCAAAGCTTTGTACATAGTCAACAACGTCAACAACACATCAAAAGGTATTCTATCTATTTCTAGTCTCTATTTTTAATAATGTAAAATTTACCCAAAATCGCACGCAATTTACTACCGACCCTATCAATATGTCTAGCCCAACTGAACCTATTATCTATTACCAGACCAAGGTAGGTCACATCAGTCACCTTCTCCAGCGACACTGCTGTGCAACTGTTGTTGTGCAGACAGTCGGGACTGTGAGCTGTGACCTTAACACTAACCTCACTCGGATTATGATTGTGACTTGAGTGGATATGAATGAGTTTTGTCTTTTCAGCGTTCAAGACTAGACCTGCATCGTGCGACCATTTACAGATGGTTGTAAAATCTTTTTGTATATGTTCATTCGCAACGTTTAGGTCACTATTAGCAGCTATCAGACAAGTATCATCTGCAAATTGAAACACAGTGCATTGCTCAACCACATTTTTGAGGTCATTTACATAGGCTAGGTAGTGCAAAGGACCAAGGACCGATCCCTGAGCTGTGCCTTCTGTGACCTCAACACTGTCACTGTGCGCCTTGCCGACTCTTACCTGATAACAGCGGTTGTCGAGGTAGTCTTTACACCATTCAAGAAGAGGGCCACGAACACCACTGATATCTAGTCGCTGGACTAACTGATCGTGTCTCAAAGTATCGAACGCTTTGCTATAATCAATAAAAACTAGTAGTACGTGTTTCTTGTCGTTTAAGCAACTATTTACTGTATCAGTGAAACGAGATAACAAAAGTGTTGTACTTTTTTTTGGTTGAAATCCGAACTGTTGAGAACATAGGACGTTCGCCGCATAGAATTGTTGAATGACCTCACACACGTACTTTTCAACGATTTTATCGAGCACAGGCAGTATTGTGATAGGGCGGTACTTAGAGTAGTCCTGAGCATTGCCACCTTTATGAATCGGTCTGACAATACCTCTCTTCAGATCTTTTGGATAGCATCCCGTTTCTATAGTGGTATTTATTAGGCGCGCGATTGCATCACTTATTTTGTCCGACAAATGTATAACATCAGTTGCCCTTACACGGTCAGCACCTGGGGCCTTGTGAGGATTCACCTTGTTGAGTATCATGGATCATTGGAAACTCTAAATATTTTTTTTTCACATTCACAATTCTTTAAGTGAAAGTGGCTAGGCTAGTGATGAGATGATTCTTTACAAGTTCTACTAAAGCTTGTTCTTAATAAAATATTTACAAAATAAATGAATGTACAAACTATCATAGACCAGAATGTACATATAGTTATGGTATTGAATATTTAATTGCAATTTTGGACAAAATATGTGAATTAATATAGATAGGATTTAATATTAGTATACTTACAGACTTACAGGTAAATGCGAATGTTTTGTTTTATAACTACTAGGCCTAGAACGGCTGCACCGATTTGGCTAATTTCGTGGAGTCTCAGGGAAGGTTGGTTGAGTTTAGAAGTGAAACGAACTTTGCCAGGACAACTAGTATATAACTAGGTCGCCGCAGTCGCGAAACGTACCGTTACGCTGCAGCATATATTTGAGCGAAGCGAGTTTAAATTCAAAATTCTGGCATCGTAATAACCTGGGTAATTCTGTAAGCTATTGATGAGTGCAAGAAAATCCGAAATCGGCCGAGTATTCGCCGAGAAACAATTTAACATAAATCGTTTGAAAAATAATTTGAGTCACCCGTTGAGAGCTCCGATCGACTTCGGCTCGCTTCGCTCAATAATAAATAATCATCTCCCAGTGACGTTATTAAATCGGACGGTCCGTCGGCGACGGCGGCGCGGGCGGCGCCAGAGCTAGCATCACCACTGTAATAGATACTGAGTCACGTCGTTAAAGGAGTCTCCAAGGTAGCGTTGTGTTTGCTTTTTGTGGCTGTGGCTCTAAGATCACTAAGATGCGCTATTTTTTAAACAAATAGCATTTTTAATTGGAAGCTCAACTGGAAGTAGTACGATGTGAAAAATGTATATTTCTCATTTTGAAAAATAGTCAGTTGAAGCTTAAGATCTGAGAAATATTCTGCCGCCGTCTGGATTTGCACAACGCCACTGCCACCGGCGGCGGCGGCGGTGTTCGATCAATTCAAGTGTAGGCGCGTATACATATCGCAACGCGGGGAGGTCAGTCAGAGCAGTAGAGTAGGTAGCGTTCGCGTAGGTAATGTCGCTAGTGATCAGTGGTGTGTGTTGTGTCTTGTGTGTGACACCGCGTGGCGTGCGCAGACGCAGACGGTGTGTCGGAGCGGCACGTGACGGTGCAGGAGGGCGCGCCGCTCGGCGTGGAGTGCGCACTGGGCGTGGAGGAGCGCGCCGAGTGGCGGCTGGACGGGCGCTCCGTGCCGGCCGACCTGCGGCCCGCCGGTGAGCGGCCGGGCGCGCCGGGACGCCTGGCGGCGCGGCTGGAGGCGCCGGCCGCGCGCGTGCACCACGCCGGCGTGTACACGTGCGCGCCGCGCCCCTCGCAGCGGGTGGTGGTGCGCGTGCTGCCCCGCCCCGCCGGCACTGCCGCCGGTACTGCCGGTACTGGGCCCTCTCGTAGCGCTGTCTCGCTCTAGATTGTCGTGCCTTTGCATAAGCATTGGTTGTTGGTGCCGAGTGTCTTCCAGGAAACGCTACTTACCTTAATATACCTACCTAAAAATACAAAAATGATAATATATAATACCCATAACCTGCTGCGTAGATCGTTCACTGGGCGACACAAGGTTCTACTGTATCGCTTTACTGTCCGTACACGTTGTTAGTTAGTTAGATTTTACTTTGGTGAATAATGTATAAATAGGTTTTCAAACTATTAGTAGTAACTTTCGATGGTAGCTTGGATTCGGTATAATAGATTCTACCCTACATGTCAGAAAATTTTATTTTGCATAGTATCGAATAACATGAGCATAAATCGTTGACAAATAAAAGAGATGCTCCAAATTGGAGCCCTGTAGTACACCAGAAGGCACCGTCCTGGACACAGATTTAAAACCTCTTAAGCTGTGATATTTATTCTTGAGATAATAATAAAACCACCGTCTAGCGGCAGCTAGCGATCCACAGATACCTGCGTGAGCCAGCTTGTATTGGTGGACTATGATCAACCACATCAAATGCTTTCGAAAGATCAGTGTCCCTTTACACGGTGAATTTATTTAGTATGTACCTCCCTCGAGTCTTATATCGCGTCATTTGAGATCCAACAAATAAAAGATCAACATCTGCGTCGCAAGATACTGTACTTGTGGACATTGAAGATCGACTTCCCCAGAGTGCATGAAATAAAATATATATTTCTTTAAGTCACACTTAACGTGCGAACACTAGTTTCTTTTTTTGTGTATTGGAGTGATATATGCCAGCTTTTATTTAGAACGCAAAACATTACAGGAGAAAGACTTATTGAAAATCAAATGAAAGTGGGTCGACTAATTTGCTATAAACAGTTGTTGGTAATAGTTTAGTTTAATTTTATATGAATATAATAGTAAGACATACGTCGCTCAGGTGAGCGACGTATGTATGCTACGCATTATGACATCTGAACATGATGTGAACTCTCTGTATTCTTATAAACACACTTGTCTTTCGCAACGCTGTCGTAAGTGGCTCTCGATTGAGCACTGAGATTCTCCCAGATGACAGATACCCGGCATTTGTATTATGCATCGACACGGATTCATACGATAGGTGACCGCCCCGCATTAGTTGTTCCGTCCCGAGTCCCGAGGCCCGTCTATCGTTAATACACACCTACTAGTCGCCGCGGTATCTACGATCGTCTTGTACTCGCGGTATTCATCATCATTGCTTGCTTTATACAATCGTCAGTAGTTTACCGCACCGTATGCCTTAGGGCGCTTTTAGACGAGCGTATTTTTCAGTGGACCACGGACCGTTGTTTTCACCGGATTCACCGGTGGTGTATGGCAAACAATGAAATAATGCTTTTACGCGCACCGGACATAAGTCCGTCAAACAAATGGCGCTGAATGTAGGTACCGCGATCTCTCCTTATCGGTCCGTTGTCCGGTGAAAAAAACGGGCGTGTAAAAGTACAAAAGCACTTAGCCCGACCAATATTGTAGTTATTATTACATAGGTACTTACATTTAGATAACTTTATTGTGTTGTAGAACGTTATCTATGTAGGTAATTAATGATAAATACAATTTGGTAGTTATTTAAGTAAGCGTATGTTTGAACAAAGATTACCTATACTTATACTCGTCACGTACTCACGTATGGCGCTAAGCTCGACCCCGCCCCGCCCCGCCGCCCCGCTGTTCTAGGCCACGCTGACTGGTTGAATCTCATCTAGAACCAGCCGACCGCGACCTAGCATGATAGCATGCCAGCGTCGCGCGTCGCGTCGGTCGACTCGGTCATGTGCTGCGATAGGTCCCTACCTACCTGTTGTTTGTGTACTATGTCCACGTCTGGTGTACCACTACCAGGTGGGCACTTGGCAGGCTGTTGCAGGTGGGGCTTTTGGGAATATGTAGATACGATAAACAATCCACCGTAGGTGGGAGCTCAGTATACGACCGACGTTGAAAATTAAACAATAGGTGCCTACCTACTTCGTACTTCCTACATAATATGTTATAATACGATGGTGGATTGAAAAGTAGTCGGCCTAACACTGATCCATTTAGTTCTAGAAATCAAATCTACCCACATTATTTAGTTCAGTTCAGACCTGTTAATTGTGTGAAGTTTGAAACGTGTGCGATAATTAGTTTTAATTTTATAAATTTATTAACAAAGCAATCTGACATCATTTCCGCAAATGGAGCAAATCGAGCAGCGTGCCGTCATTAAGTACCTCCATAAGAAGGGGCTGTCATCAAAAGCCATCCATGATGATGTAGTCAGTACATTAGGGGATTGCGCTCTTTCATATTCATCCGTCAAAAAATGGATAGCAGAATTCAAGCGTGGTAGAGAGAGTGTGAAAGACGAACCCCGCTCTGGAAGGCCTTCGACGTCCACTACTGATGAAAATGTTAAAAAAATACTCGATTTAATTATGGGAGACCGCAGATTGAAAATTAGAGAGATAACCGAGATTATAGGCATCTTTTATGAACGTACTCCAAACATAATAGTCAACGTGTTGGGTTTCCACAAGGTGTCTGCGAGATGGGTTCCGCGACTGCTTTCAGTTGAGCAAAAAAGGATGCGATTGACTAATGCATGCGACTGTTTGGAGTTATTTGAAGCTGATGAATGTGATTTTTTGAATCGTTTTGTTACTATGGATGAAACATGGGTCCATTACTGTACACCGGAAACAAAACAACAATCAAAACAGTGGAAAAGACCTGGTTCACCACCCCTCAAAAAGGCTAAGTCGATTTTATCGGCAAGTAAGGTGATGGCTTCAGCATTCTGGGATTCGAAGGGTGTGATTGTGGTTGATTATCTTGAAAGGGGTCAGACTATAAACTCTGATTATTACTGCACCTTACTACGTCGTTTACGAGAGGAAATAAAAGATAAACGTCCAGGAATTATCAGAAGAAAAGTCCTGTTTCATCAAGATAACGCTCGTGTTCACACGACTGTCCAATCAATAGCAGAAATTCACAACTGTGGCTTTGAACTGTTACCGCATCCACCTTATTCACCTGATCTGGCACCGTCAGACTTTTTTCTGTTCCCTAACCTAAAAAAGCACTTGGGAGGTCAAAGATTTTTGACAAATGACGAGGTCAAAGCAGCAGTAGACGCATATTTTGACTCCAAGGAAGAATCATTTTTTTTCAACGGGTTAAATGCTTGGAAGGGAAGATGGCAAAAGTGCATTGAACTTGATGGTGATTACGTTGAAAAATAAAAATATATTTCATTTATTATGTATTTATTTTCTTGATTAGGCCGATTACTTTTCAATCCACCCTCGTATTATACTATCTGTTAGTATAATATTATAATACGTTAAGTTATAATAACATATCAAAACTTCCTCGAAACCCACTCTATCCTTTAGTGAAAGCAGTATGATAATCGGTGCAGTAGTTTTTGAGGAGTTTATCGCGAACAGACGGACAGACGCGGCGGATGACTTAATTTTATAATAAATATGTATAGATTTCTTGCTTTTCTGCTATTATTTATTTATTTATTATTGTACACGAATACAACACGAATTTGACGTTTAGATAACAAAATATAGCTTTGTACATACAGATATGGCTTGCCACTTGCCACATGCCGTGGTGGGTTGAGTAGGTAGATAAGGAACGTTATGTAGGTGCCTAGGTACCCTCAAAATGTCTCACCAATCAATCTAGCATTATTTTATTAATTTGTAGTTAGATATTTAGATGAGAACAGTTAATAGTGTTGAGGTGCGCTGTCTTACAATTATTCCATTGTTTTTTTCGTAGGTATAGTTCGCTAGGGATAAGGGGAGCTTTGCATTTGTGTGAGTGACCACGAAAAGTAGAGTAAAAACTTTTTGTAGCTGTGTGTACAACACAGTGTGAGTAACAGAGGTCACCTATATGTTCACGTACACGTACACTGCACTCACACAAATGCAAAGCTCCGCTTACGCCTTTTTACCTATACCTACCTTGAATCTAATTTACCTACACTCATACTGTATTGTGTTTGTGTCACCTTCACCTGTGAACTTAACATAAATGTAATCATAATCTGTATGTGTACTATCACTACATACACATATATTACCATTACATAGGGTTTTTAGGGTTCCGTATTTTTATTATCTTCCCTATTGGAAAGTTGCCGTACTCAGTAGTGGAGCGATCGCATAGATCTGTTTACCGTGAGTGATAGCGACGAGCTTGTTGCAGCCTCGCCGTCGGCCCCCGCCCCCGCCCCCACGGGCGCGCCCGAGCCGGCGCCGGACGCGGGCGCGGGCCCGGGCGTCGTGCTCTACGACGTGGGCCGCCTCTTCTCGCTCAACTGCAGCCTGGCGCCCGAGGGAGGCGCCGCCATCGTATGGTGAGTGCGTCCGTCCGTCCGTCTGTCTCCGTCCGTCTCGCGGGCTCCGACACGACACGATACCTCACCGCCGCGTCGCTCTCTGTCGCAGGAAGAAGAACGACACCGCGGTGGAGAGCGTGTGGGACCTGAGCACCCGCTACGCTCTCGACAAGGAGGGCTCCGTGTTCCGCATGCTGCTGCGCACTTCGGAGGACGACTTCGGCAACTACACGTGCGCACTGGGCGGCGCCTCCGAGACGTGGGAGGTGCGCGGCCGACCCTACGCCAAGCTGCCGCACAACACCAACGTCGTGGAGAACCAGAAGCTGAAGCTGACGTGCAAGGTGAGTGTAGTCTGTGTGTGTGCGTGTGTGTGTGTGTGTGTGTGTAGCCAGTACTGGAGCGTGTGTGTTCGCAGGTGACGGGCAAGCCGTACCCGGCGGTGACGTGGACTTTCGCTAACGGCTCGATGAACGGCACGGACGTGGCGGTGGCGCTGGGCGGGCGGGCCGTGCTGCGGCCCAGCGCGGCCGGCGTGGAGGGCGCCGAGCTGGTGGTGGAGTCTGCCCGGCGCGAGGACGCCGGCGTGTACACGTGCCACCCCGAGGGCGGCGTGGCGGCCTTCACCACGCTGCGCGTCAAGGACCAGTACGCCGCGCTGTGGCCCTTCCTGGGCATCTGCGCCGAGGTGTTCGTGCTGTGCGCCATCATCCTCGTGTACGAGAAGCGCCGCACCAAGCCCGAGCTGGACGACTCCGACACCGACAACCACGACCAGTGAGTGCCTCCCGCGACCCGCCACCCCGCACCCGCGGCGATGCTCACACCTCCGCTTGTGTGTTGCAGGAAGAAGTCGTAAGCGTCGCCCGCGCCGGAGCACTGCACCCGCCGACGCTGCATCGTTCGCTATTCAATTCTATAGTTTGTTATGTTATTATGTCTCAGTCGGATCGCGTCGCCTCGTATTTTATAGTTTTACTTCGTGATATAATTTGAGCGACACGTGTGTACTTATAATGTAAACCGAACAGCCGCGCGCCGCCCCATTACTTCCCCATCTCGTACATCTCGATATCTCGTGTCAGGCGCCACCTCGCGAGCTGCAGCTGTACCTAGTACTGACACCGCGGCCTAACAGCGCCCTCTGGAGGCACTTCTGTGAACAGAAGTATGTGGTGTAACGATTATATCTGTAGCTCGCGAAGGTGGCCCCATCTGTCTCGCTTAGTTAACCGCTCGGATAAGTACGTTTTTTTTATGTATAGTAAATAAAAACCAAAATATAGATCATATGTTATAAATTATAAATAATTACGTTTGAATTTTTGTTTCATTTCTTGTAAACCCTGCGATAAACGATCTGAGCCAGAGGAGAAAATTTCCATCACAAACGTGGCTTGAGAATGAACCAGCTCTATATCCGTCACGAAGCAGACTAGTTGTACACAGACACATGGTAACAGATAGAATGTGTGGCGACGCGACGACCTTCGTTCGATTGTTTTATCGTCGTCATTGCGCCATTGCGTCATTGCGCCATTGCGACATTGCGCCATTGCGTCATTGCCCATCGCACGGAAATATTTCTACGAGACTTGGTTGGGATGGGTTTTTGAAGTTGAATGCTGCTTTTTACCATTCCATCGATAATTTACATAATGCTACAATTGAGAATTCTAATTGGAGTATTCGCGGTAGTTCCATCATTTCATTATGACGTATAAATGGTACTAATGCGAAAAAAAAATTGCAGTAGCGTAGTTACCATCATGGAACTGAGCAAATGGAACTAAGGCGAACGAAGCAGACTTAGGCCCTTCTCCCGTTACGATACGCTCAGGCAACTGGTATCTTGACAATCTCCGTGATTGATCGCCGGAATAATAATAATCGGCAAATTAGTTAATTAAGCAGTACACCTCAGGTGACAGGTCAGAAACAGAATACCCAATACACTATCAATGACTCCGTACCGCTCTCTCTGCTTGTGACAGCATTCTGGAAGCAACATCCGATCCTTCCGGTAACATTAAGCCTCCTAGTATAATGTAAGGTTTTCTCTGACGGTGTGGGTTGCAGTATGGGCTATATGCTTAATCAGTACCTAAAGAACTGTATTCATTATATTCCCTAATAATATGTAATAATAATAAAGGCATATTATCTCTGGTTGTTCTCGTCTTGCGAATGGTGAGTATTTGCACAGACACAACCAAGTAGCCAGGATTATCCACCAGCAGCTTGCTCTAATGTATAACCTTGTCGACGTGGAGGTACCTTATTACAAGTATGTGCCCGACCCAGTTCTTGAAAACTGTCGTGTCACATTGTATTGGGATCGATCTATTATCACTGATAGGACTGTTATAGCTAACAGACCTGATATAGTGATAATGGATCGATTAAAGCGCCTTGCAGTAATGGTCGATATCATACATACCGCTTTCACGAGATTCTCGATATCATACATGACGAGAATCTCGTGAAAGCAGAAAAATATAAACAAATTAAATATTTGGACCTTCCTCACGAGATTGTCGACATGTGAGATGTGGATTCGGCGATTATTGTTCCAATAGCGTATCTGCACATGGCCTAATAGCCAAGAGTCTCGACCTCCACCTACAGAGGCTCGCGTTAGGCAGCTGGGTCAAGGGCTTAATGCAGAAGGCGGTTCTGTTGAATACGGCCCGTATTGTGCAGAAGTTCCTGTCTCTGGAGCCCTAACCACCGGTACCTTGGTCCCTGTACCTACTCGATACCGGTGGGTTACTGTTTTTTGTATTTTTTTTATAAATCTATTTAAAAATGTAATCAATATGTGTTTTTTTATAAGTTTATTTAAAACTATAATTAATATGTAAAAAGTTTAATAAAGGAAATAATAATAATAAAAACCCCCCCGGGGGGATAACCTTGGCGCGGTGGGGGGGCTTACGGGTACAAGGCACTGGATCTAAGGTATTAACAACCAACCGATAATTAAATCACCTACCCAAACTAATAATCCCCAAACCCATTCTATGGAGAAAAATAATTATGAAAAGTTCGTTTAAAAGATATAGTTTAAGGCCGCTACCCGGGGGCCACCGGGGTGCATCTAGAGCCGACGCTAGATGTCACAGTATGCGAACCGTGGGCGACGGGGGACTGAACAGGCGGGTTCCCCTCGATAAATATGTCACAGCCGAATCACCATCACCATTGTCACCATCAAGTATCTCATCTGTACATATTCCATCGCCATGCTTTTCATCTTCAGAATACACACCATTTCATCATAATCATTCACCGGTATCTAATTATAGTCATTCCATACCGCAAACTTCCTCACCATTATCTATAAATGCAACCTCTCCTACAAGGTCACCAGACGTTGTGCAGAAGGCATTAGCCACTAACCCTGCACCCACTGGACGACCTCATCGTGCGCGACGTAAATGGACAGAAGAAATGAATCGCTTCATTATTCGCACGTACCTCATCATCACTAAATATGAGACAATTAACATTAGGAACTACCTAGATCCACTACACTAAGAATTCGATGCCAAATACCCTCAAATGCAAGCAACTCGACAAAGAGTAGGAGACCAAAGAAGAGCTATAGTTAATAAAAAATTACTCACACAGTACAATGTACTGTGTGAGTAAATTTTTCTCTGTAGTTATTTCGTTTATTATGTCATAATAAACGAAATAACTACAGAAGTTAAAGAACATATAAAAACTAACAACTTAAGGACAGCTGAATCGACACAAATACACACTGCCAACACTAGAATTAAATGGTCCGACGACGTTAACGAGGCAATTATTAAGCGTTACTTTGAGATAACTGCAGCAGAACAAAACAGGACAGCTTATAGACAACAGCTCCATAAATTTATTACAGATACATATTCTCACTTGTCTCACATTACTGAACAAAGAGTAGCGGATCAAAGACGAATAATATTCAACAACAAGAAATATTGTAACAAAATTGCAGAGCTATGTAAAGAAACTGAACTGGAGCTAAGGAGAACTAATAACCAAATCATACCTCACGTAACAGAAATAGGACAGAATACTCAACCCCAAACTGCAAGTACACATCATGCTCATGATACTTCATATGAAAGTATGATTGGCACAACAGTTACACCTTCTGACACTCTTAACCCAACTACCATAAATAGCTCCAACAACCCTACCCGATGGCAATCTCAAATTCAATTCACCAAATTAGAATCAGACTTAGATAATGCTATTGCACGCTTCAGTGTTGTAAATCCTGAAGCACGCCCTTATATACCGAAGCAAAGACCATCACGAAAATTTTCTGAAATCGTTCAATACCTCAATAAAGAAGTCCTACCAAAGCATTTAAATCATGAAATAGAATTCAGTTCACTTCATACATTAATTTACTCAGCTGCTTATACCGCGTCATATTATAACGGAACTAATTTTGAAAGAGAACAAAACCAAGCTACAACTAACAGGAAACCCAATTGGCAAAGAAGAATTGAAAGTAGGATCGAAAAATATAGACAGGAAATAGGGCGGTTAACGCAATACATTTTAGGGAATAAAAGTCGGAGAATAACTAGGGCCGTAGAAGAAATAACAATTAAATATAAAACGCACTCTCATTACGAGGAACCTAACACAGAACCTCAACATTTCTTAGACACACTGAAACAAAAACTTAACGTGGCTTCTACAAGATTAAAACGATACTTAAACTGCACCAAACGAAAACAGCAAAATACTACATTTAAAACTAACGAAAAACGGTTTTACAGAACACTACAAATTAATCAACAAGCTACAGTGACAGACACTAATTCAGAAAGTAATTCACCTTCTCTACAACACTTACATGAGTTCTGGGCAGGTATTTGGGAAAATCCAGTACAGCACAACGATGATGCAGATTGGCTTCACAAAATAACAAGTAGGTCAGATATGAATAATATGGAGTTTGAAAACATTCCAGTAGACACATTCATTGAAATCATCAATCGCACACACAATTGGAAAGCACCTGGAACCGACAACATACATATGTCATTTTATTGAATCACCCAATACACTACCAAATTTCATCACACACGGCCTCACTTACATGCTACCAAAAGGTTCAGACGCTAAAAACCCAGCAAATTACAAACCAATCACATGCTTACAAACTCTCTACAAGATTATAACAACCATATCGAAATACATAATATTCTAGCAGAACAACAAAAAGGGTGTAGACGAAACAGTCAAGGCTGTAAAGAACAATTAACAATAGATGCAATAGTAATGAAGCAAGCTTAAACTAAAAACAGGAATATTCATACCATGTACATAGACTACAAAAAAGCATTTGACTCGGTTCCCCAGTTGGTTAATTCACATTCTGAAACATTACAAAGTCCATCCAAGTCTAATCTCGTTTTTATGTTCAGCCATGCAAACATGGCAAACTAAACTAAACCAACACCAGTCACCACGGCGCCAATAAAAATACAAAGAGGCATATTTCAAGGCGATACCCTGAGTCCTCTTTGGTTCTGTTTAGCCTTAAACCCGTTATCTGAACTTCTCAATAGCCACTAATGTAGGTTTTCAACTTCGTCACAATAACACTTCTCATGTAGGTACTATCACACTTATTATATATGGACGACATCAAACTATATGCAACAAATAACACTGAACTTACACAACTAGCTGATATTACACAAACATTTTCAACAGATATTAAAATGGAATTTGGAGTCGATAAGTGTAAAATTAATTCTATCTATCGTGGTAAAACACTAAATAGTACCTACACTCTTGAATCTGGTGAACACATACAGCCCATGGACGAACACAGCACATATAAATACTTAGGTTTTCATCAATCTAAACAAATTAAACAAAAGCTAGCAAAAGACACACTGAGCAAAAACTTCAAAACACGAGTTAACCAAATCTTAAGAACCCAATTAAACGCACGTAACACCATTAAATCCATTAATACATACGCCATACCAGTTTTAGCTTATTCTTTTGGAGTGATAAATTGGTCCCGAACGGACCTCACTCGACTTCAACGCACAATTAACACACAAATGACACTTCACAGAAAACATCACCCCAGATCATGCACACAACGTCTCACGCTACCTCGCCAGGAACCCTCCAGGAACCCGGTAGACATAGACAATCACAAATTTGTAACAGAAATAGATAGGAAACTAACACCTCTCAACTCGAATGACAGAAACATTGTACTCAAAATAACTACTAGCCACTCAACCCACGCGCAAAAAAAAAAAAAAAGTCTTGGGAGCACGGGCGGGTGATGACATCGTGACGTTGTCTTACCATCTCGTAGAAAAAAAGGAATATCTCTACAACCAAACCATATTTTACGATTCTGTAAACGGCAATAGTTTTATTGATATATATTTGATGATCAAGCATCAAAAAATGAATAATAATGCAAACAAATTATTTATTATAAATTGTCCAAAATTTGGAAACCACGTTGTTAGCTAAATTTCAAGAATTCAAATGAATTTCAAGAAATTCAACTGAATTTCAAGAAAATTCAAATGAATTTCAAAGAACAAGGACTTATGCTATCTAATAACGTAAATATTTTGATAAAAGACCTCAAGGTGTTTATAATAACACCACATAAAACTCAACCCGCCGAAACGTAAAATCAACGGGCCAATTTATAACGGTTTTCCACCAAATTATTTCTAGCTATTATTACACTGAAATATATAATTACGTACATTATCGTTCTCAAAACGATTTACAGAGATAAAAAGTATCTTTATTTATACTTTTTTATACTTTTCACTGTATTCACTGACAAACATCGCAAAAATAACTCGGAAATCGGTAACTTTCTAGGGCTTCATATATTAGTTATAACGATGTATTTTTTTGAAAACTACTACCTAAATAGAATCATTATAAACCGAATAATCATATTTCTAATAAGAAAACATTACTTACGTGAATAAATCACAGTATTTCACTCAAAATACACGCACTATAGACCTGACGCTGACTGACGTACTCTCCAAACATCATCAACTTTCAATGCCGTGAAAAAAAAATCGAACCACAGATATTATAAAGTTATGCTTCAAATTGCAAGGAAATGTTATAGAGAACGTATGTCATCAAACTTCTCTTTACTTTAAGCCTTAAAATAAGGCTTAAAGTCGCCTGGGGAGGTGCGACACCCATTAGAGTATTCATTCAGCTTTCACTATTCTTCGTTTTTGTCTTTTCGTACCCAAATTTACACATGCCCTCCGTTCAGGACAATTTTGGAAAAATGTAGAAATGTTGGGCAGACTAGACAACTTAATACAAAATTCTTTGTGTAAAATTTTAAATGTAAATATTAATGACCGGGCCTGGGTCCAAGCGTCTCTTCCAGTTCGCTTGGGCGGGCTAGGTATTCGCAGAGTCACAGATGTCAGTCTGCCAGCATTTCTGTCGTCGGTCCATAGCACTGAAGAATTAGTCAGGAAAATTTTGTCAAATACACTGATTGATTCCGAGGTGCGATGCAAGACCGATGCCATAAATGCTTGGAGGATGTCTTGCCCCGACACTGACCTGCCCTCACGCCTAGGCTCACAGGGACTGTGGGATTCACCGCTCTGTAAATTGAGAATTAATACACTAATTGACACTTCTGTCAATATTTCAGAGCGTGCACGCCTACTAGCTGTTGGAGAATGGGAGTCAGGGTTATGGATCCAGGCGCTCCCATCGCCCAACATCGGTACAATGTTGGACGACACTACCTTCCGCATTGCCACTTGCCTTCGGCTGGGTACACCTTGTGTATCCCCGCATCATTGCACCTGTGGAGTAGCCGTCGATAATCTGGGACACCATGGTCTTTCTTGTAGCAGAAGCGCAGGTCGTATACCTCGGCACGCTATTCTAAACGACATAATTCGTAGGGCTCTTTCCACCGCAGGTCTTCCGGCCGTACGCGAACCAAATGGTTTAGCACGAAGCGATGGAAAGAGACCGGACGGTATGTCGTTGCTACCGTGGAAGATGGGAAGGCCTTTGGTGTGGGACGCTACATGCGTTGACACCTTAGCACCTTCACACCTTCCAAGCACATCCGGATGTGCCGGCGCTGCTGCTGCATCGGCTGAAGGCTTTAAACGGCGTAAATATGCTAACCTAGCAGGTGATTACATATTTGAGCCGTTTGGGGTTGAGACATTGGGGTCATGGGGTCCGAGTGCTCGCCGCCTTTATAGAGACATTGCTAAACGTCTAATCGATGCTTCTCAGGACCAGAAGGCTGGCTATTTTCTGGCCCAAAGAATAAGTATCGCCATCCAACGTGGCAACACAGCCAGCATTCTGGGAACCTTCCCAGTCGACAATGATGCGGAGGATTTTTTAAACGATATTTTGTAATGTAAATATTTTTAGTCTATAATTATGTTTATTTTGTATATTGTAATTCTTATTGTAAATAATATACTTATATATGTATACTTCCTATGATTATATAACCATATTAGATAAAATCAGTAATTCAGTACCTATTTATAATTGATATTGCAGCCTGTAACACACACAACCTCAACACGACACACGCAGAGAAGATGGCGAAATACATAGATTTAGGCACTGAAATAAAAAGACAGTGGCAAGTAGATTAAGTTAAAATTGTACCAATTATAATATCCTCCACAGGTGTGGTCCCAAAAACCCTACAAACTAGCCTCACCACTCTTCAAATGCCTAAATCCACCCTTGCACTGATGCAAAAAGCAGTAATATTAAATACATGTCGTCTTACACGTAAATTCCTAGGTTCATCCTCTCAAAATTAAATAAATTACAAACTTGCACACTTGACTTTGGTCCGTGTGCCTGTTTCCATACCCCTATTTTGTCATAGGGAGTATTCTATAAGAATTACCAAATATAATAATAAAATTGGGAATTTATTATATTTATTATATTACATCCCAATTTTTTATATTATTATTTTTAAATGTATTTGTGTTTTTTATAAATCTATTTAAAAATGTATAAAATAAGAATGTTATTGAATAAACGAAATAATAATAATAATATCGCCGTCCCGCATGACGAGAATCTCGGCAGATAAGGCAGAGAACGAATATGATGATATATAGGTACTCGTATATCCATCAGTAACCTTAGAAGTGCCATCAGTGCTGTGACCTAACCGAAAACCAGATCGAAGAGGACAGAGAAGATTGTGTTGCGTTAGATGACTGTACTGTCTAGCTAGATGCTCAAGAACTTTAGATAAGAAAGAAAGGATGGAAATAGGGCGAAATGGAGTCTTAACATGCGGGACTGAGCACAGAGATTGAATTAAATATGTCAGTGAGGATGGGGATGATGGCGGGAAGTATATGAGTAAACATTTTCGAACATAAATCATCGTTCCCAACAGCTGAAGATGCAAGAGAGCAATGGCAAAACGTCACTCCTGAGGATCACCTTCAGGAGCGACGTTTTGACATTGCTCTTGCCGACAGCAGCTAGTTTAAGCGATGGGAACACTGGCACGGCTCGCCATGTCTGCTTTGATCATGTCATCCATGCCATGGCATCGGTAATCCACGGAGTAGGTGAGTGCTTTATTTTTATTCGGGCGCTAAGACACAGTTCGTTGCGTGCCGCATGCCGGTCGTAGAGCGGTAACGCCGTAACGGTAGTAGGTATTCAGGAGGGCAACTTTTTGGTCAACGCTATCAATCGCAAAGACATGCGTCCAATCAATGCCTCCCGCATCACCCTGCAATGCCTCTAGGTCCATACCCCTGTAATACCGGTCACTGAACATACGGGCTACGGGCCTGTAACAGCAGCTGCTATCACCATAGTAATGGAGGGAAATGAACGACAAGATAAATCTACTTAATAAGTTTAATTACGACGTCACAAAGTTGAAGTACAACACATTAAAAGTACTGCGGCAACGCAACGTCGCGCGTCGTGTCGCTCCCGTCCCGGCTACTTGTCGCCGCTCACGGTCGCGCGTCGTGTCGCCCCCGTCCCGGCTACTTGTCGCCGAAACGCGCGCTCCGCTTGTGCTTGAAGTAGGTGCGCCGCCCCTTCAGCTTCAGCTCGTTCTTGATCTGCGACAGCGAGCACGCCTGTCCCTCGCCCGCTCTCCCCGGGCCTCCCCGCCCTCCCTCGCCCGCTCTCCCCAGCCCTCCCTCGTCGCCCCGGGCCAGCGACTCGAACCGCCGCCCCACCTCGCGCGCCTGCGCACACAGACACATACTCACTTCGGCTGACGCAGATATCTACGTCGAGACATCGAAAAACGAGACAACAACAGGTGGATTTTGGTGATTGAATAGAATTTAGTAGACGTAGGTTATACTTACTCCGTTACTAAAAATGTTCTGTCTCTCTAGCCTGTGCGCCTCACCTGTCGAACCTGTCGGAGTTCCTCCTAGCCTCGTAGATGATATTGCTATCTTGTACTATAAGTGAGACTCACGTCGAGCGCGTCGCTGTCCACGCTGCCGTCGCTGAGGAAGCTGTACAGCAGCTCGTCGGCGCGCGGCTGGTCCCGCTCGAGCGCCAGGGGGGGGGACGAGGGGGGCGAGCCGGCGGGCGCGGTGAGCTCCTTGCGCAAGTTGTCCAGCGTGGCGCGCAGGCCGGCCAGCTCGTCCTGCAGCCGCTCCCTGTCGCCGCGCAGCTCCAGCACCAGCGCCAGCTGCGCCGCCTGCTCCTCGTCCTTGGCGCGCAGGGAGGCCCGCGCCGCCTCGCGCTCCGCCTGCAGCGAGCCCTCGGCGCGGTAGCGGGCCTGCGCCTCGCCCTTCAGGTCGGCCATGAGGCGCGCCACCGTGCCCGCGCGCTCCTCCAGCTCGCGCTCGCGCTCCGCCAGCGCCGCCGCCAGCTCCGCCAGGCGCGCGCCCTCCGCCGCCCTGCGTCACACCGAGCTGAGTGTCTCCCCGCGAGTGCGCACCACCCGCCCCGGGCGCGGAGTACCTGTGCTCCTCGTGCCGGCGCAGCTCGGCCCGCAGCGCATCCGCCTGTCGCCCCAGCTCCAGCGTCCCCGCCTGCGCCGCGGCCAGGCGCGCGTCCAGCTCGCGTCGCGCCGCGTCCCCCTCCGCCAGTCGCTCCCGCGCCTCGCCCGCCTCCGCCTCGAGCGCGCCCACCCGCTGCGGACAGAACGCGGGGCTCACGTCATGTGCCGGTGTGAGCCCTCCCCCACCCCCGGCACTCACCTGGGCGGCGTACCCCTCTCGCTGGACGGCGGCTCGCAGCTCCCGGGCCAGCGCCTCCCCTCGCTCCTCGGCCGCGCGCCTCGCCTCGTCCGTGGCCCGCGCCGCCTCCGCCCTGCCACAGTACACAGTACACTATACGACGACCCCACGGGTGGGTGGCGGCGTGCGGGGGCGTGCACTCACTGCAGGCTACTCGCGGCGGCGGCGGCGGCTCGCAGCTCGGCCTCGCGCGCGTCCCGCTCGGCGCCGGCTCGCGCCGCGTCCTCCCGCGCGGCCTCCAGCGCCTCGTCGCGCCGCCGCAGCCTGAGCGACAGATCGCGCACGCGCGGGCCGGCGGCGTCGAACGCCAGGGCGAGCGCCCGCGCGTCGGCCCGCGCCCGGGCCAGGCCGCCGCGCACGCGCTCGCCGACCTGCTCCAGCACGTCGCACACGCCGCGCGCACCGCTCAGTCTGCAGCGAACGAGCCCGAGTTAGTTGTAGTGGGTAGTCAGTCGCTGGTACCTACTTTAGCTTACTGCCACAGTCGCACTCGCCGGTAGGTAGGACTGATATCACTTATTCACTCCAGCGCGGTCCCCACCCACCCATTCCAAAAATAAAGTCTAGTAAAAATGTTAAGTTAACAATAAGTAGTAGGTAGTAGAGAGAGGGTAGGGAGAGGGGAGGGAGAGGGGAGGGAGGTGTGACAGCCACTGACTTGTTGAGCGTGTCCGGGCGCAGCCGCAGCTCCTCCTGGTGCTGGCCGGACACGGCCTCGTGCTGCATCTGCACCTCCACCATGTTCTGCTGCAGACGCTCGTGGTTCGCCTGCACCTGGTGCAGCTTCTCCTTCAGGTCCCAGTACGCCGTGTCCTGGGCCACCTGCACACCACATACTCGCCTGTACCCTGTAGGCCTACCGCCTACCTATGGTCACGATCATAACTCTCGTGGGCAGGCGACGCATGGCTTGTATATTATAGAATCTATTGACACCACTACAAGTAGGTACCAACCTATACCTTCCTAATTATAAATACTTGTAGGTAAACTGCATAGGTTCTTTGCATGTGTGTGAGTGCACGTACGTGAATGAACGTATAATGTGACTTGTTTTACACACACATGTTGTACACACAGCTCTTTTACTCTACTTTTCGTGATCACTCACACAAATGCAAAGCTCAGCTTAGACCACGCGAACGCGAACGGTACCTACCTACCTATTAGAAATTAAAAAGAAACAGAGTGCTCTTGTACAAGTAGACGAGGCTCACTTCGTGCACCTTCATGCTAGATTGGAGATTTGTACTAGCTTCAAGCAGATTACATTGCCTTGCCAGGTGAAATCATCATAGTACCTAATGTAGGTATAAATATTTCCGGTTACTCGCAGTCGCAGATAAGGCATGAGTTGTTGGGTGGCCAATGGTATTAATGATATTAGTTATAAAATATCCTAGTACTTATACATATTATGGCCAATAATTATTGCATTTCTGGTTTTTTAAAACGAATTTCGCAACGACTCAAATGAAACTGCCCTGTTGTTATTTTGCTATCTAATCTATGCTATCTAATCTCTATATATAAAAATGAATCCCTATTTCCCTTGGTCACGCCATCATGCGTGAACGGCTGGACCGATTTCGCTTATTCTTTTTTTGTCGTGTTCATAATTATCAGGAGAAGGATCTTATGGAAGAAAAAAGAAGTTATGTTATATAAAATACGATATACTTTAACTACTATATCTATGAATCTATGCTTTTCAATCCAAATTACATTGAAAAAGGTAGGTATATATTATTATGAATAATACAATAATGTTGGGCGATAATGTTGGTGTAGGGTTCGGCTTACCCTTAATTTAATAATCTTAGCAGTTTCTCGTGATACTTTTTCCCTAAGTTTCTCCGCATCAGTGTTAATTCTCTTTCTGCCGGCCACTTTACCAATATCGGTTATATCCATTTTTACACAACGTATGTATGTAACTTATTTAAATACAAAAAAAGGTAGGTACTAATAATATATTTTAAATCTCTACTTTTATAAACTGTTATACTTTGATAAACTTTGTGTTCATTAGTTCATTAGTTAATTACCTTACCTTAGCACCTAACTACCACTACCAACCATAATAATCCCGCCATCCCGCCCTCTTTTTTTTTTAATGCACCCTTGTCAAAATGTATCCAGCCTATTTTCTAATATTACTTATTGAGAAAAATATGATACCTCCTATGTGTTTAGTGAAGAAGCTATAAGTAACGAAGTTATAAAATATCTCAATGCTGTGCGCTGTTTTCTATCGATCTCCTACTGATAATATATAAAAATTAAAAAAGGTTAGTAAGGTAAATTAAGCTAAAAGGTAAATTAAGTACCTAAGTATTAAATGAAATGGGCATGTTGGTGTGAAAGAAAGAAAGAATTAATGCTATTGTAAAACAGCGCTGGTTTTCAGAGAGAACCCATTTGTCAAGACGGCGCCATCGCCACTAAGTACCCGAACGAAAATAAAATGAAATAAATAATAATAAGTAAATATAGATACATATGTACCAGGGATAAATGAAATAAAAAGTTATATATGCATGGGCGCAGTCAACTTACTACATCCATGGAGTGCAGTGCAGTGCAGTGATCTGTGTAGTGTAAACAGTGGCAACATTGACCCACGCGACAACGGAAGGCATTGAAAGCAAAGCACTTGGCGCCACGTCAACATGACAGCCCGACGTGTAATCTAATTCATATTTAGATAAATTTTGCGCAAATTTTTTATTGCTGCACCGCTCCTAATGATGACGATATCTGGATGGTACCTAACCTACATAAATATTATCTACGTGATGTTGTTAAGTGGGTAGGTACTTATTGATTTAGGCTATGATCTTAGAATATCATTGGATTTAGGTATCTGTTGCGAATGCTAAGTGAGTAACCTTTTTTGATAGAAGACAGAAGTTCAGAAGTATACCTACTTACTTTATACCATTTGTGTTGTCTCTGTTACGCCGACGTTACCCTTGTCACCGCGCCAGGATCCACTTTCCGAGACGCTGCCGAGCTCACCACTGCGGGCACGGCATTAAATAATTACACAACACGCACAACAGACTTTAGACAATAACAACAACTGGTTAATCAATGATATAGTGGTTAATATGATTATTTACGATGTAAGTTGGCAACATTTGTTACATCATCCATGATGTAGGTATATACGTAAGACATAACCTCAGTGTCAGAAATGCATTTCAAAAAATATAATCGAATGTTCGATTATAAACAGCTTCCCATAAATCATAATTCATCATAATTTTATTAAATAATGTGTAATTTATAATTGTCATTTTTGTTGGGAAGGTCAGTTTCGAATTCAAAATTCCCTGATTTATTTTAGTAGAAATAGGTGTTGGACAAGTCATAAGAAAATACAGATACTTACATAAAATAAATAATTTGAAAATGGTCAAGAGTGAGTCGCTAATATGTAGTAACGAGTGTATAGTGATGTACCTAGAAAGGATGATACGTTATGTTTATCCAATAAAAACCGGCCAACTGTCGGGCAAGGTTTTTGGTATAAGTAAGAATTTCGTGTCCATTTCGCAATCCAATATGGCTACCAAAAATAAAAAGTTAAAAATAAAAGTTAAAAAAAAAATTAAAATATAAAGTTAAAAAAAAAAGTTAAAAATAAAAAAAAAAAATAAAAAAAAAAAGTTAAATTAAAAACTTAAAAAATAAACATTAAAAGTTAAAATTAAAAAGTTAAAAATGAAAAATTAAACATTAAAAGTTAAAAATAAAAAGTTGAAGTTAAAAGCAATGGTAAGTAAAATATTTTTTGACTGTCTCAGAGAGAACGGCCGTTCTCTCTGAGACAGTCTTGATAATGCTTTGTTTAGAGGCGAAACAATTGTCGACGTTTTGTTGTCTTTTTAATCCTGCGGAAAATAGTGCTATTAAAAAATTTAAAATAAGTTTAAAACATTTTTTTTAAATATTTTACTTACCATTGCTTTGTCATGGATTTTCGCCAAGTAACGCCTGGTTCCATCCAATATGGAAGTTAAAAGTTAAAAATAATAAGTTAAAAGTCAAAATTTAAATAATAAGTTAAAAGGCCCCTAAAAATTTCCTATATAAAATGGGAAAATAAGAAAAGTTTCTTTAGCTGGCACCACTATACACCCACACAACGTCAAACAAGGCGAGAAAGAAGAAGAAAGAAAATGTGTTTAATTCGCAAACAGATATGGCGATTATAAGCATCTTACATAACTAAACATATAAACATAGAAAGTAAAAGTAAAAAACCGTCGGTTGTATGCTAGTACGCGCCACATCTGTGTGGAATTTGGTCTCCTCTCAGCTTATGCTGACGTGGTCGGACCCACATTTGCCAGCGCTGGTTTTCAGAGGAGGCCAGCAACACTGAAAATGGCGCACCCGTGCAGTATCTATCTTACCAGCATAGTATCATGGCATGTACTGAGTCGATTATACGAAAATAAATAAACTAAATAAAATAAAATACTCCAAACCAAATAAAACAAATCAATACAATAGATAAGTGGCAGTGTGTGTAACGTTATAATGACAATGCACCATGTAAGTAAAAAAATAAAAATGAAATGAAATGAAATTCTGTGACATAGCAATGGCCCGAGCAGTGTCTATGGTGAATTCACAAGAATGATGCAATGGCTTCGCGAACACAAACGCGACCAACTCAACAGTCAGCTGCCAAAAACGCTGTCACCCGTCAGCCGGAACTGACAAGTAGACACGTCACGACTAGAGGTGGCCGTTTAAACATAACACAACGAAAAGTCTGCTTATATTTTAAAAGCATATAAGGACGTTTTGAAATATAAGCTTCATAGAGCTTATGCTTATTCGTTTATACTATTTAAACGGCACGGAATGGCAACATCGCAACTTAGTTGCAAGCCGCTCGTGTAACTACGAGTCCGTCGCATTGGCGGCGCAAAATAGACTTTATTTAGTCAGTGATAGGGTCGAAAATATAAAAAGCTTTCAACATGATTATGCGGCTAAATTTAAATTACTTTCACAATGTAGATTTTTTGTGTTTAGAAATTACATTAACTTTAAGTCTTATAAATTTGCGTTGTGTTGTGTAAAGCTATAAGCTGATTTATTGTTTAAATTCAATCAATGAATTTATTTAGTATGATTTTCGTTGTCGGGTGAAAGCGACGTTCCGTGACCGTAAATAGGTTACGTAGTACATCGCTTTTCTTCGAATGCAAGTTTTAGTGTTTTTAATGTTCAGAGTTCATAATTAATTTAATCTGATACCGCCCCGCTGCAATTGATATCGCGGCAAGACCAGTTGCATCATGTACCTAAATGAAAACAGTTTTACCGCGGTCAGAAGACCCGGTCAAGTGGTGGAAGGAGCATAAGTCGATATACCTCTTACGGTTCTACTTAACTGATTGCGATCAAACAAACATAAAACATAAAACTTAAGTCTGACAAAACTTTTATAATAAAGAAGATATTTTATCGTTAATCTAACATACCTTTACCAGACACCATTTTTTTTATACCTACAATGTACAAACGAGAAGACTAATTTACAATTATATATCAGTTTAAAAATGAAAGCAAAATAGTTACACAACGATTTATTAAGTAAAACAACAAAGCATGTCCAATTTACGTTACGTTATAGACGACTTACTAAAAAAGCGTTTTAAGTAAAAAGCTCTTTTGTAAGTCTGCTTAAAAATATAAGCTTAAGCTTTAAAAGCGTTGTGAAAATAAAGCCGTTTATCACACTGCTAGTCACGACACGCGGGATGCGGCAAGTCAGCCCGCAGCCGAACCTAACCTTTTCCAGGCAAACAAGATACCTACTGATACAATAATAAAAATAAAACATTATGGAGGGACATGAAATCATGCATCCACAACGGTGGAAAGTACGAGGAAACAGATAAAATAGGGTTGGTAAGTATATTGTATTCAAATATGAAAGTTAGAAAATTAAGATTATATTATAATTAAGTATATTATGTTATGATAAGATTGGACTATTAAAATTAAGATTATATTATTAAATTTTACAATGAATTAAGACTGAGTAGTTATGCAGGTTCCAGCTGCTTCACCAAGTACAGTCTTTTCACTATTAATTTAGATCTACTTTAATTTTGCAGACTTCGGATTGGAGGTCTAAGTATGTTCCAGCAGTGAGTGGCCGCATGCCTGAAACAACCTCGGAAAGCAGCAGACCTATACTTACTTGGGGAGTGTAAGAGGAGGTACAGTTGTCCTCTTGCTATATCTCAGTTTCTCGTTTCGCCAACTGAGCTTATTATAAAGGTATTCCGGCTTTTGAGATTTTATTACACCGAATAGCAAACCAGGTCAGGTGTAGCCTCCTCCTTGCAGCCATCTTTAGCATTTTGAGTCCATTTATGTATGGTGTAATGTGGCTTCGCCTTGGGATGTCAACACAGAACCGCACACAGGCATTCTGGACCCGTTGAATCAGGTGTTCTGTCCTTCTAAGCAAACATGGGCCATAGACAGTATCACAATAGTTGAATTTAGATAAAATCAAGGTGTCCACCAAAAGCTTCCGTAGCGAAACACTCAAGTACTCTCTAATATTGTAAAGCACCTAGAGCCTGTAAAAACAATTGCTTACTATTTTGTTGATGTGAGCCTCGAAATGAAGCTCAAGAGTCCATTGTCGGACCCAGATTTGTAGCAGATTCTACCCTTTCAATCTTAGCACCATCAAGCATTATGGTTGGATCCCATGACAGTATTGATGCAACCTGATGTTTTGAGCCCAGAACCATAAATTTTGTTTTGGATGGATTCAACACCAAGGAGTTCCTCTCTGACCACACTGCCACTCTCTCCAGTTCCTCATTCAAAAGTTGCACAGCTGTTAATGTGTCTTGGGGTTTGAATGACTTATAGATTTGCAGGTCATCTGCGTACATTTGGTACATGCAGCTTGTGAAAGTGTTCTGAATATCAGCACTGTACAATATATACAAGAGTGGTCCCAGTATAGAGCCCTGGGGCACACCTCTGGATACCAGGCGGGGACCCGAGTAAAGCCTAGATCCATCCTCGCTACTGATTTCTACATACTGGGTTCTATTCTTGAGATAACTATCAAACCACCGCACCGCTCCAGTCGAAAATCCATAGTATGTCAGTTGCGAGACGAGCAGTGTGGTGTCAATATAATCAAAAGCACGGGAGTAATCAAGAAGCACCAGGATCGAGCCTTCCCCAACGTCCCTCGCCTCGTGTACATGCATGACAACTATGACATCCGAGAAGCCCCTTCCGGAAGCCTGACTGAAACTCTGGGAGCAGCCCATTTTACTCCAGGTAATCCATCACCTGTACATATACCACCCGCTCCAGCACCTTCGAAAGGCAGGGGAGTATTGATATCGGCCTAAGATCTTTAAATGTTTGAGGATTACTAATTTTGGGAATGGGTCGGACAATTGCACACTTCCACAGCTCCGGGAACTTGTTGGTCACTATTGATGTATTGATCATAGCAGTCATAGCCTGCAATGCTGTTGGCAAGGTCATCAATAGCATCTCATGACCAATATCATCTACCCCCTGTGCATCCGTGCTAATATCCCTGATGACCCGAAGCACCACATCACTGCTAACTGGGTTCATGCAGAACTGTGAAGAAGTTCCCCTGTGGTGTTCAAAGTATGTTAGCTGAGATATGGTGGGACGTGACGCACCAGGTACATTTAAAAATGCCATGTTAATGGCGTCTGGATCCCGAAAGTGAGCCTGCAGGTGTGGGTCCCTATGAGTGGGAAAGATGTCCGACTTAAGATTTTGCCACAAACACTTAGGGTCACTGATTTTACCATTGATTTTGCTTTTGAAGTATGCAGACTTTTCATTTCTTAGGGATGTACTTGCTAAATGCTTTAAATCTAAATACTGATTGTGGTGCTGATCCAACCTGGTGCTGTGGAACCTCTTCCTAGCTCTATCTCTCAGATGAAACAGCCGACGTATATCATCAGTGATCCAAGGTGTTGGACGGCTTCTGAAAGTTTTCTTCATTATGGGAGCGTGCAAATCAAACAGTTGTGTAATGAAACTGTAAAAGCCATAACCATTTCATCCACATCGTGCATCCCACCTATCACCTCCCATGGAATAAGGTCTAGATCTATTTCAAAGTACTCCATGAGTACATCCCCAATCGGTCTGTATGTGACAATTCTAGATTTAGGTTTTGGCTTTTTTATTGTTGCATCACAGACTAAAAATGAGTGCTGACCCAGCTCACTGATGTGATCCACCACAACACTGTGCATCCTAATATCTGTGCATATAACATCTATGAGTGTCGCAGAGTGGGACTGAAGTGTGTCAGAGCTTCCACTAGTTGAGCCAAGCTCATGCAGGTAAGAAATTGATGCATCTTCCTAGTATTTGGATCATCTCTGACCGACATGTCCACATTAAAGTCACCCAGAAGTACCACCCCATCATAGGGGCCCAACGCAGTGATGCTATCCATCATGCCGGCCAGGAACACATCCAGGCTGAGTCAGGGTGGGCGGTAGGCACTGCCAACAAGCAACTTCTTTCCTGAGAAAGCTATGTTAATCCACATCTGTTCCACGCTAGGGTGTATGGGGTGATTTCTAGTACGAGCACTAACTCCAGTCTTTATGTAAAAAGCCACTCCTCCTCCACGACCCCTACGAATGTCAATCGGACGCGGAATATGTCTCAAATTATATCCCTGTACCTTCGGAGCGCGGCCCTCCTGCCCCGTCCTCAGCCATGTTTCATTTATGGCCATGACGTCCACCGCGTGACGCAACATGGCCACCCTAAACTCGTCATGCTTTGTTGACAAAGATCCAGTATTAAGTAGTCCAAATTTCAAATATTTAGAGGGGAACATTGATTTTAGTGATTTAAGTATAATAAAGAATTAAATATAATAATGTTGATTAATAAAGAATATGTAAACAATTGTAATAAAGAGCACAACAACAAACTGTCAATAGTATAGATGCATTGTATTTCATCACCATTATATATGTATAAAGGAAAGATTTATATATACCTCGAACGTGTTTGCACATATAATTAGTAAGTAGATCTTGTGTGTCATGGAATATACTTCCAATGCAAGAGCATACCATCATGCCACAGTCCTATGTAACTTGATGCGTGTTCAATTTTATGCAATGCTCGCCGTTGTAAACATTAAAAATGTTAAGTATGGAAATAATCGCTGCAAATACGGTGTCGACTGTAGACAAAGCTCGGCAAATTTCATGAAGTATGTATATAGTAAAAATTGTAGGAATTGGTGTAAATAGCAATATATTTATTATGATGCAGTGTGCAGGTGCAAGTATCAATATGCTAAGTACCGTGTATGTATCTTTAATATCATGGTAGTGTGTAAATAGTATTGAATAGATTGAGTGTATATAAATGCTTGTGTCGAAGGAAATTGTACATAGTAATATTAAAATGGTATTATATACATAGCGAATTGAATATTTGATTTTGTGTAATAAAATTAAATATTGATGATGATGATGATTTGTGTTGTATGTGTACATGTATGACAACTATGCATCGTACTACCCGACGAACACAAGTTGCCCCCCCCCCAGACCATTCACACAGCAGATGTGACGTGCAGTAGCAACACCGACCTGAAAAATGTACACCACAGAGATAATACAATGGTGAACGCACAACACTACAATTACTATAATAGGGCAAGATATAAAATGTCGATTCATACAAAAGTACATATATAGAAAACAACAGCGAGTAGATAAAACATGTACATAACCAAGTCTGAGCACAAAATATACACAACAGCACACAGCACACACACCACAGCAATGAACACAACATAATAAAACCGGCAGACAATATATTAGCTCCACACTACAACAAATCACATAGGACTGTCCGATGCATTGCTCCGTCCAAAAACCGTTGGTAAATCCGCTTCGGAGTGCACGCGTTGGGTCCGGTCTCCCTGCCTCTTGCAGGCCAGTATTTGGCCACGCCTCGTCCAAACAAATTTCCACCCAGCGTCACCAGCAGCAACCCGCGCTAGATGAAATAATTGCCTGTTGGTTTTAGTTAGGCGCTCGTTAACGTAGAAGCTGACGGGAGGACCGGTCGCAATAATATCCTCCGTTGTAGCTCCTCGTCGCACGCGCGCGCTCCGCAGCAACTCGTCGCGCAGGTCTCGGCGCGCCAGTCGCACCACCAGGGGGCGCGCGCGTCGCTCGGCGGGGCCTTGGCTGTCAGTGGCGGACAGGTGGCGTCTACCAACTCGTTCGGCGCTTACCACATCCCGCTCGACCACACTCACACCCAGCTTGCTCCCTATCGCCTTGACGAGGTGGACAGGATTCTCCCCATTGTGTTCGGGCAGGTTGGAGATTTCTACGTCGGTTCCCAAGAGCTCCTGGTCTCTGTCATTAAGTTCTCGGCGTAGTTCCTCGACGGCAGTCTCAATGGACCCGCCAGCACCCGGATCAGGCGTCGAGACCCTGGTTTCAACCGCTAGAAGTCTAGTCTCCAGGTTATCCACGCGCGAATTGCATGCCTGGACGGCCTCCCTAAACATGGATAACTCAGACTCCATGCGGCTCATGAAAGTCCCGAGTGGAGGTCCGCCTGTTCGTAGCCGGTTTCGCCAGCCGGGCTCAGTTCCGGTGTCCCTTCGTCCAGCATACTCACCATGGAATCCTGATATTTCATGAACGCCAAAAAATTGTGCTGAAATAGTGCTAATTAGTGCCCAAAGGAAAAAAATAGTGCTCTTATACTTAAGAAATTACAGCCATAGTTCGATGAGTATGCTGGACGAAGGTTTCGCCCAGCATACTCACCTCCGTTTGTGGAATCTGTGTACGCTTCAACCATAATTCACACTTCAAAAAATTGTGCCAAATGGTGCCCAAAAAGAAAAAACGGTGCTCTAATAACTCCGGAGTTATAGGCTTCGTTAAGTGAGTATGCTAGGCGTAGGTCCTACGCCCAGCATACTCACTTCACTACGCGAATACCGAACGAGCTATAGGTACAATTTACGGCTTAAAAAATTGTGCTTGAAATAGTGCCCAATATCAGTCCAATTTTCGCTTGACTTTTGACCTAGAACACCATTAAATTTAATTGTAAACTTTTACATAACACTAGCTGACCCGGCAAACGTTGTTTTGCTTTAGGGGTGGACTACCCTTAACATTTAGGGGGTTGAAAAATAGATGTTGTCCGATTCTCAGACCTACCCAATATGCACACAAAATTTCATGAGAATCGGTCAAGCCGTTTCGGAGGAGTATGGCAACGAAAACTGTGACACGAGAATTTTATATATTAGAAGAGATTAGATTTAGTACAGTCGAGTTCAAAACTTTCTAATAACTTACATTTTGTATAACAATCTTTTAACCCCCGCACAGTGGTCCCGCCGATAGATCATAGGGCTAGAATGTCGATGGTCAAATTATGATCTCATTTATCGTTATAGGGTACACAAATAACCCTTCTACCCTCAGGTATAAAATGCAATAACATGTATCGAACATGTAATTTGGTGCATCCGAAGTCGTAACACATTGCTGTGCTTGTTAATGTTATATTTTCCTCCAAATTTCTATTGTTTTAAAAGTGTTGTTTTACTCTGAAATTGGTTGTTTGTGATATTGTTGTGCCATGAATATTCAAAAAGAAGGCATGTACAAGATTTTTAATCATATTGTGTTTCTTTAACCCTATCAGTATCAGTCAACAGCACCGTCAAAGACACACTTCCTTTTTATTTATTTTTTGCCACTTTCTTATCTTTAATTAGACTTTTACTTAGGAAGGAATGAATCGTCAAATATGAAACTTATATTAAAATAATCTCTTGTTTGTCTAGTTTCAAAAACTGTAACGTCTAGGTGCGCTAAGGTGCGCCGTGGATTGCTATAGGTACCTAAAAGGACTAGGTCGTATGCAGATAAATTTTGATACCAAGGTATTTTTGTAATTTTGTGTTTCTTTTATTCTGCAGGGGCCACCATTAAGTGTTCTTTTCCTCGGATGGTCGTTCTTAATACCTGGTTATCTGCGACGAATAAAGAAAATGAGGCAGATAGATCTCGTGAAGTGTTTGGGATGCTAGCACACTCTTTACCGGAGACTGATAATATCCAGACCGATTCCTTGAGAGATTTAATTATTAATCTCTGTAAACGGTTTGCTGCATATTGGAAGAAACTGGGGAGATCCAAAGCTAAGCTAATAGCCAAATACGGTGACTGGTTAAATGAGATCGAAGTCTGCATACTTGGTAGCCCTGACGGAGGACTACGTCAAAACGACGACGACGAGAGAAGCGAGCATCTTCCATCTACAAGCAAGATACAGTACCGGAAAGAGTTTTGGTCGTGTAGCAAGAGAACCAAACGTCGCAGATTAGCACTTTTATATCAGATAGACGATTCCGCAGTAAATACTTTACTTAGTGATTCCAATCAATCAGACGACATCGACAGATCTTTTAAATTTAGCTCGAATGATATCATTTATTGATTTTACTGATATTCGCGTAACAGAATCGTCTGCCGAGATTAATTTGCAATCATTATTGGATCATACATCAAGTCGAATTGTGGAATCTCAAAAACCTGTGTTTGATAGTCTTCCCAATTCTGAGAATGAGTTTGTGTTAATTGGTAAATGGGGTTTTGATGGCAGCACAGGCCATAGTGAATACAAACAGAAATTTTCAGATTCAGCAATCGATGATGACTCGAGTATATTTGCTACTTCTTATGTACCCTTACAACTTATCGTTAAATCATCAAATACCTCTGATGATTCGATTATTTGGAAAAATCTACGCCCTTCCTCTACTAGGTGGTGCAGACCAATTCGTTTTCGATTTATTAAAGAGTCAAAGGAAGTCTCTTTACAAGAAGAAACCTATTTCAAAAGTCAAATCGATGAATTAGTACCCACTATAGTTGTTATTAATGGTCGCGAAATTAAGATCTCACACAAACTACAACTAACTATGGTAGGTGGTAAAGTTTGTTGTGCTCTTAGCGATTCATCTACGAGTAGGTGTTACATTTGTGGTGCAACACCGAAAGAGATGAATGACTTAAATAAATGTTTAAATAAGGTACCTGACTCCAGTAAATTTGAGTTCGGCTTATCTCCCCTTCATTCATACATAAGGTTTTTTGAATATTTAATTCACGTTTCCTATCGAATTGATTTCAAAAAATGGCAAGCGCGTTCGGCTGAGGATAAAACCTCTCGCTCAGAGAAAACAGTTTATTCAACAGCAGTTTAGGGAAAAATTAGGCTTGATTGTCGATAAACCCCGAAGTGGAGGAAGTGGCACATCAAATGATGGAAATACTGCAAGAAAGTTTTTCCATAATTCTGAAATTTCTGCTGAAATAACAGGTATTAGAAAAGATTTAATAGACAGATGCAGTCACCTTCTGCAGAGTCTATCATCAGGATATAAAATAAATTCACAAAAATTCAAGAGTTATGCTTTCAATACTGCTAAAATGCTTGTTGAGGAATATCCTTGGTATAACTTGCCTTCATCTGTACATAAGGTTTTCATGCACGGATCAGAGGTGATTGATAATTCTATTTTGTCTAACGGTGAATTGTCTGAAGAGGCCGCAGAATCTTGTAATAAATTAGTGAAATTATTTAGACGCGATAACACTAGGAAACATTCCCGAGAAGCGACTAACATGGATCTTTTGAACAGACTTCTTCTTAATTCAGACCCACTTATATCTAGTATAAGAAAGTTACCCTGTTAGAGGAAGTCTGTATTAGCAAAAGAAGTGTTGGATTTGTTATGTACTTGAAACACCTATTTCATTAAAGCCTATTTACTTACCTATTTTTTAGTATGGATGAACCCTTAGAACCTCAAAACAATCGTATCTTAGGTAAAAAACTTAATTTTTCAATTTTAATCCGACCGGCAATTCCTGTGACCGCCCTTCTTAGGACACTGGACCACTCTGCCCCGACGCAAAAACGACGGAAATTTGACGTGTCTGTGTTTATGTTTATTTATTTATTTATATAAATCTTACAAGAAAAACACATACATATGAATTGCAATAATACGATGCAACAAAAACTCCTTCGAGTTTTACCGTGCATTCGGGTCGTCAATCTTATTAATTCTAATGTAGGTATTCTAAGCACAATTTTTTACGTTAAGCACCTAATGAATATTATCATGGGAGGTAGAAAAATATAAAGTTGGCCCATATCGGTGACGAGTGAATAGTACAGCGCATAGCTGTGACTATACAGGTGCTCCATCAAAGTAGTAAAAAGTCACATTTAGTAATTATTTTTGGACAGAGGTCGCCACTGTGCCATTGTTTACATCGTCACCGCGTATTTTGAAGTTTTAAAAATAATTAAAGTGCTTAAATCAACCTAAACTGTGTGTATAAGTGCACATTTTATGGTAACTGAGGCACGAAATGTGTAGTTTGAATCAATTAGTGCGCAAAATCAGAATAAACGTATAGTGAAAAACACAAGAAAAAACCGAATAACAACGACCAAAAGTGAATACAAATTTCAAACTATTGAGAAAATATTTGACTGGAGACAAAGAATTGAACTCAATCCAAGTGAATTATACACGCTGATTTTATTACCGTCAGCACTACGCAAGGGTTCGCTTTCGGAATAATGTTTGAACCAACTGGCAGCATTACTTTGAAAAACAAACACATTTTTTTTAGAAATCTAAAAAAAAATATTTGGTTTCTAGACATCAAATGAGAACCCGTTGCAGTGGACTCACTCTCTTAAATACTTAAGTTTTACAACTATAGTTACGGTACAGTTCGTTTTCATTCAACAATGCGCTGGCACAGAAGCAAGCGTACGCCGCCCGCGCCGGCCCCCACCTCAGCGACACTGCGGGCTGCGGCTCGCCTGAGCCTCGCCTGTCCAGTACACCTCGTGACAGCGTCGGTGTCTGTTGCGTAATCGTGTGTGTCAGTGAGTAAAATGAGTCGTCAGTACGAATTTTAGAACGTGGAGTATCTAGCAATGGTACAATTGTATGCCATTGCTAAACACAACCTACAAGAGGCTAGGCGATTGTACTCCTAGCCGGAGCACTTAAATGCGTTACGGCTACGAGGAGTCAGTGATCCTCAAGTGCCAACACGCGGGACCATCTTGGCTGCAACCCAGCGCTTACTCGACCACGGACAGTTCCGGACACCGTTACATGCACAAGCCCGAGGACGTTTAAATGATTATTCCCAAATGGAAGACGAAATCATCGAGTACTTCAAACAAGATCCACGGCGGAGTACAAGAATGGCAGCAGGAGTCTTCAATGTGAGCCAAACCTTTGTTTGGAAAACATTAAACTCCCATGGATTACATCCTTATCATTTTCGGCGGGCTCACGCACTGTATGAGAATGATGGATCAGCAAGGGTCACCATGTGTCAGTGGTTGTTGCAAAATACAAACATGAACGTACTTCGGACAGACGAATCATTGTTTACGGGAGTGGGTTTGTACAACGTGCATAATGAACATTACTGGGCGCTGGTTAATCCCCACTTAATAAGGGAAGACCGACACCAGGTTCGGTTTAGTGTAAATTTTTGGGCCGGAATCATTAACGACCAATTATTAGGGCCCGTTTTTATTGAAGGTCATCTCACTGGTAGTTCATACCTAGAAATGCTACGTAACGTAGTTTCTGAATTATTAGAGAACGTGCCTCTAACGTATTTACGAGGTTTGTACTACCAGCACGATGGCTGCCCGGCTCATTACGCGCGTGTAGTACGCGACTACTTGGACAGTGAATTTGGTGAACGGTGGATAGGTCGCGGTGGTCCTGTAGCTTGGCCGCCTAGGAGCCCGGACTTGACACCCATGGACTTTAATTTGTGGTCCGAAATTAAAAGACTCGTTTATACCAGAGAGTATCAAACCCGCGAAGAACTACGCAGTGCGATAGTGGACGCTTTTGATATTTTAAAAAGTGATAGAGACACATTGAACAAGTTGATAGACAATCAATTAAAACGTGCACGTTTGTGTATCGAAAGGAATGGACTCCATATCGAGCAGTTACTTCGGTACAGAGAACTGTAAATTAGTGTAAATAAACTGTAAATAGGTATGTAAGTTTGATTTTATTTGTAAATAGCTCCAATTTTTTAAATACGCCTGAAATACCTCCTCGCAGTCAGTTGTAGTTCAGTGTATTTTTATTATTATTTCGTTTATTCATTACTATTCTTATTTCATACATTTTTAAATACATTTATAAAAAAAAAGAAATACATTTAAAAATATAAAAAATAGTGACCCACCAGTAGCGGAGTAGGACCCAAACTACGTGGAGGCTACAGACTGAGAAACCTCCTAACAATACGGCACGTGTCGAGGATAACAGCCTTCTGAATCTGACTCTTGATCCAGCAATCTAACGAGTCTCTTGAGATGTTGATCGAGACTCTTCGCTATTAATCCGTTTGCCGAAACGACCACCGGGACAATGATCGTCGAGTCTACGTCCCACATGGCGGTTATCTCGAAGGACAGATCAAGGTATTTACTAAGTTTGTCCTTCTCTGCCTTCACGAGATTTTCGTCATGCGGGACGGCGATATCGACGAGCACTGCCCGACGCTGGGTCCGATCAACCAACACGATATCGGGCCTATTGGCAACAATAGTCCTGTCCGTGATGATTGATCGGTCCCAGTAGAGCAATGCACGACCATTCTCAAGAACTGGCACTGGTGTGTACTTATAGTACGGTACTTCAAACTCAATAAGGCCATATTGAAGAGCAAGTTGCTGGTGGATGATCCTGGCTTCTTGATTGTGCCTATGCAAGTACTCGGTGTTAGCAAGATACGAACAACCGGAAATAATATGGCGAAGTGATTCACCAGGACGGTGGCATGCTCGACATATGTCGACCGTACCGTCCTTCATGATGTATTTCCGATAGTTGTTCGTCTTGATAACCTCATCTGCAATTGCACAGGCAAAACCTTCAGTTTCCCCAAAGAGGTCCCCAAAACGCAGCCAGTTCACTGAAGCGAGCAGGTCTACGTAGGGTCCTGTTAAGACCCTGTAGAACCGCCCGTGTAGCTCCTATTATTATACGAAGATACGATACGAATTATTATTATTATTACATAGTTCAAAAGTCATTAAGTCACTATCGTTATTGAACACATGATTTGCGCGGTGCTTAGAAGCGCTCGAAGGATGGATGTGTGTGTGCGAGACTTGCAGCCTGGCGAGCGCGCCGCGCCCCCGTCCGCGTCAGTTCATCAATGAAATATCGTACTGCTACTAATGTTAAACTTGATAGAGTGAGAAGAATTACAGAAATGACTAATTTTTTTATTATTATCAGTACAGTAATTTAGATGTTAAAAAGGAATCCAAATATGATTCCGAGAGCGAACCCTGTCGACTGCTGACGGTGATAAAATCAACGTGTATAACAAGCTGTTGAAAACTATAGTGATCATAAAAAAAAATTAAGAAAAAAGTGCCAAATCATCGCAATACAAAAAACCATAACATAAGTGTCTAATAGAGGGCGCTGTTCAAGACTTCAACTCCAACTTTTAATAACAACACCGTCTATGTTAGTTAAGCACTAATCACATTGTTACAATAGATGCCGCTGTTCGAAACTAAATAATAAAAACTTAAATTACTACTGTACAAGATATTGTGAGATTCTCTTCTGACAATGGCTTCATGTGCAGGTTGTAGGCAAAATCTACCAAACAAAGGAAGTTTAGTCTGTACGCTGTGCAAAAGCGCTTATGACCTAGATTGCGCCAATATTACCAAGGAACGTTATAACACAATGTCACCCGAATTAAAAAAAAGCTTGGAAGTGTCAAGCCTGCCGCTATAAAATGCCTAAGGGAAACAACACAAATACACCAATACGGCAAGCAGAACCAGAGCCATCCCAAATTCTGGAAACCTACCCAAAAAAATAATGTCACCTTCAGAAAAAAAGATGCAAGATCAAACACAAAGTGCGATAGCATAGACTCTGACGACCAGAGTATGTTTCTTTTTTTTTTTTTTGTTGACGCGGGGAATGCATTTAAGCACCGTCACCCCGCTGCGGGGGCAGCAGGGCGGTGTGTGGGACTCGACGGTCTAGGAACGGACCGTAATACCCACTAAACCACCGCGGTGTTCCGTCTCACCTTAAGCCGGCTCGCAGGGTAGGCCAGAGGTTAAATCACTGCGAGCCGGCAAGGGGCGCCCCGTGATGTTGGGGCTCGCCTCGGGGGGGCCAATTAAGTGACCCCCCAGGAGCTCCCTAAGGAGCTGAAGAATCTAGCCCGCACCTCCACCGTTCTCGAGCACCTCTCTGAAAGCAGAGAGGGTAGAGAACGGCCGGTGCGGGCGTGCGTAAGTGGGCACCGTCCGGAACACGAGGAGGGTGCCCGTCGCCACGGGTGACCATCGGTGGGCGGAGGTCCCCCGACCTTCCGCCCACGGTCAAAAAACACTAGTCGGGGGCGCGCATGAAAGCCACTAGGCGGCGCCCTCGGACCGGACGGCGGGGAGGAAGCGTGCGACCCGCCCGCTCCCTTACCCGCAGTTCCTCTCTCTTGGCCGCCATCACCTGGCTGGCGAACGAGGTGGTGCCAGACGCCGGAAGTGCTCGACGAAACCCCATCTGCTGTCGAGAACCAGACCAAGATACTTTAAGGTCCGCCCGACAGCGATGGGGGTGCCACCCACCACAATCTGGGAGTCCCGAGGAGGGGCCCCCGACCGAGGCCCGTGAAAGAAAATGGCCTCGGATTTTTCGAGGGCCACCTGGAGTCCAAGCGCCCTGATGCGACCGACAACGTGGGCCACACCAGCCGTGGCCAACACTTTTGCGTCCCTGTAGGACGGGCCCCGCGCGGTGACCAGGGTATCGTCGGCGTAGCAGAAGACGCCGACGCCCCGAAGAGTGGCACCGCGCAGGACCCAATCATACCCGATGTTCCACAGGAGCGGCCCGAGGACTGACCCCTGTGGAACACCGCACGTCATGTCTCGGCGGACCACTCCCGACTGGTTTTTTTTTTTTTTTTTTTTTGTTTCAACAGCAACAGCGGCCCGGCAAAGGGGCGCTCTTTCAAGCTCTACTCGGGGGTGCCTAAACCCCCCCTGATCAACACAGAAGCGACGCCCCTAAACACATAAGGGGCGTCGGACTCCTCAGGGCCATTCGCGTGAGCGGTGGGCCCCCTGACCCACCGCCCACGGCCCTATCAGTCGGGGGCTTGGGCGTAGGCAATGCGCCGTCGCCCTCTAACTGGTGCCCGCCGGGGCGGGAGAGTACGGCCTGCACGCTCCCGCTCACGCAGGGCCTCTCTCTTCGCCGCCATCACCTCCCGAGCGAAGGAAGCGACAACGGCCCAACATTCTTCGCTGCCGGCCATGGATTTAATGACGGCCGGCAGCGAACCTACTCTGCCGATAACGCCCGTGAGGGCCAACCTCGGCGAGTCCCAGGCGGCGCACACGAAGAGCGTATGCTCCGCCGTATCTACGGCGCCGCCTGCGCAGTGATGACAATCAGGCTCCGACAGGATCCCCACCACTTCCCACAGGAATTTGGCAAAACAGCCATGACCCGTGAGAAGTTGGGTGAGGAAGTAAGTCGGAGCCCCCTGCGCGTGCTCCACCCACTGGCGGAGCACGGGACCGATGGCCCCCACGAGCACCCGGCTCGCGGTGGGAGCCGCACATCTCAAGGCCCATTGCCGGAACAGATCGTCGCTAGCCTCCTGTCTCCAGCGATCGACCTGCTCCGGCAACGGGCGACCTCCTTCTTGTCGCACCAGGGCGCCCTCCTCGTAAACCCTCTTCAGGACCACCGCCTCGAGATCCCACGGGGGACTCTGTGCCAACAGGCACGCCGCCTCAAAAGACACGGTGCGGTACGCCCGTGCAGCCCTCTGCGCCGCGATCCGCTGCGGTCGTCGCAGCTGAACCACGTTCGCGGCGCTGAGGGCATCCGCCCAAATAGGCGCTCCATATAGCGCCTTGGAGCGTACCACACCCTCGTAGAGATGTTTTGGTTTTTTTTTTTTTTTACGTGGTCGGTGATACATTTACGCACTTCACCGTCTCGCTGCGGGGGGGGGGAGCGAGACGGCTTCGTGTGGGACTCCCGGCCCTAGGATGTAAAACGGGCCGGACTACCCACTAAAACCTATCCACGGTGTTTCTCCTTCGCCTTAGCCGGGCCGCCGGATAGACAGAAACTGTTAAGCAACGGCGGCCCGGAAAAGGGGCGCTCTTTCGAGCTCAACACGGGGGGCTGACCCCCCCCAAACAACATAGAAGCGACGCCCCCGAAACACATAAGGGGCGTCGGGCTCCTCAGGGCCTTTCGCGTGAGCGGTGGGCCCCCCGACCCACCGCTCACGGCCCTATCAGTCGGGGGCTTGGGCGTATGCAATACGCCGTCGCCCCCTGACTGGTGCCCGGCGGGGCGGAAGCGTGCGGCCTGCACGCCCCCGTTCCCGCAGGGCCTCTCTCTTTGCCGCCATCACCTCCCGAGCGAAGGAGGCGACGGCGGCCCAACATTCTTCGCTGCCGGCCATAGAGAGAATGACGGCCGGCAGCGAACCTACACTGCCGATGATGCCCGTGAGGGCCAACCTCTGCGTGTCCCAGGCGGCGCACACAGCGAGCGTATGCTGCGCCGTATCTACGGCGCCGCCTGCGCAGTGATGACAAACGGGCTCCGACAGGATCCCCACCACTTCCCACAGGATTTTGGCAAAACAGCCATGACCCGTGAGAAGTTGGGTGAGGAAGTAGGTCGGAGCCCCCTGCGCATGCTCCACCCACTGGCGGAGCACGGGACCGATGGCCCCCACGAGCACTCGGCTCGCGGTCGGAGCCGCACATCTCAAGGCCCATTGCCGGAACAGATCGTCGCGAGCCTCCTGTCTCCAGCGATTGACCTGCTCCGGCAACGGGCGACCTCCTTGTTGTCGCACCATGGCGCCCTCCTCGTAGACCCTCTTAAGGACCTCTGCTTCGAGATCCCAAGGGGGACTTTGTGCCAACAGGCACGCCGCCTCGAAAGACACGGTGCGGTACGCCCGTGCAGCCCTCTGCGCCGTGATCCGCTGCGGTCGTCGCAGCTGGATCACGTTCGCGGCGCTGAGGGCATCCGCCCAAATAGGCGCCCCATAGAGCGCCTTGGAGCGTACCACACCCTCGTAGAGACGGCGGCATGCACTTCCCGGTCCCCCTTTATTGGGGAGCAGCCTACCGAGCATCCCGGCAAACGTCACCAACTTTGGTGAAAGCTGCCGGAAATGCTCGACGAACCCCCACCGGCTGTCGAGCAAGAGACCCAGATATTTAAGGGTCCTCCCGACAGCGATGGAGGTGCCACCCACCACAATTTGGGCATCCCGAGGGGGTTTCATCCGAGGCCCATGGAAGAAGAGGGCCTCGGATTTTTCGAGGGCCACCTTGAGGCCGAGCGCCCTGATGCGACTGACGACCTGTGCCGTGCCCGCAGTGGCGAGCACGGCAGCGTCACGGAAAGTGGGTCCTCGCGCGGTGACTAGGGTATCGTCGGCGTAACATAGTACGCCGACTCCCCGAAGAGTAGCACCGCGCAGGACCCAATCGAAACCAATGTTCCACAGGAGCGGGCCCAGCACCGACCCCTGTGGAACGCCACAAGACATTTCCCTGCGGACTACGGCCGACCGGGCCGGAAAGATGATGGCCCGGTCGACAAAGTAGTCCGCAAGGACGCGCCTGAGGTACCACGGGACATTGTGGTACCTCAGCGCTTCGGCGATAGTAGGCCAGGGGAGGGTGTTGAAGGCATTGGCTATGTCGAGCGACACAGCCAACACCATCTCCCCCCGGCCAGTAGCATCCTCGACGCTGCCCCTAAGCCGGGCTACGGCGTCCAGGGTGGACCTCCCGCGACGAAAGCCGAACTGGCTATCCGACAAGTTCGGCCCCGCCCCCTCCAAATGTCCGACAAGACGTGCAGCGAGCACCCGCTCGACCACAGACATTCCGACAGCAGGGACAGCGTCTCCTCCTCGAGGTCCTGGGCCGCGGCACAGTGGTTGACGTTGGCCTGCAGCAACGAGATTTCAGCCATCTAAACTTGGGCGGTGTCCATTGCCTCCTCTGACGGGGCGGAGGGGGTCGCCGCCACCCTCCTGCCCTTTCCTCCTCTACGGGTCCGACCCCGTTTTTCTGACGCCACCAGGCACGCCTTCGTGCCCAGGCGGTGCGCGGACGACGCTCCCGCTGCCGAGCATATGGGACAGCAGGGCTCCGCTGCGCAGCCGGCCGCCTTGTGGCCGGCCTTCCCGCAGCAGTAACACAGGTCGCTGCGGTCGACGCCCGCAGCGCACTTTGCCCCCACGTGCCCCACCTCCAGGCAGCGGAAGCAGAGCTGGGGTCGGACCTCCAACAGGACGGCATGGACGCGGCACCATCCGATCGCAAGAGGCCGGCCGTCTGAAAGTATTTTGGCCGCCGCGACCGGGCACTGCACCCACACCGTGCCGTTGCGCCCCGAGGAGCGGACTATGTTGCCCACCTTGACGGAGGTGGTGGCGCACCCTCCTACGTCCGCCACCATTCCCGCGACCTGCTCCTGACTCGTCGCGTCACTCAAACCGGAGATGCGCAACTCCGCACATTTCTCCGGCCTGGCGACCTTCACTTCCTCGCCGAGAGCGGCCCTCAGCCGCTCCGCCAGGGCGTCCGCCTTTTTGGCGTTATCGGCACCCGCCACTTCGAGGACTCGTCCGCCGGTCGCCGCCGTGCGGAATCTCAACGCCTCAATGCCGAGGCTCTTGAGGTCGACTGACCTCTCAGCCTCGGCGAGTTTAGCGGCGTACGTTACGCCCCTATCCGCAGCTTCACGCTGCAGTGTGATGACCACTGCAGCGGTTCGGGGGGCGCGGAGTTTCGGGGCGCGCCGCACGGCATTGCCATTGGCGGGTGCCTTGGCGGGCGCCTTCGGGGCTGGCGCCTTTTTTGGGCGCCCCGCCACCACATTCCACGCTTCGGGCAAAGGCCGAGAAGTGGATTCCTGCGGGGGGGGGGGGGGCCTGACGCGCCGCCTCCGCCTCTCGCGCCGCAGCGCTCCTCTTTTGCCGTTTCGGCTTCTTTTTAGTCCCCTTACTCACAGGGGGAGAAGAAGCCGCTGGTGCGGAAACCTCCGCCTCCTCCAACGAAGGGTCGGGAACGGAATAAGCCGCAGTGGCGGAGGAGGCGCCAACCGCAGGCGCGACTTTGGCCGAGCGGCCTTTGGCTCCAGCGGAGCGGGTGGGCATAGAGGCGCCGACGTTGAGTCGACCGAGGGCTGCTGCTGAAGGGCCAGCAGTGACGGTGGCAGCTGCGGAGCGTGCGGCGTTGCGGGCGTCCGCCTGAAGGGGTGGGCGCAGCCGCGGCTCCGGAAGCAGGCGGTCAGAAACGCCGTCGAAGCGCGCGTTGATCATGAACATGATAGGGGGACCCGAGGTCACCTCAATCATTGAGACCACACTGCTGTCAGAATCTGACAGCAGTAGGTCTCGGGACAACACTGCCGTGTCACACCGTGACACCGCCACTCTCAACACTTTCCGACCCGGAACCGGAGTACCGGGCCTCTCCTCCCCACTACCAACATCATCGTTTTTTTGTTTTTGTTTATTTAAATCCATATTTGAACCCACGAGAATGAGACGATGTAAAAACGACTCCCCGGGTGACGCTCATTTCAGGGAGCGGGCTATTACATGCGGAGGTGGCCAAGTATCCGCCGGGTTTTAACGTGCTTTCCTTCACGGATTTTTGTATCGGGTATCACCCTCAGGCCAGCCAATTAAGGCAAGCCGCCTTCGGCCACGTTGCGCCGCACGTACCCTGTAGGCCGTGAGACAGGGGTCGTTGCACGACGCAACGTGGCCGGCTACGAGAGGCTGGTCAGGCCTCCCCGATGCGACCTTTCGGTCGCGTCCGTCCCCATGAGCCTTGCAGGCCCATACGCCCCGACTCCCTCATGGGGTCCTCTTGCCTGTTAAGGCTCGACTCGAGTAAGGCCGAAATCGACCCCACCATAGCTCCAAAAGGAGCTGACGAACAGCGCGCCGTTGCCGCGACAGAAGAGATAAAAGGACAAAGACAAGAAACGAAAGAGGGAAGAATAAATAAGGAGAAAAGAAGAACAAAGAAAACAACAACGACGCCGCGGGCCTTGCAGGCCCGCCATACCACGACCCCCCTCATGGGGTCAGCTAGCCCTGAAAAGGGCTTGTCGGACTTGGTCAATCGCTACCAGAATCCTCCGAGGAGGACACCAATAACCATTGTCCAGGGTGCACCAGCGTCCCGGCTTCCGTTCCCCCCACCGAAGTAGAAAGGACAAGAAGCAGGGCTAAGCCAACGTGGAGGTTATCCGACCGCACCCCAGGTTTTTTTTTTTTTTTTTTGTTGACGCGGGGAATGCATTTAGGCACCGTCACCCCGCTGCGGGGGCAGCAGGGCGGTGTGTGGGACTCGACGGTCTGGGATCGGACCGTAATACCCACTAAACCACCGCGGTGTTCCGTCTCACCTTAAACCGGCTCGCAGGGTAGGCCAGAGGTTAAATCACTGCGAGCCGGCAAGGGGCGCCCCGTGAAGTCGGGGCTCGCCTCGGAGGGGCCAATTAAGTGACCCCCCCGGAGCTCCCTAAGGAGCTGAAGAATCCACGAAGAGTCCACGTCCAGACCCCCATCGACCGCGGCCCATCGCTCGACGATGGCCGCCTCTTTCGCCAGCTCCCGGTCGAGCGTCTTGAGACGCCACCGCGGACCTTCCCCAGCCAGGGGGCGACTGCTGACCGCTGGGGTCCTCGAATTGGGGGCGGCGATGTCGAACCGTATGTAGAGGTGGTCCGACATCGTCTCCACCCCCTCGACCACCCTCCAGCCGCAAATGCGGTCAGCTAGTGCGGGGCTCGCAAACGAGAGGTCTATGATAGACCCCACTTCGCCCCGCACAAACGTGTTTACAGCCCCCTGGTTGAGCAGCACCAAGCCGTGGGACACCGCCCATTCTTCCACCCGACCGCACCCCAGGTTAGGTTAGGTTAGGTTTTTTTTTTTTTTTTAACGTGGTCGGTGATGCATTTACGCACTTCACCGTCTCGCTGCGGGGGGGAGCGAGACGGCTTCGTGTGGGACTCCCGGCCCTAGGATGGAAAACGGGCCGGACTACCCACTAAAACCTATCCACGGTGTTTCTCCTTCGCCTTAGCCGGGCCGCCGGATAGACAGAAACTGTTAAGCAACGGCGGCCCGGAAAAGGGGCGCTCTTTCGAGCTCAACACGGGGGGCCTAACCCCCCCCAAACAACATAGAAGCGACGCCCCCGAAACACATAAGGGGCGTCGGACTCCTCAGGGCCTTTCGCGTGAGCGGTGGGCCCCCCGACCCACCGCTCACGGCCCTATCAGTCGGGGGCTTGGGCGTATGCAATACGCCTGACTGGTGCCCGGCGGGGCGGAAGCGTGCGGCCTGCACGCTCCCGTTCCCGCAGGGCCTCTCTCTTTGCCGCCATCACCTCTCGAGCGAAGGAGGCGACGGCGGCCCAACATTCTTCGCTGCCGGCCATAGAGAGAATGACGGCCGGCAGCGAACCTACACTGCCGATGATGCCCGTGAGGGCCAACCTCTGCGTGTCCCAGGCGGCGCACACCGCGAGCGTATGCTGCGCCGTATCTACGGCGCCGCCTGCGCAGTGATGACAAACGGGCTCCGACAGGATCCCCACCACTTCCCACAGGAATTTGGCAAAACAGCCATGACCCGTGAGAAGTTGGGTGAGGAAGTAGGTCGGAGCCCCCTGCGCATGCTCCACCCACTGGCGGAGCACGGGACCGATGGCCCCCACGAGCACTCGGCTCGCGGTCGGAGCCGCCCATCTCAAGGCCCATTGCCGGAACAGATCGTCGCGAGCCTCCTGTCTCCAGCGATTGACCTGCTCCGGCAACGGGAGACCTCCTTGTTGTCGCACCATGGCGCCCTCCTCGTAGACCCTCTTAAGGACCCCTGCTTCGAGATCCCAAGGGGGACTTTGTGCCAACAGGCACGCCGCCTCGAAAGACACGGTGCGGTACGCCCGTGCAGCCCTCTGCGCCGTGATCCGCTGCGGTCGTCGCAGCTGGACCACGTTCGCGGCGCTGAGGGCATCCGCCCAAATAGGCGCCCCATAGAGCGCCTTGGAGCGTACCACACCCTCGTAGAGACGGCGGCATGCGATTCCCGGTCCCCCTTTATTGGGGAGCAGCCTACCGAGCATCCCGGCAAACGTCACCAACTTTGGTGAAAGCTGCCGGAAATGCTCGACGAACCCCCACCGGCTGTCGAGCAAGAGACCCAGATATTTAAGGGTCCTCCCGACAGCGATGGAGGTGCCACCCACCACAATTTGGGCATCCCGAGGGGGTCTCATCCGAGGCCCATGGAAGAAGAGGGCCTCGGATTTTTCGAGGGCCACCTTGAGGCCGAGCGCCCTGATGCGACCGACGACCTGTGCCGTGCCCGCAGTGGCGAGCACGGCAGCGTCACGGAAAGTGGGTCCTCGCGCGGTGACTAGGGTGTCGTCGGCGTAACATAATACACCGACTCCCCGAAGAGTAGCACCGCGCAGGACACAATCGAAACCAATGTTCCACAGGAGCGGGCCCTGCACCGACCCCTGTGGAACGCCACAAGACATTTCCCTGCGGACTACAGCCGACCGGGCCGGAAAGATGATGGCCCGGTCGACAAAGTAGTCCGCAAGGACGCGCCTGAGGTACCACGGGACATTGTGGTACCTCAGCGCTTCGGCGATAGTAGGCCAGGGGAGGGTGTTGAAGGCATTGGCTATGTCGAGCGACACAGCCAACACCACCTCTCCCCGGCCAGTAGCTTCCTCGACGCTGCCCCTAAGCCGGGCTACGGCGTCCAGGGTGGACCTCCCAAGTTCGGCCCCGCCCCCTCCAAATGTCCGACGAGACGTGCAGCGAGCACCCGCTCGAAAAGCTTGCACGTCTCGTCGAGGAGAACGATGGGGCGGTAGGCCGACGGCGACTCCGGGGGACGCCCGTGATTACGAAGCAGCACGAGCTTCCCCGTCTTCCAGCGTCGCGGGACTCTTCCGGACGCCACACACTCCGACATGAGGGACAGCGTCTCCTCTTCAAACTCCGGCATGACGAGGCCGACGACCCGCCCTGGGACGCCATCGGGACCAGGGGCGCGGTTCCTCAGCTTAAGTTTTAGAACCGCTACCCCCAGCTCGGCGCCAGAAACGGGCGAGATGACCTCGTCATCCGACGATTCCTGGCTCGGTGCCATTCGGGGGGGGGACCACTCTTCCCGCGCAGGGAAGAGGGAGCTGACCACTTCTTCAACAAATTGGGGCTCGAGAGACGTAGTGAGGGGGGGCACCCAAGGTCCAAGCTTCTTGCTGACGGCCTTGTAGATGTGCCTGCATGGATCCCCATTTAAGCTCTCGAGCCCCTCGTTCCAGGCCGCGTTCTTCGCGGCCCGGATTGCCGAGCTAAAGGCCGCTCGAGCAGCCCGGTACGCGGCTAGCAGCACCTCCTCCTGGGCAAGGTCTCTCTGGCGCCTCCCGCGACTGCGGGTGTACCGTCGCTGAGCTGCGTGACAAGTTTTTCGCATCTCAGCGAGGTGAGGCCGCCACCAGTACACCCGTCTTCGCGGGGGTACCGGCCCTGCCCTCTGCATCGCCGCGTCGCAGACGCGAGTCATCGTACTGGCAAGATTGTCTGCCCTCGCGTCCACGTCCAGGCCGTCGACATTAGGAGCGGCCCAGCGCTCGACAATAGCCGCCTCTTTGGCCAGCTCCCGGTCCAGCGTATTAAGCCGCCACCGTGGTCCCCCCCCGAAAGGGGGGCGATCAGTCGCCGCGGGGGTGGCCAAGGGAGCGGCGACGACGTCGAACCATATGTATCGATGGTCCGACATGGTCTCCACCCCCTCGATCACTCGCCACCTCCGTATACGGTCCACCAGGGCAGAACTGGCAAACGACAAGTCTACAATAGAACTACCCTGGGGCCGCACACAAGTGTGGACCGCCCCCCTGTTTACCAGCACCAAGCCAAGCGACACCGCCCAGTCCTCCAACGTCTCTCCCCTAACATCGGTCGCCGGGGAACCCCAAGTCTGAGAATGAGCGTTGAAATCCCCGATGACCAAGGCAGGGGTGGGGCGCACATCCGCCAACAGGGCCTCGACTTCGGCGAGCACCTGCTCAAAATCGGCGAGACTCCTGTTGGGGGAAATGTACACCCCAACTACTGCATAGCCGCCCATCAGGGCTAGAACACAGCCACGTCCCCTCAGCACCCGGCTGAAGGGGGACCCACCCCGACGGGCGACGATGGCCACTAAGCCGTCGCGGTCGCCAGCCCAGTTGTCCCAATCGCGGACGAGGTACGGCTCGCTGACAACGGCGACGGTCGCCTGCCACTGTGCCATAGACTGCATCAGGACATCCTGAGCAGCGACACAGTGGTTGACGTTGGCCTGCAGTATAGAGACGTTGGCCATTTAAATTTGGGCGGTGTCCATAGTCTCCACAGACTGGGTGGTGGGGCTGGACTTTCCACCACCCGTCTTGTTTCTCCGATTCTTGCGGCCTCCCCGTTTCCGGGAGGCCGCGTCACATTTCTTGCTGCCCAGTGAATGGGCAGCAGGTGACCCCTCCGTTGAGCAGAGAGGGCACATTAATTCCGATGAGGGGCAGCTGGCCGCCTTATGGCCCGGCTGCCCGCAACGGAAGCACAGTGCACTGCGATCCACTTCGCAAGTGCACTGTACTCCGACATGCCCCGAGTCCAGACAGCGGAAGCACCGCTGGACTCGAGGCGCGAGGAGGGTGGCCCTAACTACGGACCACCCAATGGTGAGGCGGCGGCCATCCATCAACTTCTTGGCCGCCGCAACCGGGCACTTCAGCCAGCAGGTGCCCTGCCGGCCAGGTGGGCAGCTGATGTCGCCCACTTTAACGCGGGCGACGTCACAGCCACCGACCTCTGCCACCATGGCGGCAACCCTCTCCTTTGTGGCGGTGTCGCCAAGGCCTGAGATGCACAACTCTGCGCATTTCTCAGGTCTGGCGACCCGAACCACTTCACCTAGCACCGACCGCAACTTATCGGCCAGGGCGTCGGCCTTGACATCTTTGTCCGCGCCGCTCACCTCGAGGATCTTTCCTCCGGTGACGGCGGCACGGAAACGTAGACCGTCTATGCCCAGGCTCTTCAAGTCAATTGTGTCTTCAGCCAGGGCAAGCACGGCCGCGTAGGTGGTCCTAGGTGGACACGAACTACCAGGCCCCCCCCGATTGGGGAGCAGCCTGGCGAGCCTCCCGGCGTATGACACCAGTTTTGGTGCCAGACGCCGGAAGTGCTCGACGAAACCCCATCTGCTGTCGAGAACCAGACCGAGATACTTTAAGGTCCGCCCGACAGCGATGGGGGTGCCACCCACCACAATCTGGGAGTCCCGAGGAGGGGCCCCCGACCGAGGCCCGTGAAAGAAAATGGCCTCGGATTTTTCGAGGGCCACCTGGAGTCCAAGCGCCCTGATGCGACCGACAACGTGGGCCACACCAGCCGTGGCCAACACTTTTGCGTCCCTGTAGGACGGGCCCCGCGCGGTGACCAGGGTATCGTCGGCGTAGCAGAAGACGCCGACGCCCCGAAGAGTGGCACCGCGCAGGACCCAATCATACCCGATGTTCCACAGGAGCGGCCCGAGGACTGACCCCTGTGGAACACCGCACGTCATGTCTCGGCGGACCCGGTCAACGAAGTAGTCCGCGAGTACGCGCCTGAGGTACCACGGGACGTTGTGGTACCCCAGCGCCTCCGCAATGGTCCCCCAGGGGATGGTGTTGAAGGCGTTCGCGATGTCCAGCGACACCGCCAACAACACCTCCCCCTGGCCGACCGCCTCTTCCACGCTGTCCCTGAGCCGGGATATCGCGTCCAGGGTCGATCTCCCGCGACGGAACCCGTACTGGCCGTCACTAAGGTTGGGCCCCGCCCCCTCCAGGTGCTCGACGAGACGTGCCGCGAGCACTCGCTCGAGCAGCTTGCTCATCTCGCCGAGCAGGACGATAGGGCGGTAGGCCGACGGCGACTCGGCCGGGCGCCCGTGCTTCTTCAGCAGCACGAGCCGCCCGGTCTTCCATCGTCGCGGGACTCTTCCCGACGACAGACATTCCGACAGCAGGGACAGCGTCTCCTCCTCGAACGCGGGCATCACCAGGGCGACGACCCGCCCAGGGATGCCGTCCGGGCCAGGGGCGCGGTTCCTCAATTTGAGTTTCAGAACCGCGACCCCCAATTCGGCATCGGACACGGGCGGAATCGCCCCGATATCCGCCGGCGTCTGGCTTGGCGCCATCCGCGGTGGGACCCACTCTTCCCGCGCAGGGAAGAGGGAGCTGACGACGTCGCTCACGAAGGAGGGCTCGAGAGACCTAGTGAGCGGGGGCGCCCACGGCCGAAGTTTGTCGTTTACGACTTTGTACGGGCGCCCCCACGGATCTTCGTTGAGTGTGTCGAGCCACTCCTTCCAAGCCGCCTCCTTGGCGGCTCTCATCGCCGAGCGAAAGACCGCCCGGGTGGCCCGGTATGCGGCGAGCAGGACCTCTTCTTGGGCGGGGACCCGTACTCTACTTCCGCGGCTGCGGGTGCACCTTCGCTGGGCTGCGTCACAAGCTGTACGCAGCCCCGCTAAGTGGTCGTTCCACCAGTACACCCGCCTCCGCGGCGGGACAGGCCCCACCCTACTCATCGCCGCATCGCAGACGCGAGTGAGCGCACTCTCCAGTCGCTCCGCCCTCGCGTCCACGTACGGACCCCCATCGATCGCGGCCCATCGCTCGACGATGGCCGCCTCCTTCGCCAGCTCCCGGTCGAGCGTCTTGAGACGCCACCGCGGACCTTCCCCAGCCAGGGGGCGACTGCTGACCGCTGGGGTCCTCGAATTGGGGGCGGCGATGTCGAACCGTATGTAGAGGTGGTCCGACATCGTCTCCACCCCCTCGACCACCCTCCAGCCACGAATGCGGTCAGCTAGTGCGGGGCTCGCAAACGAGAGGTCTATGATAGACCCCACTTCGCCCCGCACAAACGTATTTACAGCCCCCTGGTTGAGCAGCGCCAAGCCGTGGGACACCGCCCATTCTTCCACCATCTCACCCCGATCGTCGGTCGCCGGGGAGCCCCATGCCCGAGAGTGGGCGTTGAAGTCTCCGGCGACGACAACCGGGGTGGGGTGCACTTCTGCCACCAGAGCTCCGACCTCGACGAGAAACTGTTCAAATTCGGCGAGGCCCCGGTTGGGCGAGAAGTACACCCCGATCACTGCAACGTCTCCCAGCAGTGCCAGCACACAGCCCCGCCCACTCGACACTCTGTCAAATGGGGCGAAGCCGAGCGCACCCCGCTGGGAGACGATAGCCACCAAACCGTCGCGATCTCCGGCCCAGTCATCCCGGGACCGAACAACGTACGGTTCGGAGACTACGGCCACGGTCGCCTGCCACTGTGCCACGGTCTGCATCAAGAGATCCTGGGCCGCGGCACAGTGGTTGACGTTGGCCTGCAGCAACGAGATTTCAGCCATCTAAACTTGGGCGGTGTCCATTGCCTCCTCTGACGGGGTGGAGGGGGTCGCCGCCACCCTCCTGCCCTTTCCTCCTCTACGGGTCCGACCCCGTTTTTCTGACGCCGCCAGGCACGCCTTCGTGCCCAGGCGGTGCGCGGACGACGATCCCGCTGCCGAGCATATGGGACAGCAGGGCTCCGCTGCGCAGCCGGCCGCCTTGTGGCCGGCCTTCCCGCAGCAGTAACACAGGTCGCTGCGGTCGACGCCCGCAGCGCACTTTGCCCCCACGTGCCCCACCTCCAGGCAGCGGAAGCAGCGCTGGGGTCGGACCTCCAACAGGACGGCATGTACGCGGCACCATCCGATCGCAAGAGGGCGGCCGTCTGAAAGTATTTTGGCCGCCGCGACCGGGCACTGCACCCACACCGTGCCGTTGCGCCCCGAGGAGCGGACTATGTTGCCCACCTTGACGGAGGTGGTGGCGCACCCTGTACGTTACGTTGTGGTATCTCAGCGCTTCGGCAATTGTTGGCCAGGGGAGGGTGTTGAAGGCGTTGGCTATGTCGAGCGACACAGCCAACACCACCTGCCCCTGGCCAACGGCATCGTCGACGCTGTCCCTGAGTCGGGACACGGCGTCGAGGGTGGACCTCCCGCGACGAAAGCCGTATTGGCCACTACTTAGATTCGGCCCCGCCCCCTCCAGATGCTCGACGAGACGCGCAGCGAGCACCCGCTCGAAGAGCTTGCACATCTCGTCGAGCAGAACGATGGGGCGGTAGGCCGACGGCGACTCCGGGGGACGCCCGTGCTTACGAAGCAGCACGAGCTTCCCCGTTTTCCATCGTCGCGGGACCCTTCCAGAGGCCAAACAGTCCGACATAAGGGACAGCGACTCTTCTTCAATTTCCGGCATGACGAGGCCGACGACTCGCCCAGGGACGCCATCGGGACCAGGGGCGCGATTCCTGAGTTTTAACTTTAGGACCGCCACCCCCAGTTCGACGTCGGATACGGGCGGGACGGCCCCGTCATCCGGCACTTCCCGGCTTGGTGCCATACGGGGAGGGACCCACTCTTCCCGCGCAGGGAAGAGGGAGCTGACCACTTCGTCTACAAATTGGGGCTCGAGAGAGGTGGTGAGAGGGGGCGCCCAAGGCTTGAGCTTCTGGCTCACAACCTTGTAAATGTGCCCCCATGGATCCCCATTTAAACTCTCGAGCCCCTCGTTCCAGGCCGCGTTCTTGGCGGCTCGAATTGCCGAGCTAAAGGCCGCCCGAGCGGCCCGGTACGCGGCGAGCAAAATCTCCTCCTGGGCAAGGTCTCTCCGGCGCCTCCCGCGACTGCGGGTATACCGTCGCTGAGCTGCGTGACAGGTTTTTCGCATCTCAGCGAGGTGAGGCCGCCACCAGTACACCTGCCTTCGCGGGGGTACCGGCCTGGCCCTCTGCATCGCCGCGTCGCAGACGCGAGCCATCGCACCGGCGAGATTCTCCGCCCTCGCGTCTACGTCCAGACCGTTGACATTAGGAGCGGCCCAGCGCTCGACAATTGCCGCCTCTCTGGCCAGCTCCCGGTCCAGCGTGTTCAGCCGCCACCGGGGTCCCTCCCCTACAAGGGGGCGATCAGTCACCGCGGGGGTGGCCGAGGGAGCGGCGACAACGTCGAACCAAATGTAACGATGGTCCGACAGGGTCTCCACCCCCTCCATCACTCTCCACCCCCGTATACGGTCCACCAGGGCAGAACTGGCAAACGATAAATCTACGATGGAACTACCCTGGGGCCGCACACAGGTGTGGACCGCCCCCCTGTTCAACAGCACCAAGCCGGTGGACACCGCCCAATCCTCTAGAAACTCCCCCTTTGCAGTAGTCGCCGGGGAACCCCAAGCTGTTGACTTGGCGTTGAAATCCCCGACGACCAATGCAGGGGTGGGGCGTACATCCGCGATTAGGGCCTCAACTTCGGCGAGCACCAGTTCGAACTCGGCGAGACTCCTACTGGGGGAAATGTACACCCCAACTACTGCGAAGCCGCCCATCAGGGCCAAAACACAACCACGCCCCCTCAGCACTCTGCTGAAGGGGGACGCGCCGACCGCACCCTGACGGGCGACTATGGCCACTAGGCTGTCGCAGTCGCCAGCCCAGTCGTCACGATCACGGACCAAATACGGTTCGCTGACGACGGCGACGGTCGCCTGCCACTGTGCTATGGACTGCATCAGGAGATCCTGAGCCGCGAGACAGTGGCCGGCGTTGGCCTGCAGTAGTGAGATGGCCATTTATGATTGAGCGGTGTCCATCCTCTCCTCCGTTGGCGGCGAAGACTGAGTGGTGGAAACGACACCACGTCTTCTGCCGCCACGACGTCCCCGCTTTTGGGCAGTGACGTCACACATCCTAGTGCCCAGACGGTGGGCAGCCGGTGCACCATCCGTAGAACAGACGGGGCACCGGGGCTCCAAAGAACAGCCGGCCGCCTTATGGCCCGGCTGTCCACAACGGAAGCACAGTGCACTGCGATCCACTTCGCAAGTGCACTGTACTCCGACATGCCCCGAGTCCAGACAGCGGAAACACCGCTGGACTCGAGGCGCAAGGAGGGTGGCCCTAACTACAGACCACCCTATGGTTAGGCGGCGGCCATCCAACAACTTCTTGGCCGCCGCGACCGGGCACTTCAACCAACAGGTGCCCTGCCGGCCGGGTGGGCAGCTGATGTCGCCCACTTTAACGCGGGAGACGTCACAGGCACCGACTTCAGCCACCATAGCGGCAACCCTCTCCTTTGTGGCGGTGTCGCCAAGGCCTGAGATGCGCAACTCTGCGCATTTCTCAGGTCTGGCGACCCGAACCACTTCGCCCAGTACCGACCGCAACTTATCGGCCAGGGCGTCCGCCTTGGCATCTTTGTCCGCGCCGCTCACCTCGAGGATCTTTCCTCCGGTAACGGCGGCGCGGAAACGCAGACCGTCTATGCCCAGGCTCTTCAGGTCAATTGTGTCTTCTGCCTGGGCAAGCACGGCCGCGTACGTGGTTCCCGACTCCTTCGCGCCCTGCTGCAGTGTGATAGTCACTGCAGCAGTGCGCGTAGTGCGGGGCTTTGTGGAGCCTTTCTTCTTCTTGGGTTTGGCCGGTGCCGGCGCTGGAGCCGCAGCGGACTTCTTCTTCGCAGGGCGCGCTGCCACTACGTTCCACCCCTCAGCTAGTGGCTGGTGAGCAACAACAACAGTGGGCGGTGGACGCACCTGCCGAGCAGCTGCGGCTTCTGCTGCTGCGGCGCTCATCTTCTTTGCCCTCTTCCTTTTGCCCTCTTCGGCGACCACGCCTGTAGTCGATGTGGAGGGGACAATGGAAGGGAGCGCGGTGGGGACAGGTAAGCAGGCGACGGGAGCCTCTGGACCTGAGGCCAAAGGCGAAAGACCCTTGGTTCTCCGAGGAGGAGCTGACCCAGCAAAGTTGGCAGCAGCGGAACGTGAGGCGCGCGCAGCGTTCCGTGCATCCGCAGCCAATGGCGGGCGTATTGGCACCTCAGGGGGCAGGCGGTCCACAACCCCGGCGAGGCGCGCGTCTATCTGAAACCAATCTCATCGCGCGTCATCGCTGGGGCGAGGGAGGCCGCTGCCTGTTTAAGGCCCTCCATCTCCGCCCTCAGGGCTATTAACTCCACGTTGAGGAGCACCACCTCTTCTGACTCCGTGCGGGATTTCAACTCCCGCACACTTTTGATGATGGTGCTTGCGGCCTCCCTGAGGTCCCGCACGAGTTGGCCTTTTAATTTATTTGATTTGACGGCGACGGTGTTGATCACCGCCACCGCCTCCTCAATTCCCCCAGTCAACTCCTCAGACGTCTGAGCCGTTACCGGCTTCTCCGGTTTCTCCACTGAAGTGGGGCCACCTTTAAGGAAGGGAGCTTGCACTTCCTTCCTGTAGGCCTCTTCTGCAGCCTCCTGGATGCGCGCTCCTGCGCTGCAGCGTACTTGGCCTTGGCTTTTGCCAGATCAACGTACATTCCTGTAGAAGCAAGGGGGCGCCCACGGCCCCTCTTGGACGCTGATCCGGGTCGGCTGGGACTAGACACAGAGGAGTCGCTCAAGCATTGCATCTCCTCCTCTTCATCATCACTAAAAGTGACTGACCCCGTAGGCGTTTTCCGCCTGCGGAAGAATCTAGACGTCAGTGGGAAGGGAGACGCGGAACGCGAGCTCACTTCCACCATGGTGGCCTCACTATCGGTGTCTGAGACGACAGCCGTCGCTTTCGTTGAGGGCGTTGGCGACACGCTGCAGCGAGACAGCGTGACGCGCGGCTCTTTGAGTAACAGGCCCCGGAGTGGACTTCGGGACCTAGTGTGTTCAGCCAGTACGTCGGAGTCCGTTGGATTTGCAGATGTTCGTCAGGTTGGCCCGACTCTTCGTTCTTTGTGTTTTTATTAAATTGTTCCATATTATTCCCACGAGTATGAGACGATCTACAAACACTCCCCGGGTGACGCTCATTCCGGGGAGCGGGCTATTACATGCGGAGGTCGCCAAGTATCCGCTGGGTTTTAACGTGCTTTCCTTCACGGATTTTTGTATCGGGTATCACCCTCAGGCCAGCCAATTAAGGCAAGCCGCCTTCGGCCACGTTGCGCCGCACATACCCTGTAGACCGTGAGACAGGGGTCGTTGCACGACGCAACGTGGCCGGCTACGAGAGGCTGGTCAGGCCTCCTCGATGCGACCTTTCGGTCACGTCCGTCCCCATGAGCCTTGCAGGCCCATACGCCCATACCCCCTCATGGGGTCCTCTTGCCTGTTAAGGCTCAACTCGGGTGAGGCCGAGAACGACCTCACCATAGCTCTAAGCTAGCTCTAGCTCCTAAGGAGCTAACGAACAGCGCGCCGTTGCCGCGACAGAAGAGATAAAACAAACAAAGACAAGAAACGAAAGAGGGAAGAATAAACAAGGAGAAAAGAAGAACAAGAAAAACGACAACGACGCCGCGGGCCCGCCATACCACGACCCCCCTCATGGGGTCAGCTAGCCCTGAAAAGGGCTTGTCGGACTTGGTCAATCGCTACCAGAATCCTCCGAGGAGGACACCAATAACCATTGTCCAGGGTGCACCAGCGTCCCGACTTCCGTTCCCCCCACCGAAGTAGAAAGGACAAGAAGCAGGGCTAAGCCAACGTGGAGGTTATCCGACCGCACCCCGGGTACCCCAGGTTAGGTTAGGTTAGGTTAGGTTAGGTTAGGTTAGGTTTTTTTTTTTTTTTTTGTTGAGTCAATTGGTTTTTAGTTCAGGAGTGGCGCTTATGGAGTACGCCCTCTCCTGGAACCGTTTGCAAGTTGATTGTTTAAATGTTATGTGCCGTTAAAGTGTTTTAGTTGATTTACGATATAGGTGATGTGGTGGAGGAATGAGTTACGTGTTTCGGTGTTGTTTGTTAATTTAATTAGGAGAAGGGGGTCTTGAGGATCGATATTGTTGTTTTGGCAGATATGTGTAAATGTTAGTCGTGAAAGTGCGAATCTGGGGCAGTGATAAATAAGGTGTTGGAAGGTCTGCGAGATTGTGTTGGTGCAAGGACAGAGGTCGTTGTCAGTGATGTGAAATCGGAAGAGGTATGATTTGTGGAAGGCATGGTTGGTGAGGAATTGGGTTATTGGAAAGGTGAGTTTGACTTTGGAGAGGAAGTTCGTGAGGTCATGATAGGTAGGAAGGAGTTGCTTGGTGTGGATTGACCCGGCGGAATTTTCGTAGAGTTGTTGTGAGGAGGTGAGAAGGTTTGTTTTGTGTATGTGTTTTATGTATGAAAGAGGTGTGTGAGAGTGGTCTGGTTGTTTGTGCAGGAAAGCCGCAGCTTTAGCCGCCGTGTCAGCTGCCTCGTTGCCAGGGATTCCGGCATGGGCTTTTACCCAGGCGAATTGTATTTGGATGTTTTGGGTTTTGGCAAAGTGCAATTGGCGGAATATGTTGACTGCGAATGTGTTATGGCTGTAGGGATTGGAAAGTTCGAGGAGAGCAGATTTGGAGTCGGAGAAGATGTAGTAGGAGTATGATTTAATTTTGTTGCTGATTATAAATTGACAGACTTTTTCAATGGCAAGCATTTCTGCTTGGAAAACGGAGCAGGAGGGGTGTAACTTGAATTTTTTAACTGTAGGAGAGGTGGAATGCGGACTGAAGGCGACGAAGGCTGCTCCTACGACATCGTCATGCCGACTACCGTCGGTAAAGATATTACAGTAGTTATCGGTTTGGAGGTCCATGTATTCCTCTGTAGTGAATATTTCCAGGAAGGTTATGGGTTCCCGGAGGGAGGGGTGAAGAAGAGAGGATGGGAGAGAGGGTTTTTCAACGGGGATGTCAAGAGGAAGGAATGATGAGGCGCCACGGAGTTTAGAAGTTTCAATGTCCGAGATGCTTTTAATTTTTTCTGGTAGAGGGGTTAATTGTGCAAGTGTTATTGATGTTATTGTGCTGTTGGTTCGGAAGCCGTGAATTATCTTTATGGCAAATAACCTTTGGAAAGAGAGTAGTTGTTTGACTACAACTTTGTATTCCAGGGCACTGGACCAGACTGATGAAGCGTAAGATATGATGGGGGTGATGATTTGGTCGTAAATTATTCGGATATTATCGGAGTGGATGCCCCAAGTGGGTCTAGTGTAAATAAGGAGCTTGTAGAATATTTGTTTGGCTTTTTCAATTATGTGGTTAGCGTGTTTTATGAATTTTAATTTGTCGTCTATTATGACTCCTAAGTATTTGAGTTCTTTTGTAAATTTTAGCTTTGTGTTGTTCATATGTATGTTTAATTTAGTAGATTTATTGGTGAAGCCTATGATGGTCGTTTTCTCTGGGCCGAAGTGAAGTTTGACATTTTTCCCCCATTCATTAATATGGTGCAGTGCCAGATTAGTTGTATTTTCTAAAGTGGTGAGATCGGTCGAATGTGTTGTCAGAAGGACATCGTCAGCAAATGCTTGTATATGACAGTTATCTGAAAGTGGGAGGTCGAGGAGCTCATCCATGATAAGGTTCCACATAGTGGGACCACAGACGGAGCCCTGGATGCAGCCGCGAGTCATGTTTTTGGTGGTTTCGATGTCAGAGAAGGTAAGTCCCACTGTTCTATTAGTTATGTAGCTAATCAGAATGTTATATAAGTTGCTGGGGCAATTGTAATGACGCAGTCTAATAAATATAGCAGGCCACCAAGCATTATCAAAGGCTGCCTTTATGTCCAGTGATATAGTAATTACGTGTTCACCGTGTGATTTATATGATTTAATGGCATGGACAGCGTTTGAAATGGCCTGGGAGGTGGAGACTTGCTGTTTAAATCCAAATTGTTTATTATTATTGAGGTTGTTGATGTTAAGGTGATAAGTGAGGCGATCGATTATTAGCCTTTCTAGCAGTTTGCCAAAAACATTAATGAGGCCAATGGGACGGAATGAGGATAAGTTAGTATAATTAGGTTTGTTAGGTTTCGGAATGATTTTAACGACAGCATGCTTCCATGGCAAGGGGAAGTAGGTTAGTTCAAGGCATCTATTGTATATTTTAGTTAGATAATCGGGAAATTGATTGGCGAACTGTAGGCAAATATCTGCGGTTAAGTGGTCAACGACAGGTGCCTTTTTGTGGCTCATATGATTTAGGCCATTCAGAATTTCGGTTGTGGTAAATGGAGGTTCAGATGGAGTGAGAAGAGGTTGGTTCATTGAGGATCTAATCGATTGCTGTGAAGGGGTAAAGTCGATGGTGTCATCAGGGAAGAAGTTATCCATTAGGGCATTAGCAGTTTCCAAGGCGTCGGTGGAATAGGTGCCGTCGTTAAGAAGAAGGGTGGATGGTGGTTGTGTTAGTGGTTTTGTTTTAATGATTCGGTTGGTGACTGACCAGACGTTTTCTTTTACTTGTTGGTTGCAAAATTCCTTGAAATGTTGGGTGGATGTGGCGCAGAAGGCTTCGGAGTAAGCTTTTCTAGCAATTTGTCTCTCAGCAATAACCTCGTTGAGAGGGAGACCGCGTCGTTTGTATCGGGAGAGTTTGTGGTGTGTCCGGAGTGCGTTGGCTTTAAGCTCTTGCAAGTGGTCATTCCAGAAAGGGGGTTTTTTTGGCGCGCCGCGAGTTCGAGGTAGAATACTATCGCAGGCGTGTTGAATGGCTTTTGTGACATCATCTACAAGGGTGTCAAGATCTTGTGTGTTAAATTCGTTGATACGTTCGATGGAAGGCAGTCTCTCGCGGATCGCATCAGTGAACCTATCAATAATTCTATCCCATGATACAGTTGTCGTGTTATATTTGTATGTAGATAGCTTTTTGGTTTTAGTGAAGCGTGTGCTAGTAAATGAGACATAAAAGGTGATGGAATTATGGTCTGAACTAGGAATTAAGTTGAGGTCAACCATCCAATTGGTGATGCTGATGGATGAGCGGTTGCTTGCTAGTGTGAGATCAATAATTGATTCACGTGGTTGATTGTGGGTTACGGTCTGAAATGTGGGTGTGTTTCCTTCGTTATTGATAATTAAATTGTTGTTGGTGACAAAATCTGCGATTAAGTCTCCTCTGTCGTTGCATCTGTTTGAGCCCCACCAGTGGTGCCATCCATTAAAATCACCGCATATAAGGAAAGTGGAGTTGCGATTGTGGTTTATGAAGTCCTCAAGGGTATTGAGGGTGTTGTAGGGATCAATGCGGGGTTCGATATATACGGAAACAAGATGAATTTGGTGATTTGTAAGACTATCTTTACACTGTACAATACATATATTCGAGTTGGAGTGACTGGTGATGCCTAGTGCGGAGGAAATGTTTTTGCGGATGGCTATGGATGCACGGGTGGGACGAGCGGTGGGAAATTGATAGAGCGTATACATCTGGTTATCGAGTTTCATTCGCTCGTTTGTTCCTGTGTAGGGTTCCGTAATGAAAGCAAAGTCAGGTTTGTTATTGTCAAGGTAGACGCAAAGTTCATGTAAAGCATTTCTGCTTTTGCCAAGGTTAATTTGAATGGCGTTGGGTTTTATGACTGATGGTGAGTTAAACAGGGTGTTGGGTGTATTATTGAGTATACTACTATTATGGTCCATAATCGGTCCTGGAACGAGTGCGTGCAGCCATAAAGATTTTCCTTGGACAGGTATTTGAAGTTGCGCTATGGTCTAATTTATCATTACCCTTGTTGCCTTTTTCTTGATGAACTTTGCAGTTGAAACATGTGGATTTTGTTGAGTCGTTCTTGTTTGGGCAGTCCTTGTACTCGTGACCAGAGTCAGAGCAATGGGAGCAGTTAATTTCCTCAGAAGTGCAGTGGTTACGAGTGTGTCCGAATTTCAGGCATTTAAAGCATTGTAAAAGAGGAGTGAACTCTTCTACATGAACTCGTTGGTGGTCCACATTGAGTTTCTGTAGTTTGACGATGGTGCGCCATAGTGGCGGAGATACCATGAAGACGGCGTTGTAGAGGGACCTATTTCTGTTTCCTCGTTTAAATTTAAGGGTGATTTCATCGGAATTAAAATTGTTTTGGTTTGTGATTGTTTCTGTTAATAGTTCTAATGGGATGGAGTTGGAGATGCCTTTAACTATTATCATGGGTTTTAATTTTTTGCCAGCTTCGGCCTGAAGGTTAGTGGTTTTGTTGATTTTAGTGAGAGCAAGGTCCCTTTGCTCGGTAGTGTCGAATTCAATGCGAATCTTATTGTTGCTGACATTGGTAGTCCTAGAGGGCGCAAAGTTAGTGTCCTTGAAGGTAACACGCTGCCGGAAGTGTTGTAGAGTTTCAGTAGAACTTTGCACGTTGCTGGTGGAGGAGACGATTAGGGAGGGTTTGGTGGTGGGAATTTTGGGGGTTTTAGGGCGCGCGGGGAAGGTGAGGACCGACGAGTAGAGGGGTTGGGTGGGGTTAACTGCATTATTCGGTGTTTGTCTCATTTGTTTCACCGTGCTGCAGACATCCCTAAGTTGTTCTTTGACTGGTATAAGTTCAGTGACCAGATGATTTTTTATAACGGAAGTGATGGTGGAGATGAGATTGTTACTCAAGCCCTCACAAGATTCATCGTTTGGAATGGAGGTAGGTGTAGGAGTTGGGTTAACTGGAGAGGCCATAAGGTGTGACTTCTGTAGGTCACTAATGGTGTCAAAGATTTGAAGGATCGCCGCCCTGTCCTCCTTCTTCAGGCTTTTGCCTCTGGTGAGTAGATTGCGTGCGGTTTTAATATTTTGAGTCAGCTTATTGTGAAATTCAGCAGTAGGTGAGTCGGTAAAAGATGACAGCGACGGAGATTGAGAGAAAATAGGAGGAGGTGAACGCGGTCTTGAAAGGGTAGGGACAGATGTATTGAGTTCATCACAGTCTGAGGATAAGGGAATGAGGGGCTGAGAAAGTAGAAGCGGAGGGGCAACTGGTTGAGAAAGTATGGGGCAAGTGAGGAATGAAGGTTGAGTGCTAGTTTCACAGCTCTCATCGTCTGACAGTGCTAATCTTGCCACTGTAAAGGTACTGTCTAGATTAGTTTTTTCCGGCGGTACTGCTGGTGGCCGAGCCTTCCTCATAGGTTGGGGGCTCTTAAAAAGCGCCATAGTGGTTTAACAACAATAGGAAATTGAAATGAGAAAACTGATAGTAAAATGAACTTCGAAATAAGTAAAGGAATATGTATATATGTAGTCAAAACAAGGAGATTAAAAGTTAAAAGTTAAAGAATTTAGAAAAATAAAGTTAACAAAATAAAAATTTTAGTCTGTCTTTTGGTTATTTTACCTACGGCGACCTTCCAGTGCTCCGGATTGAGAGTCTAGGTCCCTGAACGAGAAAACAGGGCGGGTGGGCGGGCGATCTCGCACGCAGTTTTTTGCGATTTTCTCGGAAACTATAAGACCTAGAAAAATAAATGATACGTCTAAAGATAGGTATTTAGACGGGCTATATTGTGACGTAATAATAATATTTGGTGTAGTATAAAAAATTGAAATTATAGCACTTTGACTGTTTTTGAGGCACCAAGTGTACCACAAAAGTGAAATTTAATACAACTAAATATCAACCTTTATCAACAAACGGGGTGTCCAGAGAAAGGTATTGAGATGAACTTTAATATGAGATCATAAAAAGTCTAGGTCTAGAACAAAATTTGGATTAAACAATTCTGAAACTACTATTTGGTACACCAAGTGCACCGCGAAATGAAGATTTCTGCAGCTAAATATGAGTTTTTACTATTGAAGTCTGTACCGCCAGAAAGCGCCTCTGGAGAGGTATCTAGCGGTATAGATGATTTGTTTAAAATTTGAGGTTTTATTTGTAAAATTTACGGTTTTATATGAAAAGTTAGGGTTAGGTTAGGTAAATATTTTTTAAAACGAGCGAATCCGGGCGAACGTTATATGTATGTAACGGGTGCGACAAGAGGATGTCAAAACTGTAAAAAATATCGATGTAGGTCAAAAACTGAGAGAGTTATGCTGTCAAGAAGGTTAAAAATTCGTTGATATTTCGCTACAAGTGTTCCTCTAAGGTGGATTTTGAGAAATTTCTATGGTAGCTTTATATAATGCAACACGCAGTTTCCTGCGATTTTCTCGGAAACTATAAGACCTAGAAAAATAAATGATACGTCTAAAGATAGGTATTTAGACGGGCTATATTGTGACGTAATAATAATATTTGGTGTAGTATAAAAAATTGAAATTATAGCACTTTGACTGTTTTTGAGGCACCAAGTGTACCACAAAAGTGAAATTTAATACAACTAAATATCAACCTTTATCAACAAACGGGGTGTCCAGAGAAAGGTATTGAGATGAACTTTAATATGAGATCATAAAAAGTCTAGGTCTAGAACAAAATTTGGATTAAACAATTCTGAAACTACTATTTGGTACACCAAGTGCACCGCGAAATGAAGATTTCTGCAGCTAAATATGAGTTTTTACTATTGAAGTCTGTACCGCCAGAAAGCGCCTCTGGAGAGGTATCTAGCGGTATAGATGATTTGTTTAAAATTTGAGGTTTTATTTGTAAAATTTACGGTTTTATATGAAAAGTTAGGGTTAGGTTAGGTAAATATTTTTTAAAACGAGCGAATCCGGGCGAACGTTATATGTATGTAACGGGTGCGACAAGAGGATGTCAAAACTGTAAAAAATATCGATGTAGGTCAAAAACTGAGAGAGTTATGCTGTCAAGAAGGTTAAAAATTCGTTGATATTTCGCTACAAGTGTTCCTCTAAGGTGGATTTTGAGAAATTTCTATGGTAGCTTTATATAATGCAACACGCAGTTTCCTGCGATTTTCTCGGAAACTATAAGACCTAGAAAAATAAATGATACGTCTAAAGATAGGTATTTAGACGGGCTATATTGTGACGTAATAATAATATTTGGTGTAGTATAAAAAATTGAAATTATAGCACTTTGACTGTTTTTGAGGCACCAAGTGTACCACAAAAGTGAAATTTAATACAACTAAATATCAACCTTTATCAACAAACGGGGTGTCCAGAGAAAGGTATTGAGATGAACTTTAATATGAGATCATAAAAAGTCTAGGTCTAGAACAAAATTTGGATTAAACAATTCTGAAACTACTATTTGGTACACCAAGTGCACCGCGAAATGAAGATTTCTGCAGCTAAATATGAGTTTTTACTATTGAAGTCTGTACCGCCAGAAAGCGCCTCTGGAGAGGTATCTAGCGGTATAGATGATTTGTTTAAAATTTGAGGTTTTATTTGTAAAATTTACGGTTTTATATGAAAAGTTAGGGTTAGGTTAGGTAAATATTTTTTAAAACGAGCGAATCCGGGCGAACGTTATATGTATGTAACGGGTGCGACAAGAGGATGTCAAAACTGTAAAAAATATCGATGTAGGTCAAAAACTGAGAGAGTTATGCTGTCAAGAAGGTTAAAAATTCGTTGATATTTCGCTACAAGTGTTCCTCTAAGGTGGATTTTGAGAAATTTCTATGGTAGCTTTATATAATGCAACACGCAGTTTCCTGCGATTTTCTCGGAAACTATAAGACCTAGAAAAATAAATGATACGTCTAAAGATAGGTATTTAGACGGGCTATATTGTGACGTAATAATAATATTTGGTGTAGTATAAAAAATTGAAATTATAGCACTTTGACTGTTTTTGAGGCACCAAGTGTACCACAAAAGTGAAATTTAATACAACTAAATATCAACCTTTATCAACAAACGGGGTGTCCAGAGAAAGGTATTGAGATGAACTTTAATATGAGATCATAAAAAGTCTAGGTCTAGAACAAAATTTGGATTAAACAATTCTGAAACTACTATTTGGTACACCAAGTGCACCGCGAAATGAAGATTTCTGCAGCTAAATATGAGTTTTTACTATTGAAGTCTGTACCGCCAGAAAGCGCCTCTGGAGAGGTATCTAGCGGTATAGATGATTTGTTTAAAATTTGAGGTTTTATTTGTAAAATTTACGGTTTTATATGAAAAGTTAGGGTTAGGTTAGGTAAATATTTTTTAAAACGAGCGAATCCGGGCGAACGTTATATGTATGTAACGGGTGCGACAAGAGGATGTCAAAACTGTAAAAAATATCGATGTAGGTCAAAAACTGAGAGAGTTATGCTGTCAAGAAGGTTAAAAATTCGTTGATATTTCGCTACAAGTGTTCCTCTAAGGTGGATTTTGAGAAATTTCTATGGTAGCTTTATATAATGCAACACGCAGTTTCCTGCGATTTTCTCGGAAACTATAAGACCTAGAAAAATAAATGATACGTCTAAAGATAGGTATTTAGACGGGCTATATTGTGACGTAATAATAATATTTGGTGTAGTATAAAAAATTGAAATTATAGCACTTTGACTGTTTTTGAGGCACCAAGTGTACCACAAAAGTGAAATTTAATACAACTAAATATCAACCTTTATCAACAAACGGGGTGTCCAGAGAAAGGTATTGAGATGAACTTTAATATGAGATCATAAAAAGTCTAGGTCTAGAACAAAATTTGGATTAAACAATTCTGAAACTACTATTTGGTACACCAAGTGCACCGCGAAATGAAGATTTCTGCAGCTAAATATGAGTTTTTACTATTGAAGTCTGTACCGCCAGAAAGCGCCTCTGGAGAGGTATCTAGCGGTATAGATGATTTGTTTAAAATTTGAGGTTTTATTTGTAAAATTTACGGTTTTATATGAAAAGTTAGGGTTAGGTTAGGTAAATATTTTTTAAAACGAGCGAATCCGGGCGAACGTTATATGTATGTAACGGGTGCGACAAGAGGATGTCAAAACTGTAAAAAATATCGATGTAGGTCAAAAACTGAGAGAGTTATGCTGTCAAGAAGGTTAAAAATTCGTTGATATTTCGCTACAAGTGTTCCTCTAAGGTGGATTTTGAGAAATTTCTATGGTAGCTTTATATAATGCAACACGCAGTTTCCTGCGATTTTCTCGGAAACTATAAGACCTAGAAAAATAAATGATACGTCTAAAGATAGGTATTTAGACGGGCTATATTGTGACGTAATAATAATATTTGGTGTAGTATAAAAAATTGAAATTATAGCACTTTGACTGTTTTTGAGGCACCAAGTGTACCACAAAAGTGAAATTTAATACAACTAAATATCAACCTTTATCAACAAACGGGGTGTCCAGAGAAAGGTATTGAGATGAACTTTAATATGAGATCATAAAAAGTCTAGGTCTAGAACAAAATTTGGATTAAACAATTCTGAAACTACTATTTGGTACACCAAGTGCACCGCGAAATGAAGATTTCTGCAGCTAAATATGAGTTTTTACTATTGAAGTCTGTACCGCCAGAAAGCGCCTCTGGAGAGGTATCTAGCGGTATAGATGATTTGTTTAAAATTTGAGGTTTTATTTGTAAAATTTACGGTTTTATATGAAAAGTTAGGGTTAGGTTAGGTAAATATTTTTTAAAACGAGCGAATCCGGGCGAACGTTATATGTATGTAACGGGTGCGACAAGAGGATGTCAAAACTGTAAAAAATATCGATGTAGGTCAAAAACTGAGAGAGTTATGCTGTCAAGAAGGTTAAAAATTCGTTGATATTTCGCTACAAGTGTTCCTCTAAGGTGGATTTTGAGAAATTTCTATGGTAGCTTTATATAATGCAACACGCAGTTTCCTGCGATTTTCTCGGAAACTATAAGACCTAGAAAAATAAATGATACGTCTAAAGATAGGTATTTAGACGGGCTATATTGTGACGTAATAATAATATTTGGTGTAGTATAAAAAATTGAAATTATAGCACTTTGACTGTTTTTGAGGCACCAAGTGTACCACAAAAGTGAAATTTAATACAACTAAATATCAACCTTTATCAACAAACGGGGTGTCCAGAGAAAGGTATTGAGATGAACTTTAATATGAGATCATAAAAAGTCTAGGTCTAGAACAAAATTTGGATTAAACAATTCTGAAACTACTATTTGGTACACCAAGTGCACCGCGAAATGAAGATTTCTGCAGCTAAATATGAGTTTTTACTATTGAAGTCTGTACCGCCAGAAAGCGCCTCTGGAGAGGTATCTAGCGGTATAGATGATTTGTTTAAAATTTGAGGTTTTATTTGTAAAATTTACGGTTTTATATGAAAAGTTAGGGTTAGGTTAGGTAAATATTTTTTAAAACGAGCGAATCCGGGCGAACGTTATATGTATGTAACGGGTGCGACAAGAGGATGTCAAAACTGTAAAAAATATCGATGTAGGTCAAAAACTGAGAGAGTTATGCTGTCAAGAAGGTTAAAAATTCGTTGATATTTCGCTACAAGTGTTCCTCTAAGGTGGATTTTGAGAAATTTCTATGGTAGCTTTATATAATGCAACACGCAGTTTCCTGCGATTTTCTCGGAAACTATAAGACCTAGAAAAATAAATGATACGTCTAAAGATAGGTATTTAGACGGGCTATATTGTGACGTAATAATAATATTTGGTGTAGTATAAAAAATTGAAATTATAGCACTTTGACTGTTTTTGAGGCACCAAGTGTACCACAAAAGTGAAATTTAATACAACTAAATATCAACCTTTATCAACAAACGGGGTGTCCAGAGAAAGGTATTGAGATGAACTTTAATATGAGATCATAAAAAGTCTAGGTCTAGAACAAAATTTGGATTAAACAATTCTGAAACTACTATTTGGTACACCAAGTGCACCGCGAAATGAAGATTTCTGCAGCTAAATATGAGTTTTTACTATTGAAGTCTGTACCGCCAGAAAGCGCCTCTGGAGAGGTATCTAGCGGTATAGATGATTTGTTTAAAATTTGAGGTTTTATTTGTAAAATTTACGGTTTTATATGAAAAGTTAGGGTTAGGTTAGGTAAATATTTTTTAAAACGAGCGAATCCGGGCGAACGTTATATGTATGTAACGGGTGCGACAAGAGGATGTCAAAACTGTAAAAAATATCGATGTAGGTCAAAAACTGAGAGAGTTATGCTGTCAAGAAGGTTAAAAATTCGTTGATATTTCGCTACAAGTGTTCCTCTAAGGTGGATTTTGAGAAATTTCTATGGTAGCTTTATATAATGCAACACGCAGTTTCCTGCGATTTTCTCGGAAACTATAAGACCTAGAAAAATAAATGATACGTCTAAAGATAGGTATTTAGACGGGCTATATTGTGACGTAATAATAATATTTGGTGTAGTATAAAAAATTGAAATTATAGCACTTTGACTGTTTTTGAGGCACCAAGTGTACCACAAAAGTGAAATTTAATACAACTAAATATCAACCTTTATCAACAAACGGGGTGTCCAGAGAAAGGTATTGAGATGAACTTTAATATGAGATCATAAAAAGTCTAGGTCTAGAACAAAATTTGGATTAAACAATTCTGAAACTACTATTTGGTACACCAAGTGCACCGCGAAATGAAGATTTCTGCAGCTAAATATGAGTTTTTACTATTGAAGTCTGTACCGCCAGAAAGCGCCTCTGGAGAGGTATCTAGCGGTATAGATGATTTGTTTAAAATTTGAGGTTTTATTTGTAAAATTTACGGTTTTATATGAAAAGTTAGGGTTAGGTTAGGTAAATATTTTTTAAAACGAGCGAATCCGGGCGAACGTTATATGTATGTAACGGGTGCGACAAGAGGATGTCAAAACTGTAAAAAATATCGATGTAGGTCAAAAACTGAGAGAGTTATGCTGTCAAGAAGGTTAAAAATTCGTTGATATTTCGCTACAAGTGTTCCTCTAAGGTGGATTTTGAGAAATTTCTATGGTAGCTTTATATAATGCAACACGCAGTTTCCTGCGATTTTCTCGGAAACTATAAGACCTAGAAAAATAAATGATACGTCTAAAGATAGGTATTTAGACGGGCTATATTGTGACGTAATAATAATATTTGGTGTAGTATAAAAAATTGAAATTATAGCACTTTGACTGTTTTTGAGGCACCAAGTGTACCACAAAAGTGAAATTTAATACAACTAAATATCAACCTTTATCAACAAACGGGGTGTCCAGAGAAAGGTATTGAGATGAACTTTAATATGAGATCATAAAAAGTCTAGGTCTAGAACAAAATTTGGATTAAACAATTCTGAAACTACTATTTGGTACACCAAGTGCACCGCGAAATGAAGATTTCTGCAGCTAAATATGAGTTTTTACTATTGAAGTCTGTACCGCCAGAAAGCGCCTCTGGAGAGGTATCTAGCGGTATAGATGATTTGTTTAAAATTTGAGGTTTTATTTGTAAAATTTACGGTTTTATATGAAAAGTTAGGGTTAGGTTAGGTAAATATTTTTTAAAACGAGCGAATCCGGGCGAACGTTATATGTATGTAACGGGTGCGACAAGAGGATGTCAAAACTGTAAAAAATATCGATGTAGGTCAAAAACTGAGAGAGTTATGCTGTCAAGAAGGTTAAAAATTCGTTGATATTTCGCTACAAGTGTTCCTCTAAGGTGGATTTTGAGAAATTTCTATGGTAGCTTTATATAATGCAACACGCAGTTTCCTGCGATTTTCTCGGAAACTATAAGACCTAGAAAAATAAATGATACGTCTAAAGATAGGTATTTAGACGGGCTATATTGTGACGTAATAATAATATTTGGTGTAGTATAAAAAATTGAAATTATAGCACTTTGACTGTTTTTGAGGCACCAAGTGTACCACAAAAGTGAAATTTAATACAACTAAATATCAACCTTTATCAACAAACGGGGTGTCCAGAGAAAGGTATTGAGATGAACTTTAATATGAGATCATAAAAAGTCTAGGTCTAGAACAAAATTTGGATTAAACAATTCTGAAACTACTATTTGGTACACCAAGTGCACCGCGAAATGAAGATTTCTGCAGCTAAATATGAGTTTTTACTATTGAAGTCTGTACCGCCAGAAAGCGCCTCTGGAGAGGTATCTAGCGGTATAGATGATTTGTTTAAAATTTGAGGTTTTATTTGTAAAATTTACGGTTTTATATGAAAAGTTAGGGTTAGGTTAGGTAAATATTTTTTAAAACGAGCGAATCCGGGCGAACGTTATATGTATGTAACGGGTGCGACAAGAGGATGTCAAAACTGTAAAAAATATCGATGTAGGTCAAAAACTGAGAGAGTTATGCTGTCAAGAAGGTTAAAAATTCGTTGATATTTCGCTACAAGTGTTCCTCTAAGGTGGATTTTGAGAAATTTCTATGGTAGCTTTATATAATGCAACACGCAGTTTCCTGCGATTTTCTCGGAAACTATAAGACCTAGAAAAATAAATGATACGTCTAAAGATAGGTATTTAGACGGGCTATATTGTGACGTAATAATAATATTTGGTGTAGTATAAAAAATTGAAATTATAGCACTTTGACTGTTTTTGAGGCACCAAGTGTACCACAAAAGTGAAATTTAATACAACTAAATATCAACCTTTATCAACAAACGGGGTGTCCAGAGAAAGGTATTGAGATGAACTTTAATATGAGATCATAAAAAGTCTAGGTCTAGAACAAAATTTGGATTAAACAATTCTGAAACTACTATTTGGTACACCAAGTGCACCGCGAAATGAAGATTTCTGCAGCTAAATATGAGTTTTTACTATTGAAGTCTGTACCGCCAGAAAGCGCCTCTGGAGAGGTATCTAGCGGTATAGATGATTTGTTTAAAATTTGAGGTTTTATTTGTAAAATTTACGGTTTTATATGAAAAGTTAGGGTTAGGTTAGGTAAATATTTTTTAAAACGAGCGAATCCGGGCGAACGTTATATGTATGTAACGGGTGCGACAAGAGGATGTCAAAACTGTAAAAAATATCGATGTAGGTCAAAAACTGAGAGAGTTATGCTGTCAAGAAGGTTAAAAATTCGTTGATATTTCGCTACAAGTGTTCCTCTAAGGTGGATTTTGAGAAATTTCTATGGTAGCTTTATATAATGCAACACGCAGTTTCCTGCGATTTTCTCGGAAACTATAAGACCTAGAAAAATAAATGATACGTCTAAAGATAGGTATTTAGACGGGCTATATTGTGACGTAATAATAATATTTGGTGTAGTATAAAAAATTGAAATTATAGCACTTTGACTGTTTTTGAGGCACCAAGTGTACCACAAAAGTGAAATTTAATACAACTAAATATCAACCTTTATCAACAAACGGGGTGTCCAGAGAAAGGTATTGAGATGAACTTTAATATGAGATCATAAAAAGTCTAGGTCTAGAACAAAATTTGGATTAAACAATTCTGAAACTACTATTTGGTACACCAAGTGCACCGCGAAATGAAGATTTCTGCAGCTAAATATGAGTTTTTACTATTGAAGTCTGTACCGCCAGAAAGCGCCTCTGGAGAGGTATCTAGCGGTATAGATGATTTGTTTAAAATTTGAGGTTTTATTTGTAAAATTTACGGTTTTATATGAAAAGTTAGGGTTAGGTTAGGTAAATATTTTTTAAAACGAGCGAATCCGGGCGAACGTTATATGTATGTAACGGGTGCGACAAGAGGATGTCAAAACTGTAAAAAATATCGATGTAGGTCAAAAACTGAGAGAGTTATGCTGTCAAGAAGGTTAAAAATTCGTTGATATTTCGCTACAAGTGTTCCTCTAAGGTGGATTTTGAGAAATTTCTATGGTAGCTTTATATAATGCAACACGCAGTTTCCTGCGATTTTCTCGGAAACTATAAGACCTAGAAAAATAAATGATACGTCTAAAGATAGGTATTTAGACGGGCTATATTGTGACGTAATAATAATATTTGGTGTAGTATAAAAAATTGAAATTATAGCACTTTGACTGTTTTTGAGGCACCAAGTGTACCACAAAAGTGAAATTTAATACAACTAAATATCAACCTTTATCAACAAACGGGGTGTCCAGAGAAAGGTATTGAGATGAACTTTAATATGAGATCATAAAAAGTCTAGGTCTAGAACAAAATTTGGATTAAACAATTCTGAAACTACTATTTGGTACACCAAGTGCACCGCGAAATGAAGATTTCTGCAGCTAAATATGAGTTTTTACTATTGAAGTCTGTACCGCCAGAAAGCGCCTCTGGAGAGGTATCTAGCGGTATAGATGATTTGTTTAAAATTTGAGGTTTTATTTGTAAAATTTACGGTTTTATATGAAAAGTTAGGGTTAGGTTAGGTAAATATTTTTTAAAACGAGCGAATCCGGGCGAACGTTATATGTATGTAACGGGTGCGACAAGAGGATGTCAAAACTGTAAAAAATATCGATGTAGGTCAAAAACTGAGAGAGTTATGCTGTCAAGAAGGTTAAAAATTCGTTGATATTTCGCTACAAGTGTTCCTCTAAGGTGGATTTTGAGAAATTTCTATGGTAGCTTTATATAATGCAACACGCAGTTTCCTGCGATTTTCTCGGAAACTATAAGACCTAGAAAAATAAATGATACGTCTAAAGATAGGTATTTAGACGGGCTATATTGTGACGTAATAATAATATTTGGTGTAGTATAAAAAATTGAAATTATAGCACTTTGACTGTTTTTGAGGCACCAAGTGTACCACAAAAGTGAAATTTAATACAACTAAATATCAACCTTTATCAACAAACGGGGTGTCCAGAGAAAGGTATTGAGATGAACTTTAATATGAGATCATAAAAAGTCTAGGTCTAGAACAAAATTTGGATTAAACAATTCTGAAACTACTATTTGGTACACCAAGTGCACCGCGAAATGAAGATTTCTGCAGCTAAATATGAGTTTTTACTATTGAAGTCTGTACCGCCAGAAAGCGCCTCTGGAGAGGTATCTAGCGGTATAGATGATTTGTTTAAAATTTGAGGTTTTATTTGTAAAATTTACGGTTTTATATGAAAAGTTAGGGTTAGGTTAGGTAAATATTTTTTAAAACGAGCGAATCCGGGCGAACGTTATATGTATGTAACGGGTGCGACAAGAGGATGTCAAAACTGTAAAAAATATCGATGTAGGTCAAAAACTGAGAGAGTTATGCTGTCAAGAAGGTTAAAAATTCGTTGATATTTCGCTACAAGTGTTCCTCTTTTTTTTTTTTTTTTTTTTTTTTTTTAGTTCCGCGACCAAGGCCGCGGCCGCTTCAACGTCCGTTGCCGGGCGTCTCTGGTTACAAGCAGAACGTATTTCCAGTGGCGCCCGGCGGACTTTGACCACCTCTGTGGTCTCTGCGGGGGGTTGGGTCGGGATGACAATCCCGCGTCGTTGGGGTAGGGTTTTATCCCGCGTCAATGAGTGAATCTGGTTGCGTGCTATGGGGCAAAGGCCCCGCAGCACGCAACCCTTCTAGCCTGCTTCTGTAAGGACGACGGGTGGCGATCCCGCCGTCCTCAGGCCCCGATCATGGAGGTCGATGGTCTTGGGCGTAGATGAGTCTGCGGCGGCCTCGCCGCTGACTACGGAACTCGGCGGGGAGGGCACGCTCCCTCTCCCTCTCGGCCGCCTCCTTCGCGAGCACGACTTGCTCGCAGAAGGACACGGCCGCGTTCCACCTACTCCCGCTGGAGACCATGGCTTGAAGCATGGTCTCCAGCGAGAGGGTATCCACGCCCAGACCCACTACGAGGTCCCGGCGCTGACTCGCCCACGCTGAGCACTCCACCAACGTGTGGAGTGCGGTGTCGTCGTCGGAAACCTCGCAGTGTTGACACCGGGGTGTGACCTCACGATGGATGCGAAACAGATAGCTACCGAAGCATCCATGCCCGGTAACGATCTGCGTCGCACGATACGTGAGGTCACCATGCTGCCTCTGCAGCCAATCGTCCATGATCGGTCTCACCGCCGCGATGATGGTGGCACCCCACTTGGGTTGCTCAAGTCGCACCCTCCATGACTCCATGAGATCCTGGCGGAGTTGGGACCGCCGGTCATCGATTTCTCGAGACGCAGGCCTGTGGTCCCGCTCCAGCGCCTCCTTGCGCCATTGGAACAATGACGCAAGGGCTCTCGCTTCCAGGTCCCATGGAGGGGTCCCGGCTAGGAGACATGCAGCCTCTCCGGAGATCGTGCGGTAGCCCCTTATTGTTTTGACGGCCAAGGTCCTCAACGGTCTGTTAAGGAGCGTTGAGTTGTTGGCCGTCAACCGCGCCGCCCATACGGGAGCCCCGTATAGGGCCATACTCCGCACGATCCCCAGGTACAGTCTCCTGCAGGAAGCGTTGGGTCCCTTTAGGTTGGGCATCAGTCGCGAAAGCGCGACCGATGCCTGTGTCACCTTGGGGACCAAACTTCGGAAATGTGGTCCGAAGTTCCATCGGCTATCAAGTACGATCCCTAGATACTTCATCGAGGGCTTGATGCCGATGCTAACGCCTCCCACATTTATGCTGGAACCTTCAGGTGGACCGTTCCGAGGTCTGTGAAAACACAGAACCTCGGACTTGTGCAAGGCCACCTCCAGTCCCAGCCGCCGTATCCGACCCACGACTTGAGCAACACCCGTCGTGACCTTGAGTGCTGCCTCCTGGTACGTTGCACCCCGCGCCGTGACGAGGGTATCGTCGGCGTAGCACGTTACGCCGACGCCCTCAGGCAACGCACCCCGCAGCACCCAGTCGTAGCCGATGTTCCACAGAAGCGGCCCCAGGACCGACCCCTGCGGAACACCGCACGACACATCTCGCCGAGCTGGCCCGAGCCAGCTGGGGAAAGCTATGGCCCTCTCCGAGAGATAGGCCCCGACAATACGACGGAGGTAGAGAGGCGTTTCGTGATACACGAGCGCCTCCCTAACGCAGCTCCATGGCAAGGTGTTGAACGCGTTGGCGATGTCTAGAGACACCGCCACCACCACCTTGCCCTGTGAGACTGCTTCCTCCGTCAGGCTCTTGACGCGCATGATCGCGCTCACGGTGGAGCGTCCCCGACGGAAACCGTACTGGTTGTCCGCCAGGTCTGGCCCCACCGTCGAGAGATGCTCGACGAGGCGTTCCGCGATAATTCGCTCAAAGAGCTTACACACCTCGTCGAGCAACACGATCGGCCGGTATCCGGACGGTGAGTCCACCGGCCGCCCCGCCTTACGAATCAGGACCAGTTTCCCCGTCCTCCACACCTTGGGAAACTGGCCCCTTTCGAGGCATGCGCTAAAGAGCCCCATCAGTCGAGGCCCGAGTTCTTCGAGGGCCAGGACCCATGCACGGCCAGGAATGCCGTCGGGTCCGGGGGCAGTGATTTTCCGGCGTTTAAGCCGGAGCACTGCCGCACCTAGCTCCCCCACCCTGACTTCGGGTACGTCGTCTTCACTGATGCTATCCGCGTCGGGCAGAGACGGAGCCATGCGCGGAGGGACGTGTTCCTCCGCGCTCGTCGGAAACAGGGAGCCCATGACCCGCTCCAGCTGCTGCGGCTGGAGACTCTGGGTCAGTGGGGGCGCCCTAGGTCGGAGTTTCTCCCTGACCTGTAGGTACGGGCGCCCCCATGGGTTCTGCTGCAGGGTCTCCAGGAGCTCCTCGCGGGCCGCCGTCTTGGCCCGCTTTATTGTCTCCTGGAGATTACCTTTAGCCTCCCTGTAAGCCTGATAAAGCTCCGCCTCTCGGGTTGCCGCGTCGTCTGGGCGGCGATGCCTCCGGCGAAACCTGGTGTACTGGCGGCGGGCGGAGATGCATGCTGCGCGCAGCTGTGCAATCTCCGGCGACCACCAGTACACCTGCTTCCTTGCCGGTCTGGGTGTAACCCTAGGCATCGCCGCATCACAGATTTGCGACATGGCTCTCCTGAACCACTCCGCCTCGGCATCCACATCGGCAGGCCGGTCCGGTGCCGGAATCCAGGCCTGCACGATGGATGCCTCCAGGAGAGCCTCCCGATCCAGATGGTGAAGTGCCCAACGCGGATCCGGGGGATTTTCTACCGGCTGTGGGAGGTCAGGTGGGGGGACGACATCGAATCGGATGTACCGATGGTCCGAGTGCGTCTCCTCACCCTCCTCCACGTGCCAGCCAGTAATACGGGCGGCGAGGGCAGAGGTCGCGAACGATACGTCCACGACCGAGCTGGTCCCCCGCCGCCAGAAGGTGGCGACATTCCCCCGGTTGAGGACCTCCAGACCACGTGTTCTGGTCCAGTCCTCAAGAAGCCTCCCCTTGTCCCTGGTTTCCCGGGAGCCCCACGCCTCACTCCAGGCGTTGAAGTCTCCCAGGAGCAGGACAGGGCGAGGACGGCACGCAGCGAAGACGACTTCGAGCTCAGTGAGCCATAGCTCAAACTGAGTCTCGTCCAGTGTCGGCGAGATGTAGGTGGCCACGACTGCCAACCCATCATATTCCGCCGCAACACACCCGCGGCCCCTTGCAATGATAGCAAGGCGCGAGTTGTCTGCGGCGGACCCCCCGAAGATAAAACAGGCCGAGCCGTCCTCGTCCACCGGGCTTCCCGGGTGGACGTAGTACGGCTCGGCGACCACGGCCAAGTTTATGGACCACTGCCGGATGCTCTGGTACAGAAGATCCTGAGCAGCGCGGCAGCGGTTCAAATTCACTTGCAGGATGCGGATATGGGCGTCAGACATTAATGGACGTCCATATCAGCATCCCGCCGAGAAACATCTGGCCGTGCAGTAGCGGCACCCCCACCGCTCTCAGCGGACGGACGAGGCTTTGGCCTCGAGGCGGCGCAGGTTGTGCTGCCGACCCGGTGGTCCGCAGTTTTGCCCTCCGCCTCGCATCTAAAGCAGCGAGGCGGGGCATCACAGGCACTTGCCTTGTGACCGGGCCGGCTGCAGCGGAAGCATCGATCGCCCACGGTGACTTCCGCTGTGCACTGCACTCCGACGTGCCCCACCACCATGCACCGGAAACATCTAGTTTCCCGGGCACGAAGGAGGTGCACCTGCGCCTTTAGGAAGCCCCCTACGAGGAGGCTTCGTCCGTCCGTCACTTTCAGTGCCGCCGCGACGGGGCACTGGACGACTGTCATCCCATGACCAGTGGTGCCGAAGGAGATGTCTCCAGCCTTCACCTGGTCACGGGGGCAGCCGCCCGCCTCCACGACGGCGGAGATTACTTCCTCCGTCGTGGCCGCGTCATCCAGACCCGTGATGCGCAATGCAGCGCATTTGGTGGGCCTGGTGACGCGGACGGCTTCTGCGTCCAGCGCGTCCCTAAGCTGCGCTGCTAGGGCGTCAGCTTTAGGGCCGCTGGAGGCGCCGGAGACCTCGAGGAGGCGAGCCCCGGTGCGTGTCGTCTTGCACCGGAGACCCCCCTGGATATCGAGGGCTGAGAGGTTGACTGAGGACTTCACGGTCCTCAGGACATCAGCGTACCCCACACCCCTCTCCACACCCTCCGTCGTCACCGTAAGGACGACGGCTGTGGAGCGAGGAGCGCGGGGCCTCTTCGGCGCCTTCGCCGCGGCGGCTTTGGCCACTTTCTTGGCCGCTTTCTTGGCGGCCTTCGTCTTCCTCTTCTTGGCCCCCACTACCTCCCATCCCTCCCGTCCGGAGGGATGTAAAGGAGCAGCGGGAGCGTTAGAGGAAGAGGAGGCGGCAGGGGTGCCGCTCTTCTTGCCGCGCCCCTTCGCCTTCCGCGCCTGGGCCGCGGTCTCGGCCGGCAACCGGTACGCTGGAGCGGACTGGGGCGGAGCGGGGCGGTGGACAGCGGGTGTGCCGCTTGGTCCTGGAGCGGGAGAACCGCCAACAGCCGCCGCGTATGAGAACGCGGGACGTGCTAGCGGAGGGCGGTACGCCCGGTCCTCCAGGACGGCGAGGCGCCTCTCGATCGCCGTCAGGACCTGTACCATAGTCGGCACAGGCTGTGGCGGCGATCCGGGCGCCGTGTTGGGCGCCGTGGTGGGCGCCATGGTGGGCGCCTTAGTGGGCGCCTTGGTGGGCGCCTTGGTGGACGCCGTGGTTGGCGCCGTGGCGGGCGCCTTGGTGGGCGCCGTGGTGGGCGCCGTGGGTGGCGCCGTCTTCGGCGCTGGTCCAGCCGTCGGAGGAGGAGGCGGCAGCATGGGACCGGGAGGCGCCTTGACCACCTTGGTCAAGTCAGCGACCTCCCGCCACAGGTCATCCATCTGCTTCCTGGAAGCAGCGAGCTCCGCCTCCAGGCTCGTCACCTGCTTCCGGAGCCTCGCCTCCTCCTTGGTGACGCTCCGCGCGAGGAGCTTGTTGAGGGAAGATTGGGCTTCATCCACCAGTGAAGCCACAATCTTCTTCCTCCCCGCCACGTTCCTGTTGCCCCGCATGGCCGCGTTCATGCGGGCAAAAACGCTCATAAGCTCCCGCGCGGGCGGCCCACCGATTTCCCGGCGACTTCGCTGGGACAGTTGGACCGAGGACGGAGGAGGAGTTGGCGGCCGCCTTCTGTACGCGTCTAGACGCGTACGCACCGTCTTCACCGGCACCTCCTCCTCCGAATCACTGGAGAGGAGGGACCCCCACCCGGAGCAGCTGGTGCTACGGTCGCGCGGCGGCCCCCCCTTCTCCTCGAGGGTCCTCTTCTTCGTCCCAGAAGAGCGGCCCTTCTTCTTCACACTGCTGGGAGCTGACCCATCGTCAGTCCCAGCAGCATCAGTTCCTTGGGGCGTCGACATCGCGCTGCAACTAGGCGGCGCGGTGCGAGCCCCCAAATCCATAGGCATCAGTATCAAGTTTGAGTGCGCAATGTCGTCGGTTGACACTGCCCGTGAAAGGGCAGTGTCGGGACCGGAGGTATCTTCGATGTTATCCATAGCAGGAAAATCGCAAAAAATTTGGCCAATCACAAGTTCAGACTAAATACGTTCGGTCACCCAACTTGCCACTGCGTTACCGTGGTCAAGTTGGGGTCCAGGGCGGACGGCGAGGACGTAGTATCTAATCACTTGGGGCCCCGCCCCAAGTGTTCCTCTAAGGTGGATTTTGAGAAATTTCTATGGTAGCTTTATATAATGCAACACGCAGTTTCCTGCGATTTTCTCGGAAACTATAAGACCTAGAAAAATAAATGATACGTCTAAAGATAGGTATTTAGACGGGCTATATTGTGACGTAATAATAATATTTGGTGTAGTATAAAAAATTGAAATTATAGCACTTTGACTGTTTTTGAGGCACCAAGTGTACCACAAAAGTGAAATTTAATACAACTAAATATCAACCTTTATCAACAAACGGGGTGTCCAGAGAAAGGTATTGAGATGAACTTTAATATGAGATCATAAAAAGTCTAGGTCTAGAACAAAATTTGGATTAAACAATTCTGAAACTACTATTTGGTACACCAAGTGCACCGCGAAATGAAGATTTCTGCAGCTAAATATGAGTTTTTACTATTGAAGTCTGTACCGCCAGAAAGCGCCTCTGGAGAGGTATCTAGCGGTATAGATGATTTGTTTAAAATTTGAGGTTTTATTTGTAAAATTTACGGTTTTATATGAAAAGTTAGGGTTAGGTTAGGTAAATATTTTTTAAAACGAGCGAATCCGGGCGAACGTTATATGTATGTAACGGGTGCGACAAGAGGATGTCAAAACTGTAAAAAATATCGATGTAGGTCAAAAACTGAGAGAGTTATGCTGTCAAGAAGGTTAAAAATTCGTTGATATTTCGCTACAAGTGTTCCTCTAAGGTGGATTTTGAGAAATTTCTATGGTAGCTTTATATAATGCAACACGCAGTTTCCTGCGATTTTCTCGGAAACTATAAGACCTAGAAAAATAAATGATACGTCTAAAGATAGGTATTTAGACGGGCTATATTGTGACGTAATAATAATATTTGGTGTAGTATAAAAAATTGAAATTATAGCACTTTGACTGTTTTTGAGGCACCAAGTGTACCACAAAAGTGAAATTTAATACAACTAAATATCAACCTTTATCAACAAACGGGGTGTCCAGAGAAAGGTATTGAGATGAACTTTAATATGAGATCATAAAAAGTCTAGGTCTAGAACAAAATTTGGATTAAACAATTCTGAAACTACTATTTGGTACACCAAGTGCACCGCGAAATGAAGATTTCTGCAGCTAAATATGAGTTTTTACTATTGAAGTCTGTACCGCCAGAAAGCGCCTCTGGAGAGGTATCTAGCGGTATAGATGATTTGTTTAAAATTTGAGGTTTTATTTGTAAAATTTACGGTTTTATATGAAAAGTTAGGGTTAGGTTAGGTAAATATTTTTTAAAACGAGCGAATCCGGGCGAACGTTATATGTATGTAACGGGTGCGACAAGAGGATGTCAAAACTGTAAAAAATATCGATGTAGGTCAAAAACTGAGAGAGTTATGCTGTCAAGAAGGTTAAAAATTCGTTGGTTAGGTTAGGTTAGGTTAGGTTTTTTTTTTTTTTTTTTTTTTTTTTTGTCCAGGCGCTGTGGCCCGGGCCGCGTACGGTTTCCCTACCATTAGTAAGGCTTTACAGGCATTTATATATTTACATTCCTATTCATTTCACCAAACAGTCTAACTATCTAGGTTCTAAGGGTGTATAAAGTAGTGTATAATTACAGGTTAAAAACGAATATAGTTTAGGCAGCTTAAAAATAATGGTGTAAAACATAGGTATAAAATTGGGACACGATAAAAAACAATAAAAACAGCAATAACGGTATAAAAATAAAAAGGGTAAAAAGTAAAGTAAAATTATTCAGGTAAAGTTAAAAGCTTAAAAATAATGGTGTAAAACATAGGTATAAAATTGGGACACGATAAAAAACAATAAAAACAGCAATAACGGTATAAAAATAAAAAGGGTAAAAAGTAAAGTAAAATTGTTCAGGTAAAGTTAAAAACATCATCGTTGTATAAATTAAATAATATGTAAAAACGAAGTCCCATTCTAATAGATAAAACAATAAATATATTATATTACACCATTTTTAAATATTTCCGGTGCGATGGTGAGAAACAGGACCGTACGGATTGACTGCCTGGCTGAAAGCGATGTATGCTATCGGCAAATGCCTATCATAGATGTTCAGCCAGGGGCCTCCTAGGTCCTGTTTCTCTCCACCGCCCGTTCTGCCACGTAAGTGAGGAAGGTAATAACCTTCCTCCTAGCATTTTTATCTAATAATAACATACCTACACTATTTAAACTAAAATCGGTGGACAGGGACATCTCCAGGTCATATCGTTGTGCCCCAAAGATGGGACACTCGAACAGGAGGTGAGGCACGGTTTCGTCGATGGTAGCGTCACAGGCACACGACGGACTCGCCTTGCACTTGAAACGATGCAAGTACGAGGCGATCCCGCCGTGCCCTGTGAGTATCTGGGTGAGTAGGTACCCAGTACCCACTTTGATGACGAATTTGTGGGCTGCGCGTACGTCAGGGAAAAACAACTTGGTCACGCCGGCGACCCCGCCCTCTGTGTATCGCCGATTCCATTCGCCAACCGATTTCTCGCGGAGAATTCGTTTGACGAAGGAAACCGGCACTTGATCGTAGGAGGGTCGGGTTTTCAGACTCAACGCGGCACTCTTCGCCAGCTCATCGGCCCTCTCGTTACCCTCCAGACCGGCGTGCGCTTTGATCCAGAACAGGGATATTTCCCTGCCCTGGACCTCGCCGGCCCTGATGTGGGCTCTGGCCTCGACGGCCAGGCGGTGGGTGGAGGCGTGGTTGGTAACGGATTCGAGGGCCGATCGGGAGTCGCTGATGATTGCGAAGCGTGTACCGGGCCTTTCAGCCGCGAGCCTCGTAGCCTCCATATTGCAAGCAATTCGGCCTGGTAGACGGTGCAGTAGGGCGACAGTCCAAGTTTGATGGCTCTGGTTTCCGTCTGTCGTTCCCAGATCGACAGAGCGGCTCCTACCTTGCCATCAATCTTGCTGCCGTCTGTAAAAATACGTACTGCATCGCCTACCAGGTCTGCCACATCACTCTGGGAGGTGAGGCGCATGAATTGCCTGCTAATATGGTCGGCTGGATGAGGTCTCTGGCTGAATGGGAATGGCGTCTCTACATCCCGGTCGGCCAGCACTGGTCGTCCTACCCCCCTTTTCGATTCGTACAGGGAAGCATTTTCCCTGATCCGAATGTCCAAGGGGAGCAGGCCGGCCAATGCCAACGCGGCATTGAGAGACACCGTCCGGTAGGCCCGGCACAGCTTCTGTGCGAAGCCGCGCTGCACCACGTTGAGTCTCTTCTGCACCATTTTCTTTTCTGTCGCTGGCGCCCAAGCTGCTGCTGCATAGGTGATGATGGGCTCCACTGTCGCGGTATAGATGATCCGGATTATCTCCGGATGGAGGCCCCAGCTGGATCTGGCGGCTGACGACACCCGCTTGTAGACGCCCAGTGCCCGTTCGCACACGTTTGCGACGTGGGCATTGAACGTCAACCGCCGGTCGATCGTCAGCCCCAGCAACTTGATTTCCTCCGCCATTGCAATGTCGACCCCGCCCATGCTCAGGCGTGGGGTGTCATAATCAAACTTATTGGTAAGCACCATAGCGCACGTTTTGTGCGGTGCAAACCTCAGCTTGTTCATGACACCCCAAGACCGAACATACTCGAGGGCGCCATTGCCACGGCGCTCGATCTCCATTGCCGTGTCCCCGGAAAAGACGACGACTATGTCGTCGGCAAAAGCCTGACAATAGTCACCTCTCTCCGTGAGACCCTTCAATAGGGGATCGAGGAGGAGATTCCAGAGGATAGGGCCTCCGATGGAGCCCTGCACGCAGCCCTTGGTGGTTTCCCTAACGTATTCGCAGCCCCCGTACCTCACTCGTACCCTCCTCTCGCTGAGGTAGTCGGCTAGCACCGCACGTAACACCGGTGGACACTGTTCCTCCGCCAGCCGAACCTTGATGGCAGGCCACCACGCGTTATCGAAGGCGCCCTCTATGTCCAGTGAGACCATCGTGATGAGCTTCTTCTTGCGAAGTTCGCCCCTCACGTGGCCCACCAGGGCGCAGAGGGCGTCCTCGGTACTGCGCTGTGGCATGGTTAGGTTAGGTTAGGTTAGGTTAGGTTTTTTTTTTTTTTTTTTTTTTTTTTTTTTTTTTTTTGTCCAGGCGCTATGGCCTGGCCCGCGAATGCCTCTGCTATAGCTGCAGAGTCCTTTTTTAACTAATCAATAAATTTTTTACTCTCTCATTTAAGCTGTCCTCTTTATCATTCCTCGCACTTATCCCTCTCGCACTTTCATCCATCTCTTTCATTCTATCGTTTAATTTTTGTGTCTTTTGTGTTGGGATCATTGGGGGGGTTTTTTATTTATTTTATTTTATTTTCTTTAAACATTCTTTTCTTAATTTCTATTGTCTTAATTTATCTTACTTTCTACATATTATATTCTAGGTCTTACATTTTATTTTATACTTTCCAGTTTCTATGTTTTACACAATTTACTAACATTCTTATTTTTTGTTACTATCTATTCTAACTATCTATTCCTATTATTTACTATTTTTACTATTCTGATTACATAATTTAGAAATATTTCTCTTTTCTTACAGCTAACAAGTGTTTTTAAGTTGTTCAAGCTAATATCCATTTCCAGTCTACTCTCTGTGTCGTGCCTGTCTCTTGTGTGTATGGGGCAGTCTATGAGTATGTGTGGGACTGTTTCCTCCTCATCATTGTCGCAGGCGCATATTGGATTGTCCCTGCATTTGAACCTGGTAAGGTATGCAGCGAAACCGCCATGCCCCGTGAAGGCCTGTGTCAACTCCCTACTGATGCCTATTTCCCTAACCGTTCTGTACGCCGCGATTACGTTCGGGAAGAACAGCTTGGTCACCGATGCGGTTTGTCCCTCCGTAAACCTCTCGTTCCACTCCACCAGTGTCCTTCTCCTTATCTCGCTCTTCGCGTAACTGACTGGGCAGGCATCATAGTCCGGTCTCCTTTTTAGGTTCAGCGCTGCCTCCTTGGCCAAACAGTCCGCTCTCTCGTTCCCAGCCAATCCTGAATGCGCCTTGATATAGTACAAGGAGACGCTCTTGTTCTGCATCTTGCACTGGTCTAGTGCGTCTCTTGCTTGCACCGCCAGGGGATGCAAAGCCTCGGGGTTTTCGATCGTTTGGAGGGCAGCCGTCGAGTCACTATAGATTGCATAGCTGCTCTCTGACCTGGTCGTGATGGTCTTCGCTGCCTCCCGTAGTGCGAACAGTTCAGCCTGGTAGACTGTGCAGTACTTGGCAAGAGCAAATTTGCGGGAAGTGTGTTCGCCCTCTCCTATCCATAATGATAGGGCGGCGCCAACCCTTCCCGCAATCTTGCTCCCGTCCGTGTATATACGCACATCGTAATCGCTATGGCGATTGTACTGCTCCTCGTCCACCAGGCTGCCCGCCTGCCGCCGTTCTCTTCTTGATGGATGGGGTGCTTCAAGTGCCGATACCATCCGCTCGATCTCCCGGTCCTTCGGCAATGATGGCACAGGGTGGTGCAACCCCCTTCTGGCCTCGTACAGTGAGGCCACCTCGCGGACTCGAAGGTCAAGAGGGAGCACACCAGCCAGTACCATCGCCGAATTTAGGGAGACCGTTCGGTAGGCACGGCACATCTTCTGAGCGAAGCCCCGTTGTATCAGGTTGAGGCTTTTTTGCACGCCTAGCTTCTTCGCAGCTGGTGCCCACGAACTTGCCGCGTACAGGACGATGGGCTCAACCGCGGCCGTATAGATTGTGCGGATGATCTCTGGCTGCAATCCCCAGCTGACTCTGGCAGCTCTCGCCAGCTGCTTATAAATGCCTATGGCCTTTGCACAGACATTCGCGACGTGAGTATTGAATGTGAGCCTGTCGTCGATGGTTAGGCCCAGCAGCTTCATTTCTCTGGACATGCGAATGTCGACCCCTCCCATGCTCAGTCGTGGGGTGTCGTATTCAAGCTTCCGCGTGATGTGGATTGCCGTAGTTTTGTGAGGTGCGAACTTGAGCTTGTTTACTCTACCCCAGTCCCTCACACACTCGAGGGCGGCATTCGCATCCCTTTCGATCTCAAGTGCCGTATCACCATCGACGATCAGGACGATGTCGTCGGCGAATGCCTGGCATTTGTGACCACAGGCCTCCAGCTTTTTTAAGAGCGTGTCGAGCAGCAAATTCCAAAGGATTGGGCCCCCAATGGATCCCTGGACACATCCCTTTTCGGTCGCAGTCTTCTGCTCCTCCCCCGCGTACCTAACCCCCACTAACCTGTCACATAGGTAGCTGTCGATGACCCTCCTCAAGTTCACCGGGCACTGTTCCTCAGCCAATCGTACCCTAATCGCCGGCCACCACGCGTTATCAAATGCCCCTTCGATGTCCAGCGAGATCAGCGTTATCATTTTGTGCTTGCTGAGCTTGATTCTGACGTACTGTGTTAAGTTGTATAGGGCATCCTCGGTGGATTTCTGGGGCATGAAACCGAATTGGCGAGTACTAAGCTTCGGTAAAATATGGAACTTGATTCGGGCCATCAACATCTTTTCATAGACCTTGCCTAGAACTGGCAAGAGTCCTATTGGTCTATGAGATTTGGGGGTCGTGTAACAGTCCCTGCCCGGTTTTCGGAGCAGAACGACTGCGGCCTCCTTCCACTGTCGCGGGAAGTAACCATGTGCCAGGCACTTGTTCATCAAGTGGAGAACCATTTGTGGATCGTTTTCCACCAGCTTTACACAGATGTCCGCAGTTAGGCCATCAACACCCGGGGCCTTTTTGGGGTTGAACGATTTGGTAGCACTATTCAGTTCGTGGAGTGTGAATGGCGGGTCCCAAGTTTCACCTTGCTTTCGTTCATTCACCCTCCCCGCAAGGTTTCTTGTGTTGATGTGCTCCACTGTATCCTCTTCGTTCTTGTCCTTGGGGTAGAATGTGTCAGCCAGTAACTCTGCTGATTCTTTCCCCGTTAGCGTCCTTCCTTCTTTGACCATAGGCACATCCTCTTCTCTTTTACCTGTCCTTCCTATGACTCTGTATATGCCTTCCCACATACCTTCACGCTCCTGTTTACCACAAAACTCCTTCCAGCTGGCGACCTTGGCATCTGCAACCTCGCGCTCGTACTCCTCCTTCTGCTTAAGGTACTCCTCCACAACCTTTGCCCTCCGGATTGGTGCTGCACAGCGAATACGTCGCCTCTTGGTGGCAGTTTCCCTCTTTAGACGAGCGAGCCGGTCCGACCACCACGGCAGTTTCAACTTCTCTTTGGTCTTTTTCTTAGGCATCAGTAGTGTGCACGTTTCGACCGTCGCCAGTGTCAACTGTTGGGTGAAACTTTCCAGTTCTTCAACACTACTGATGCCCTCCAGCGTCGACATGGTGACCCCTTTATCCTGTTTAACTTGCCCCAGTTTCTCATGAAACTGGGACCAGTCTGTCCTTCTGGTGTCGAATTTCCTTGTGGTTCTGTCAACCATGACGCACCGTGCTTTCCCCAGCTCCACTGTGAATTCGATGCCGTTGTGGTCAGACCCGGTCAGGTCATCGACTACTCTCCACCCGTCTATGTCACCCAAGATGTCCGACGTGCAGCATGTTACGTCCACATGACTCTCGATGTGTTTGTCTCCTCTCATGGTGCTAAAGGTTGGGGTTTCCCCCCGGTTGAGCACATGCAGACCCAAGTGGTCCAGTGTACCCAGTAGCTCCTCGCCTCTAGGTTTGGTCACTCTGCTACCCCACCAGACACTCCAGGCGTTGGCGTCTCCTCCGATGATGAGTCCACTCGGTTGCAGTTTTTGTTCTGCTTCTCTTAGTCTGTCCAGGTATGGCCCAAGTGGAGTTCCGGGTTCAAAATAGAATGACACGAGGGTGAGAGACCATGCACTGCCTTGGATCCTCACCACGGCCATGTTGTCCGTGGTGAGTTCTGGGTACTGTGTGACTTTGAGGGTGTCGTCAAAAACCGCTATAACCGCTTTGACAGTCCCTCCTCCTTGGCCAGTGTTCTGAAATAGTCTCACCCCCCTGTAGCTCCTCAGAACTCCCCTGTTTCCGGTATATGGCTCCTGGATCAGAGCAACGGTTGCCTTCCTGCGCTCTGCTTCCAACATGAACTCATCGGTGGCCAATTGCGCCTTTTGAAGGTTAGCCTGGAGTATCTTGTGAGGCCTGGTGTTCTCCTGGGTGCCCTTAACAATATGCGACAGAGGCTCGCGCCAATCTGTCCCACTTTATACGGACTGGACATTCTGCACTGAAGGCGTTATGTTCCGCATTCTGGACTTTTGCCTTTATGCAGTTCCTGCATGCTGGCATCACCCCAGTCTGCCTGAGGGTGCAGTCCATTGCGAGGTGAGGTCCCCCGCAATGGCTGCAGATGTCCTCTGTTTCGGTGCAGAATCGGCGTCCGTGTCCGTAACCCAGGCACCGAGTACACTGTACCAGCGGCGATTGGTCTTCCACGGGCACTCTCTGCAGGTCTATCAAGGCCTTACCCTTCTCGATCAATCGATTGTAAATTGTAGGCGAGACGCTGAGCACGATGTTGTTTGTCATCGGGTTTCTTGCTCTTTTTCTGAATTTGACTGTAACTCTATCCTCCTCCTCGCCGAGGCCATGAAAGACCTCCCTATTCTGGTTCCTAAGAGCTCCCAGCACTGATTCATCATTGTGGATCTTCAGCACGCTCTTAAGAACCACCATAGGGTCCTTGTTTTTCATGTCTTCGGCGGTGAGGTGCTCTGCTGCCCCTCTGAGCTTCGCCTTGAGCTTCTCTCTTTCTTCTCTCGTCCTGCAACCTACAATTATCTTTCTGTCCCTAGCCTTGCGTATATTTTCGAATTCTATCCCTCCTCCCTTCGCGTTCACAACTTCCCTCAATCTCTCAAGAACCTGGTCCCCGTTTTCCGTCTCTAGCTTCGACGAAATAGCTATGGAGTGTAGTACGGCCCTACCCGGCGGTTTGGCTTTAGGTGGTCCTGCCGCTACACTTGCGTAGGATAGCTTTTCCGTAGCGTCGGCTTGGCGTACTATCTGTTCTTTCATCTCCTCCATTCTCTTTTTATTTTCCTCCAGGAGCTTCGTGTTCTTTTCTAAATGTTCGCGCAGTCTGTCCTCCATTTTCTTCATCGCCTTTATAGTTTTACTATCCTCCTTTTCCTCTTTTTTCTTACCCTGTTCTCTCTGTGTTATAAATTGCTCCAATTCCTCATCCTCCTCCTCCTGCCCTCCCTCCGTGCCTTCGCATAGTTTATACAAGCCTTTCAGTGCAGCCAGTGCGCCAGCTTTCAGCTCGGTCTTCATGTTCCTGGAGTCCTCCACGCATGCTACCCCTGTGCGCCATAGCCTTTTGGCTTTCGCCATCCGGTTCTCCTGGGTAAGGGGCACTTCTAAGCTGCGTGTTGGAATTTCCGGGTACAGAATCCCCGGGCAATCTCTTCCTTCATTCCCGGGCATGGTCGGTTTTGGTTGTGGTGGCTTAGGTTTGGGTGGTGTAGAGAACATTTTGTTCAATTACTGGAGGGTGTAGTGTGGATAGTTTGTAGTTCGGTGTAGTGTGTAGTAGCTAAGTGTCTTGAACTAGGCCAGCAAGGGCTTAAATGGTCTTAGAGCTACGATACAAGTCTTAAATCTAATAAAAATTTGTAATTTCTTAAACACTAAGTTGCAATACGTATAGTCTAAATAGAGGCAGAAGGTCTCCTAAGTTTCGGAGCTACAACACTTTTAAAATTTTTGAAATTAATCCGCTGAATACCGGTTTGGACGATTTTCATCAATTTTTGAGCTATTGGGCCCAGACTTGGGCTCAATAATGGTGAAATGTGTACTCCAAAACGGAATCTGCTGTCAAAAAGTATTTAAATTAATTAACTTAGGATATATTAACAAAAAAAAAACACATAAAAATCGATAGCTCCGAAACGCAAAGGCCTATAAGTACACAAAAAATTTTGAAAATAGTATAAAATAGGGGGTTACAACATAAAATAATAATAATGACAAAATGTAAGAATTTGACTAAAAATTCCCAGAAAATCTAAAAAATACGGTTTTTTAGTTTTAAAAGTAACAAGGAATAGTCCAAAAATGATGAAACTTGCTACACCGGTTCTTCTTACGAGCGCGCAAAAAGTAGCAGTTGAAAATTTTCTTAAATCTTGATAGGTTCGGAGCGGCGTGTACTCAAAGTTTTAATGTTCTAATAATAATTACTCACTATGTATGTGTTTTAAAATTATTCTGCCCACGGCAATGTGTTTCTATTGGTGTTCTCTTGAGTGCTGCAAAATTTGGTGACTCTCCGATGAAAATTGAGAGAGGCGTGGCTCGTTGCAAAAGAGAAAGTTCCCTCTTTTCTCCGGAACGGTGTGCTCGCGGCTTGGTGTAGAGGTGTCCGCAGATGCGGGCACGCGGGGCGCACTCGAAGGCACTTTTTCCCGGAAGAAACACGCAACACACACTTCAGCGCACGCAGAAAACACAATTCCTAACCTCAAAAACTTAGGTTTTTCACTTATAACTTCGCAAGGCGATGTGTGAATTTCACTCGCGAACTATCGGCGTGTGCGCCTCGCAAATGCGCAACTTTTGAGTTACAGGTCAGGTCTCTACGACTAGAAAAACCTACCAAAATGAATTTAAAACTGTGGAGCACGTGGGAAAATGATCCGGTTTTCGTGACGAACGAATTGCAACTGGGTTAGGTTAGGTTAGGTTTTTTTTTTTTTTTTTTTTTTTTTTTTTTTTTTTTTTTTTTTGTCCAGGCGCTGTGGTCTGGCCCGCGAATCGGTTTCCCTGCCATGAGCAAGGCTTTCCCAACTTATTAATTTGTAGTTAATCTTATAATTAATATTCTTATATCTAGCTTGGTTCTAAGGGGTTAAAAAGTGTATAATTTTAATAATTTATAGGTTAAAACAAACATAATTTAAGCAGTCTAAAATTCAGATAAAGCAGGTAAAAAGAAAAACATTGTATAATTATTCAGGTAACTAAGGTGTAAAGTTCCTCACAGTCAAAAAATCTCATTATTGTGTAAATTAAATAAAAGTTAAAATATGTCAATAAATAAGTCAATTTACACCATAACAATCAATAATCTACGGTGCGATGGCGAGAAACAGGACCCTGCGGTTAACTTCCCGGCTGAGAGCAATGTATGCTGTCGGTTGATACCTATCATATATGTTCAGCCAGGGGTCTCCTAGGTCCTGTTTCTCTCCACCGCACGTCCTGCCACATAGGTGAGGAAGGCAATCACCTTTCCTCTATAGCTCTTATCTAATAATAACCTACCTACACTATTTAAACTAAAATCAGTGGCCAGGGACATCTCCAGGTCACACCGTTGTGTCCCAAAGATGGGACACTCGAACAGGAGGTGAGGCACGGTCTCGTCGACGGTGGCGTCACAGGCACACGACGGACTCGCCTTGCACTTGAAACGATGCAAGTACGAGGCGATCCCGCCGTGCCCTGTGAGTATCTGGGTGAGTAGGTACCCAGTACCTACTTTGACGACGAATTTATGGGCTGCGCGTACGTCAGGGAAAAACAACTTGGTCACGCCGGCGACCCCGCCCTCTGTGTATCGCCGATTCCACTCGCCAACCGACTTCTCACGGAGAATTCGTTTGACGAATGAAACCGGCACTTGATCGTAGGAGGGTCGGGTTTTCAGACTCAACGCGGCACTCTTCGCCAGCTCATCGGCCCTCTCGTTACCCTCCAGACCGGCGTGCGCTTTGATCCAGAACAGGGATATTTCCCTGCCCTGGACCTCGCCGGCCCTGATGTTGGCCCTGGCCTTAACGGCCAGGCGGTGGGTGGAGGCGTAGTTGGTAACGGATTCGAGGGCCGATCGGGAGTCGCTGATGATTGCGAAGCGTGTACCGGGCCTTTCAGCCGCGAGCCTCGTAGCCCGGCATATTGCAAGCAATTCGGCCTGGTAGACGGTGCAGTAGGGCGACAGTCCAAGTTTGATGGCTCTGGTTTCCGTCTGTCGTTCCCAGATCGACAGAGCGGCTCCTACCTTGCCATCAATCTTGCTGCCGTCTGTAAAAATACGTACTGCATCGCCTACCAGGTCTGCCACATCACTCTGGGAGGTGAGGCGCATGAATTGCCTGCTAATATGGTCGGCTGGATGAGGTCTCTGGCTGAATGGGAACGGTGTCTCTACATCCCGGTCGGCCAGCACTGGTCGTCCTACCCCCCTTTTCGATTCGTACAGGGAAGCATTTTCCCTGATCCGAATGTCCAAGGGGAGCAGGCCGGCCAATGCCAACGCGGCATTGAGAGACACCGTCCGGTAGGCCCGGCACAGCTTCTGTGCGAAGCCGCGCTGCACCACGTTGAGTCTCTTCTGCACCATTTTCTTTTCTGTCGCCGGCGCCCAAGCTGCTGCTGCATATGTGATGATGGGCTCCACTGTCGCGGTGTAGATTATCCGGATTATCTCCGGATGGAGGCCCCAGCTGGATCTGGCGGCTGACGACACCCGCTTGTAGACGCCCAATGCCCGTTCGCACACGTTTGCGACGTGGGCATTGAACGTCAACCGCCGGTCGATCGTCAGCCCCAGCAACTTGATTTCCTCCGCCATTGCAATGTCGACCCCGCCCATGCTCAGGCGTGGGGTGTCATAATCAAGCTTATTGGTAAGCACCATAGCGCACGTTTTGTGCGGTGCAAACCTCAGCTTGTTCATGACACCCCAAGACCGAACATACTCGAGGGCGCCATTGCCACGGCGCTCGATCTCCATTGCCGTGTCCCCGGAAAAGATGACGACTATGTCATCGGCAAAAGCCTGACAATAGTCGCCTCTCTCCGTGAGACCCTTCAATAGGGGATCGAGGAGGAGATTCCAGAGGATAGGGCCTCCGATGGAGCCCTGCACGCAGCCCTTGGTGGTTTCCCTAACGTATTCGCAGCCCCCGTACCTCACTCGTACCCTCCTCTCGCTGAGGTAGTCGGCTAGCACCGCACGTAACACCGGTGGACACTGTTCCTCCGCCAGCCGAACCTTGATGGCAGGCCACCACGCGTTATCGAAGGCGCCCTCTATGTCCAGCGAGACCATCGTGATGAGCTTCTTCTTGCGAAGTTCGCCCCTCACGTGGCCCACCAGGGCGCAGAGGGCGTCCTCGGTACTGCGCTGTGGCATGAAGCCGTACTGACGGGGGCTCATCCTCGGTGCTAGGTGCCATACCAGCCGCCTAACCAGCATCTTCTCGAATATTCTCCCAAACACCGGAAGCAGCCCAATGGGTCTGTACGACCGTGGATCCTGGTAGTCGGTTTTACCCGGCTTCCGTAACGCGATCACGGTCGCCTCCTTCCAGCCTTCGGGAAAACATCCGAGACGAAAACATTTGTTGAAGAGGGTAAGGTGGGTGTCCAGATTAGCCAGCACAACCCGTGTGCAGATATCCGACGTGAAGCCATCCACCCCGGGAGCCTTTTTCGGATTGAAGCTGAGCACAGCCGCACGCAGCTCGTGTTCAGTGAGGTCCGGCTCATGATCATCATGGGGCGCGGGCCCCACTGTCTCGGCTTTTAGTCGAATGCGGCTGTGCTCCGGTGTGTCTTCCCGTGGGGAATCCACGGGGTAGAAGACTTCCGCCAACACCCTGACGGAGTTCTGCTGGTCAATCTGGATTCCACCATGTACGAGAGGTAAATCCTCCTCCTGTCTCGAGGTGTTGCGTATGACCCTGTAGATGCCCTGCCACACCCCTTCCCTATCCTGACGCTCACAAAACTCCTTCCATGACTTAATTTGGGCCGCCTTAGCCTGCTTCACGTAAAGGGCCTTGGCCGTCACATACTCCTCGACTACCCACTGCCGCCGCGACGGTGCTGCCCAATGGACTCTGCGCTTCTTGGTGGCGACTGACTTTTTCATCTGTTCCAGCTCCTCCGACCACCATGGGATGCTAAATCTGTGCCGAGATTTGTGTTTAGGTTAGGTTAGGTTAGGTTAGGTTAGGTTTTTTTTTTTTTTTTTTTTTTGTTAGTCCAGGCGCTGTGGCCTGGCCCGCGAATTGGTTCCCTGCCGTGAGCAAGGCTTTACTGGCTTACTTTATTTAATAGTCTTTACAATTAGACTCTTAAAGCTAGCTATAAATTAAGGGGTTAACAATAGTGTATAATTAAAATAAAAATTAATAAAATAACAATAGTATGGGCAACTTAAAATTATGGGTGTATAAATAGAATAGTTCATAGTTTAAGATTAAAATAATTCAGCAAATAACATTTAGAAAAGTGTAAAATTGTCAAAATAAAATTAAATTAAATAATCAATAAATATAAATCATCAATAATAAAATATCATTATAAAACAATAAACTAGACACCACAATAATGATTTCTGAGACTTTGTGGTGCGGTGGGTAGAAGCAGGACCTTGCGGTTAACTTCCCGGCTGAGAGCGATTTATGCTGGCGGCATAAGCCTATCATAGATGTTCAGCCGGGGGTTCCTAGGTCCTGTTTCTCTCCACCGCACGTCCTGCCACATGAGTCAGGAAGGCTGTTACCTTCCCCCTAGTATTCCTGTCTAGTAATAATTGCCCTACACTATTTAAACTAAAATCTGTTGCCAGGGACATCTGCAGGTCATACCGTAGTGCCCCAAAGATGGGACACTCGAACAGGAGGTGAGGCACGGTTTCGTCGACGGTGGCGTCACAGGCACACGACGGACTCGCCCTGCACTTGAAACGATGCAAGTACGAGGCGAACCCGCCGTGCCCTGTGAGTATCTGTGTGAGCAGGTACTCAGTACCCACTTTGACGACGAATTTGTGGGCTGCGCGTACGTCAGGGAAAAACAACTTGGTCACGCCGGCGACCCCGCCCTCTGTGTATCGCCGATTCCATTCGTCAACCGATTTCTCGCGGAGAATTCGTTTGACGAAGGAAACCGGCACTTGATCGTAGGAGGGTCGGGTTTTCAGACTCAACGCGGCACTCTTCGCCAGCTCATCGGCCCTCTCGTTACCCTCCAGACCGGCGTGCGCTTTGATCCAGAACAGGGATATTTCCCTGCCCTGGACCTCGCCGGCCCTGATGTTGGCCCTGGCCTCGACGGCCAGGCGGTGGGTGGAGGCGTGGTTGGTAACGGATTCGAGGGCCGATCGGGAGTCGCTGATGATTGCGAAGCGTGTACCGGGCCTTTCAGCCGCGAGCCTCGTAGCCCGGCATATTGCAAGCAATTCGGCCTGGTAGACGGTGCAGTAGGGCGACAGTCCAAGTTTGATGGCTCTGGTTTCCGTCTGTCGTTCCCAGATCGACAGAGCGGCTCCTACCTTGCCATCAATCTTGCTGCCGTCTGTAAAAATACGTACTGCATCGCCTACCAGGTCTGCCACATCACTCTGGGAGGTGAGGCGCATGAATTGCCTGCTAATATGGTCGGCTGGATGAGGTCTCTCGCTGAATGGGAACGGTGTCTCTACATCCCGGTCGGCCAGCACTGGTCGTCCTACCCCCCTCTTCGATTCGTACAGGGAAGCATTTTCCCTGATCCGAATGTCCAAGGGGAGCAGGCCGGCCAATGCCAACGCGGCATTGAGAGACACCGTCCGGTAGGCCCGGCACAGCTTCTGTGCGAAGCCGCGCTGCACCACGTTGAGTCTCTTCTGCACCATTTTCTTTTTTGTCGCTGGCGCCCAAGCTGCTGCTGCATAGGTGATGATGGGCTCCACTGTCGCGGTGTAGATGATCCGGATTATCTCCGGATGGAGGCCCCAGCTGGATCTGGCGGCTGACGACACCCGCTTGTAGACGCCCAATGCCCGTTCGCACACGTTTGCGACGTGGGCATTGAACGTCAACCGCCGGTCGATCGTCAGCCCCAGCAACTTGATTTCCTCCGCCATTGCAATGTCGACCCCGCCCATGCTCAGGCGTGGGGTGTCATAATCAAGCTTATTGGTAAGCACCATAGCGCACGTTTTGTGCGGTGCAAACCTCAGCTTGTTCATGACACCCCAAGACCGAACATACTCGAGGGCGCCATTGCCACGGCGCTCGATCTCCATTGCCGTGTCCCCGGAAAAGACGACGACTATGTCGTCGGCAAAAGCCTGACAATAGTCGCCTCTCTCCGTGAGACCCTTCAATAGGGGATCGAGGAGGAGATTCCAGAGGATAGGGCCTCCGATGGAGCCCTGCACGCAGCCCTTGGTGGTTTCCCTAACGTATTCGCAGCCCCCGTACCTCACTCGTACCCTCCTCTCGCTGAGATAGTCGGCTAGCACCGCACGTAACACCGGTGGACACTGTTCCTCCGCCAGCCGAACCTTGATGGCAGGCCACCACGCGTTATCGAAGGCGCCCTCTATGTCCAGCGAGACCATCGTGATGAGCTTCTTCTTGCGAAGTTCGCCCCTCACGTGGCCCACCAGGGCACAGAGGGCGTCCTCGGTACCGCGCTGCGGCATGAAGCCGTACTGACGGGGGCTCATCCTCGGTGCTAGGTGCCATACCAGCCGCCTAACCAGCATCTTCTCGAATATCTTCCCAAACACTGGAAGCAGCCCAATGGGTCTGTACGACCGTGGATCCTGGTAGTCGGTTTTACCCGGCTTCCGTAACGCGATCACGGTCGCCTCCTTCCAGTCTTTGGGAAAACATCCGAGACGAAAACATTTGTTGAAGAGGGTAAGGTGGGTGTCCAGATTGGTCAGCACAACCCGTGTGCAGATATCCGACGTGAAGCCATCCACCCCGGGAGCCTTTTTCGGATTGAAGCTGAGCACAGCCGCACGCAGCTCGTGTTCAGTGAGGTCCGGCTCATGATCATCATGGGGCGCGGGCCCCACTGTCTCGGCTTTTAGTCGAATGCGGCTGTGCTCCGGTGTGTCTTCCCGTGGGGAATCCACGGGGTAGAAGACTTCCGCCAGTACCCTGACGGAGTTCCGCTGGTCAATCTGGATTCCACCATGTACGAGAGGTAAGTCCTCCTCCTGTCTCGAAGTGTTGCGTATGACCCTGTAGATGCCCTGCCACACCCCTTCCCTATCCTGACGCTCACAAAACTCCTTCCATGACTTAATTTGGGCCGCCTTAGCCTGCTTCACGTAAAGGGCCTTGGCCGTCACATACTCCTCGACTACCCACTGCCGCCGCGACGGCGCTGCCCAATGGACTCTGCGCTTCTTGGTGGCGACTGACTTTTTCATCTGTTCCAGCTCCTCCGACCACCATGGGATGCTAAATCTGTGCCGAGATTTGTGTTTAGGTATCGCGTGGTCACATGCTTCGGCGACCGACTCCGTGTGCTTTCGCACGGTTAGGTTAGGTTAGGTTAGGTTAGGTTAGGTTAGGTTAGGTTAGGTTTTTTTTTTTTTTTTTTGTTGACGCGGGGAATGCATTTAAGCACCGTCATCCCTGCTGCGGGGGCAGCAGGGACGGTGTGTGGGACTCACGGACCCAAAGAGGAGAGGGCCCGTACTACCCACTAAACCACCGCGGTGTTCCGCCTCACCTTAAGCCGGCTCGCAGGGTAGGCCAGAGGTTAAATCACTGCGAGCCGGCAAGGGGCGCCCCGTGATGTCGGGGCTCGCCTCGGGGGGGCCAATTAAGTGACCCCCCCGGAGCTCCCTAAGGAGCTGAAGAATCTAGCCCGCACCTCCACCGTTCTCGAACACCTCTCTGAAAGCAGAGAGGGTAGAGAACGGCCGGTGCGGGCGTGCGTAAGTGGGCACCGTCCGGAACACGAGGAGGGTGCCCGTCGCCACGGGTGACCATCGGTGGGCGGAGGTCCCCCGACCTTCCGCCCACGGTCAAAAACACTAGTCGGGGGCGCGCATGTATTCGGCACGCCGACGCCCCCGAACACCACGATAGGGCGGGAGCGTCTGTCCAGCACGCTCCCGCTCCCGCAGTGATTCTCTCTTGGCCGCCATCACCACGCTAGCGAACGTGGCGACGGCGGCCCAACACTGTTGGCTGCCGGCCATGGCTTGCACAACGGCCGGCAGCGACAAATCACCACCAACTATGCCCGTGAGGGCAGAACGCGGCCCGTCCCATGCCGTGCATTCGGCAAGGGTGTGGGCCGCTGTGTCGACGACACCGGCCGGGCAGTGACGACACACGGTGTCCGGCTCCACCCTAGGCACCTCACACAGGTACTTGGCGAAACAGCCATGTCCTGTGAGTAGTTGCGTAAGGTGGTACGTCGGCGCACCGTGTGACCTCTCCACCCAGGCCCGTAGGACGGGCCTGACAGCCCCCACGAGCAGGGGGCTAGCTGAGGGGCCTACCAACCTCTCGGACCACTCCCGGAAGAGATCTTCGCGAGCCGACTGTCTCCAGCGGTCGATCTCGTCCGGGAGCGGTCGACCTCCATTTCTCCGCACCAGAGCGCTCTCGTCATAAACCTTCTTCAGGACTCCTGCCTCGAGATCCCAAGGGAGGCTTCCGGAAATTAAGCACGCCGCCTCGTAAGAGACGGTGCAGTACGCCCGTGCCGCCCTCTGCGCAAGCACTCGCTGCGGGCGCCGCAACAGAGGAATTGTTGCGGCGCTGAGGGCGTTCGCCCAGATAGGCGCTCCGTAGAGCGCCTTGGAGCGTACTACACCGTCGTAAAGACGGCGACACGTGCCACCGGGCCCCCCACTATTGGGGAGCAGCCTCGACAGCCTTCCGGCGTATGAGATCAAATTTGACGACAGACGCCGGAAGTGCTCGGCGAAACCCCACCGACTGTCGAGCACCAGACCAAGATACTTTATGGTCTTCCCGACAGCGATGGGGGTGCCGCTCACCACAATGTGGGAATCTCGAGGGGGCCCTCGCCGAGGCCCGTGAAAAAAGACGGCCTCGGATTTCTCGAGGGCCACTTGGAGTCCGAGCGCCCTGATGCGGCTGACCACCTGGGCTACGCCCGCAGTGGCCAGGACTTTAGCGTCCCGAAAGTCTGGGCCCCGCGCGGTTACCAGGGTATCGTCGGCGTAACAAAGTACGCCGACTCCCCGAAGAGTGGCACCGCGCAGGACCCAATCGTACGCGATGTTCCACAGGAGCGGACCAAGCACCGACCCCTGCGGAACACCGCACGACATTTGCTTGCGGACTACCGCCGACCGGGCCGGATAGGAGATGGCCCGGTCCACGAAGTAGTCCGCAAGGATGCGCCTGAGGTACCACGGGACATTGTGGTACCTCAGCGCCTCGGCGATGGTCTGCCAGGGGATGGCGTTGAAGGCGTTCGCGATGTCCAGCGACACCGCCAACAACACCTCCCCCCGACCGACCGCCTCTTGGACGCTGTCCCGTAGTCGGGATATGGCGTCCAGGGTCGACCTCCCACGACGGAAACCGTATTGGCCGTCACTGAGATTGGGCCCCGCCCCATCCAGGTGCCCGACGAGACGTGCCGCGAGCACCCGCTCAAACAGCTTGCTCATCTCGTCGAGCAAGACTATGGGGCGGTAGGCCGACGGCGACTCGGCCGGGCGCCCGTGCTTCTTCAACAGCACGAGCCGCCCGGTTTTCCATCGTCGCGGGACCCTCCCCGACGCCAAACACTCCGACAATAGGGACAGCGTCTCCTCCTCGAACGCCGGCATGACGAGGGCGATGACCCGCCCAGGGATGCCGTCCGGGCCGGGGGCGCGGTTCCTCGACTTGAGTTTGAGGACCGCCACCCCGAGTTCGGCTTCGGACACGGGCGGAATGATCGCCTCTGCGTCTGCCGGCGCCTGGCTCGGTGCCATCCGCGGTGGGACCCACTCCTCCCGCTCAGGGAAGAGGGAACTGACGACGTTGTCGACGAAAACTGGCTCGAGAGACCTGGTGAGCGGAGGCGCCCAGGGCCGGAGTTTTTCACTCACGACCTTGTACGGGTGCCCCCACGGATCTTCATTGAGGCTCTCGAGCCACTCCTCCCAGGCCGCCTTCTTGGCGGCCCTGATGCCCGAGCTGAAGGTTGCTCGGGCCGCCCGGTATGCGGCGTGCAACTCCTCTTCTTGGACGGGATCCCTGACGCTACGACCGCGGCTGCGAGTGCACCTGCGCTGGGCTGCGTGGCATGAAGCACGGAGCCCCGCCAACTCCTCGTTCCACCAGTAAACTCGCCGCCGCGGCTTGATAGGCCCCGCCCTCCGCATCGCCGCATCGCAGACGCGAGTCAGAGCACCGGAAAGCCGCTCAGCCCTCGCGTCCACGTCCGGGCTTTCGTCGACTGCGGCCCATCGCTCCACGATGGCCGCCTCCTTCGCCAGCTCCCGGTCCAGCGTCCGCAGACGCCACCGCGGACCTTCCTCAACCAGGCGGTCCCCGACCGCCGGGGTCCCCAGGCCGGAGTTGACGATGTCGAACCGTATGTAACGATGATCCGACATCGTCTCCTCCCCCCTGACCACCCTCCAGCCACGTGTGCGGTTCGCCAGGCCAGAACTGGCGAAGGACAGGTCGACAATTGACCTGCCCGTTGACCGCACAAACGTGTGGACCGAACCCCGGTTGAGGAGCACCAAGCCGTGGGACGCCGCCCATTCCTCCACCAACTCACCCCGTCCATCGGTCGCCGGAGATCCCCACGCCTGTGAGTGTGCGTTGAAGTCTCCGGCAACCACCAACGGGGTGGGGTGCGCTCCCACCACCAGAGCCCCGACCTCAGCGAGCCACTGCTCATATTCGGCGAGGCTTCTGTTTGGCGAGAAGTACACCCCGATCACTGCAACGTCTCCCAGCAGCGCGAGGACGCAGCCGCGTCCTTTTGATACTCCGCTAAACGCGCCCTGCTGGGAGACGATAGCCACCAACTCGTCGCGGCTTCCCGCCCAGTTATCCCGGCCGAGAACCGCGTACGGTTCGGCGACTACGGCAACATTCGCCTGACACTCCGCGACGGCCTGCATCAAAATATCTTGGGCCGCCGCACAGTGCCCGACGTTGGCCTGCAGGAACGAGTTGGGAGCCATTTAATTTGTGGCGACGTCCATACTCTCCTCCACATTTGTCTGGGTGGGTTGGGGTCCCGCAACCGGCACCACCTTTCGCCCCACACCACCACGACGCCTCCTCCTTTTCGAAGCCGCCAAGCAGGCCTTGGAGCCCAGGCGGTGCGCAGCGGCAGTTCCCGCCGCCGCGCAGATGGGACAATTTGGCTCCGCCAAGCAGCCCGCCGCCTTGTGGCCGGGTTGCCCGCAGCGGAAGCAGAGTGCACTGCGGTCAACTCCCGCAGCGCACCGGGCCCCTACGTGCCCCACCTCCAGACAGCGAAAGCACCGCTGAGGCCTGGACTCCAATAAAACCGCACGGACGCGGGACCAGCCAACCATAAGAGGGCGGCCATCTGTCATCTTTTTGGCCGCCGCGACCGGGCACTTGACCCACGCCGTGCCCTCCCGTCCTGCCTGGCGGACAACATCTCCACAGACTACGCTGGTGATGACGCACCCCCCTACGTCCGCCACCACCTGCGCTATGGCCTCCTTCGTCGCCGTGTCACCGAGGCCGGAGATGCGCAGCTCCGCGCACTTCTCCGGCCTAGCGACGCGGACTTCATCGCCGAGAGCCTCTCTGAGTTTCTCGGCGAGTGCGTCAGCCTTGTGGCTTTTCTCGGCACCCGACACCTCAAGGACCCTGCCCCCGGTGACTGCCGTGCGGAAGCGTAGGCCCTCAATACCGAGGCTTTTCAGATCTACTTTGCGCTCGGCCTCTGCGAGCTTGGAGGCGTATGTCACGCCCCGTTCCGCCGCACCCTGCTGCAGCGTTATCACCACCGCCGCGGTGTGGGGCGAGCGGAGTTTCGGGGCACGTTTCCCCACGTTAGGCGCGTTAACGGGTGCCGATGCCGGCTTAGCAGCCGGAGGCTTGGCCACTGTCGTCTTCTTGGGGCGCCCAGCCACAACATTCCACGCCCCGGTTAGTGGCCGAGGTGTGGGTGCCGGTTGGAGGCGCTCTTGACGCGCCGCCTCGGCCTCTCGCGCTGCAGCGCTCTTCTTCTTATTCCTCTTTTTCTTCCCCTGACTCGTAGGGGGGAAAGAAGTTGAGGGAGTGACTGCAGGGGGCGCCTCCATCTCCACCAACGACGCGTCAAAAACAGCGGGGCCGACAGAACGGCCAACGTCCGGAAGCGATGTCGCAGCGGCGCGAGCGGCGTTACGGGCGTCCGCCTGAAGGGGTGGGCGCAGCCGCGGCTCCGGAAGCAGGCGGTTTGAAACGCCGTCGAAGCGCGCGTTGATCATGAACATGATCTCCTCGCGCGACATCGACGGCGGGGCGCTCACCTGCTTCTTCACCGCCTCCAATTCGGCCCGCAATGCAGCCACCTCACGCTGCAAGCGGACGTTTTCTTCGCTGTCGGTCCGGCCACGCAACTCCCGCACGTGTTCCATTATGGAGCCTGCAGCGCTCCTAAGGCCCTGGACCGACTGCCCCTTCAACTTGGAGCTCTTGTGGGCGATGGAGCGTATAGACTCCACCGCCTCCTCAACCGCCTTCTCCAGTTGCTCGGCCCTGAGGTCACCGACAGGTGCCGGCATACGCGCCTCGCTTCCTCCGTCCTGAACGGGAGGCTGGCGAAGAAAGGAGAGTCGCCTCTCCTCCCGCCTTCGGATCTCTTCAGCGAGTTCTCGTTCCGCCTGGAGCTCTATCTCCCGCTCTTTGGCCGCGACATAGTCGGCCTTCGCCTTTGCGAGGCCCATGTAGTGCCCCGTTGTAGGGGGGCGACCGCGACCTCGTTTAACAGGTTGGCCCCGGGTCTTGTTGGAGCCAACCGACTCCTCGCTGTCACCCTCCGACCCTGAGTTGCGGCGCTTGTCAGCGCGCTGCCACAAGCGAGACAGCGGGCTGGGGGACGGGCGAGGCGATAACTCCACCAAAGAAACGACGCTGCTGTCAGACTCCGACAGCAGCAACTTTCCTACCACACCGCCGCGCGGTGCGACGTCGCAGCGCGACACCGACACCCGCAGCTCCTTCTGATCTCGAAGGCAGCTTCGAGACCGGCTTCGACTCCGGCTTCGGCTCCGGGCTCGACTCAGAATCCGACTTCGCCTCGGCACTGGAGTACCGGGCCTCTCCTCTCCACTACCGACATCATTTGAGTTTTGTTTATTAATTTCCATATTTTATCCCACGAGAATGAGACGATCTACAAACACTCCCCGGGTGACGCTCATTCCGGGGAGTGGGCTATTACATGCGGAGGTCGCCAAGTATCCGCAGGGTTTTAACGTGCTTTCCTTCACGGATTTTTGTATCGGGTATCACCCTCAGGCCAGCCAGTTAAGGCAAGCCGCCTTCGGCTACGTTGCGCCGCACGTACCCTGTAGACCGTGAGACAGGGGTCGTTGCACGACGCAACGTGGCCGGCTACGAGAGGCTGGTCAGGCCTCCCCGATGCGACCTTTCGGTCACGTCCGTCCCCATGGGCCTTGCAGACCCAAACGCCCCGACCCCCTCATGGGGTCCTCTTGCCTGTTAAGGCTCAGCTCAGGTGAGGCCGAGAACGACCCCACCATAGCTCCATAAGGAGCTGACAAACAGCGCGCCGTTGCCGCGACAGAAAAGATAGAAGAACAAAGACAAGAAACGAAAGATGGAAGAATAAACAAGGAGAAAAGAAGAACAAAGAAAACAACAACGACGCCGCGGGCCTTGCAGGCCCGCCATACCACGACCCCCCTCATGGGGTCAGCTAGCCCTGAAAAGGGCTTGTCGGACTTGGTCAATCGCTACCAGAATCCTCCGAGGAGGACACCAATAACCATTGTCCAGGGTGCACCAGCGTCCCGGCTTCCGTTCCCCCCACCGAAGTAGAAAGGACAAGAAGCAGGGCTAAGCCAACGTGGAGGTTATCCGACCGCACCCCAGGTTAGGTTAGGTTAGGTTAGGTTAGGTTAGGTTAGGTTAGGTTAGGTTAGGTTAGGTTAGGTTAGGTTAGGTTAGGTTAGGTTAGGTTAGGTTAGGTTAGGTTAGGTTAGGTTAGGTTAGGTTAGGTTAGGTTAGGTTAGGTTAGGTTAGGTTAGGTTAGGTTAGGTTAGGTTAGGTTAGGTTAGGTTAGGTTAGGTTAGGTTAGGTTAGGTTAGGTTAGGTTAGGTTAGGTTAGGTTAGGTTAGGTTAGGTTAGGTTAGGTTAGGTTAGGTTAGGTTAGGTTAGGTTAGGTTAGGTTAGGTTAGGTTAGGTTAGGTTAGGTTAGGTTAGGTTAGGTTAGGTTAGGTTAGGTTAGGTTAGGTTAGGTTAGGTTAGGTTAGGTTAGGTTAGGTTAGGTTAGGTTAGGTTAGGTTAGGTTAGGTTAGGTTAGGTTAGGTTAGGTTAGGTTAGGTTAGGTTTTTTTTTTTTTTGTTTACGCGGGGAATGCATTTAGGCACCGTCACCCCGCTGCGGGGGCAGCAGGGCGGTGTGTGGGACTCGACGGTCTGGGATCGGACCGTAATACCCACTAAACCACCGCGGTGTTCCGTCTCACCTTAAACCGGCTCGCAGGGTAGGCCAGAGGTTAAATCACTGCGAGCCGGCAAGGGGCGCCCCGTGAAGTCGGGGCTCGCCTCGGAGGGGCCAATTAAGTGACCCCCCCGGAGCTCCCTAAGGAGCTGAAGAATCTAGCCCGCACCTCCACCGTTCTCGAGCACCTCTCTGAAAGCAGAGAGGGTAGAGAACGGCCGGTGCGGGCGTGCGTAAGTGGGCACCGTCCGGAACACGAGGAGGGTGCCCGTCGCCACGGGTGACCATCGGTGGGCGGAGGTCCCCCGACCTTCCGCCCACGGTCAAAAAACACTAGTCGGGGGCGCGCATGAAAGCCGCTAGGCGGCGCCCTCGGACCGGACGGCGGGGAGGAAGCGTGCGACCCGCCCGCTCCCTTACCCGCAGTTCCTCTCTCTTGGCCGCCATCACCTGGCTGGCGAACGAGGCGACGGCGGCCCAACACTGCTGGCTGCCTGCCATGGCTTGTACCACGGCCGGCAGCGACAAATTCGCACCAACGATGCCCGTGAGGGCAGAACGCGGCCCGTCCCATGCCGTGCACTCGGCAAGGGTGTGGGCCGCTGTGTCGACGACACCGGCCGGGCAGTGACGACACACGACGTCCGGCTCCACCCCAACAATCCTGCACAGGTATTTGGCGAACACACCGTGACCTGTGAGGAGTTGTGTGAGGTGGTACGTCGGTACGCCATGTGACCTCTCCACCCAGGCCCGCAGGACGGGTCGAACGGCCCCCACGAGCATCGCGCTCGCGGAAGGCGACTCTAATCGCAAGGCCCACTCCCGGAAGAGATCGTCGCGAGCCGACTGTCTCCAGCGGTCGATCTCCTCCGGAAGCGGGCGACCACCACTCAGTCGCACCAGGGCGCACTCCGCATACACGGCTTGAAGGACTCCAGCCTCGAGATCCCATGGAAGGGACCCGGCTATCATGCACGCCGCCTCGTAGGAGACGGTGCAGTACGCCCGTGCACCTCTCTGCGCGATCGCGCGCTGCGGACGTCGCAGCAGCGCTAAACTTTCGGCGCAGAGCGTGCCCGCCCAGATGGGCGCTCCGTAGAGCGCCTTCGAGCGCACCACACCGTCGTACAGACGGCGACACGGACTACCAGGCCCCCCTCGATTGGGGAGCAGCCTGGCGAGCCTCCCGGCGTATGACACCAGTTTTGGTGCCAGACGCCGGAAGTGCTCGACGAAACCCCATCTGCTGTCGAGAACCAGACCGAGATACTTTAAGGTCCGCCCGACAGCGATGGGGGTGCCACCCACCACAATCTGGGAGTCCCGAGGAGGGGCCCCCGACCGAGGCCCGTGAAAGAAAATGGCCTCGGATTTTTCGAGGGCCACCTGGAGTCCAAGCGCCCTGATGCGACCGACAACGTGGGCCACACCAGCCGTGGCCAACACTTTTGCGTCCCTGTAGGACGGGCCCCGCGCGGTGACCAGGGTATCGTCGGCGTAGCAGAAGACGCCGACGCCCCGAAGAGTGGCACCGCGCAGGACCCAATCATACCCGATGTTCCACAGGAGCGGCCCGAGGACTGACCCCTGTGGAACACCGCACGTCATGTCTCGGCGGACCACTTCCGACCGGGTCGGATACGAGACGGCCCGGTCAACGAAGTAGTCCGCGAGTACGCGCCTGAGGTACCACGGGACGTTGTGGTACCCCAGCGCCTCCGCAATGGTCCCCCAGGGGATGGTGTTGAAGGCGTTCGCGATGTCCAGCGACACCGCCAACAACACCTCCCCCTGGCCGACCGCCTCTTCCACGCTGTCCCTGAGCCGGGATATCGCGTCCAGGGTCGATCTCCCGCGACGGAACCCGTACTGGCCGTCACTAAGGTTGGGCCCCGCCCCCTCCAGGTGCTCGACGAGACGTGCCGCGAGCACTCGCTCAAGCAGCTTGCTCATCTCGCCGAGCAGGACGATAGGGCGGTAGGCCGACGGCGACTCGGCCGGGCGCCCGTGCTTCTTCAGCAGCACGAGCCGCCCGGTCTTCCATCGTCGCGGGACTCTTCCCGACGACAGACATTCCGACAGCAGGGACAGCGTCTCCTCCTCGAACGCGGGCATCACCAGGGCGACGACCCGCCCAGGGATGCCGTCCGGGCCAGGGGCGCGGTTCCTCAATTTGAGTTTCAGAACCGCGACCCCCAATTCGGCATCGGACACGGGCGGAATCGCCCCGATATCCGCCGGCGTCTGGCTTGGCGCCATCCGCGGTGGGACCCACTCTTCCCGCGCAGGGAAGAGGGAGCTGACGACGTCGCTCACGAAGGAGGACTCGAGAGACCTAGTGAGCGGGGGCGCCCACGGCCGAAGTTTGTCGTTTACGACTTTGTACGGGCGCCCCCACGGATCTTGGTTGAGTGTGTCGAGCCACTCCTTCCAAGCCGCCTCCTTGGCGGCTCTCATCGCCGAGCGAAAGACCGCCCGGGCGGCCCGGTATGCGGCGAGCAGGACCTCTTCTTGGGCGGGGACCCGTACTCTACGTCCGCGGCTGCGGGTGCACCTTCGCTGGGCTGCGTCACAAGCTGTACGCAGCCCCGCTAAGTGGTCGTTCCACCAGTACACCCGCCTCCGCGGCGGGACAGGCCCCACCCTACTCATCGCCGCATCGCAGACGCGAGTGAGCGCACTCTCCAGTCGCTCCGCCCTCGCGTCCACGTCCAGACCCCCATCGACCGCGGCCCATCGCTCGACGATGGCCGCCTCTTTCGCCAGCTCCCGGTCGAGCGTCTTGAGACGCCACCGCGGACCTTCCCCATCCAGGGGGCGACTGCTGACCGCTGGGGTCCTCGAATTGGGGGCGGCGATGTCGAACCGTATGTAGAGGTGGTCCGACATCGTCTCCACCCCCTCGACCACCCTCCAGCCGCAAATGCGGTCAGCTAGTGCGGGGCTCGCAAACGAGAGGTCTATGATAGACCCCACTTCGCCCCGCACAAACGTGTTTACAGCCCCCTGGTTGAGCAGCACCAAGCCGTGGGACACCGCCCATTCTTCCACCATCTCACCCCGATCATCTGTCGCCGGTGAGCCCCATGCCCGAGAGTGGGCATTGAAATCCCCGGCGACGACAACCGGGGTGGGGTGCACTTCCGCCACCAGAGCTCCGACCTCGACGAGGAACTGTTCGAACTCGGCGAGGCCCCGGTTAGGCGAGAAGTACACCCCGATCACTGCAACGTCTCCCAGCAGTGCGAGCACACAGCCTCGCCCACTCGACACTCTGTCGAATGGGGCGAAGCCGAGCGCACCCCGCTGGGAGACGATAGCCACCAAACCGTCGCGATCTCCGGCCCAGTCATCCCGGGACCGAACAACGTACGGTTCGGAGACTACGGCCACGGTCGCCTGCCACTGTGCCACGGTCTGCATCAAGAGATCCTGGGCCGCGGCACAGTGGTTGACGTTGGCCTGCAGCAACGAGATTTGAGCCATCTAAACTTGGGCGGTGTCCATTGCCTCCTCTGACGGGGCGGAGGGGGACGCCGCCACCCTCCTGCCCTTTCCTCCTCTACGGGTCCGACCCCGTTTTTCAGATGCCGCCAAGCACGCTTTCGTGCCCAGGCGGTGCGCGGACGACGCTCCCGCTGCTGAGCATATGGGGCAGCACGGCTCCGCTTCGCAGCCGGCCGCCTTGTGGCCGGCCTTCCCGCAGCAGTAGCACAGGTCGCTGCGGTCGACGCCCGCAGCGCACTTCGCCCCCACGTGCCCCACCTCCAGGCAGCGGAAGCAGCGCTGGAGTCGGACCTCCAAAAGGACGGCACGGACGCGGCACCATCCGATCGCAAGAGGGCGGCCATCTGAAAGATTTTTGGCCGCCGCGACCGGGCACTGCACCCACGCCGTGCCGTTGCGCCCCGAGGAGCGGACTATATTCCCCACCTTGACAGAGGTGGTGGCGCACCCTCCTACGTCCGCCACCATCCCCGCGATTTGCTCCTGAGTCACCGCGTCGCTCAAGCCGGAGATGCGCAGCTCCGCACATTTTTCCGGCCTGGCCACCTTCACTTCTTCGCCGAGAGCAGCCCTCAGTCGCTCCGCCAGGGCGTCCGCCTTTTGGGCGTTATCAGCACCCGACACTTCAAGGACTCGTCCGCCAGTCGCCGCCGTGCGGAATCTCAACGCCTCGATGCCGAGGCTCTTCAGGTCGACTGACCTCTCAGCCTGGGCGAGCTTAGCGGCGTACGTTACGCCCCTATCCGCAGCTTCTCGCTGCAGTGTGATGACCACTGCAGCGGTTCGGGGGGCGCGGAGTTTCGGGGCGCGCCGCACGGCATTGCCATTGGCGGTTGCCTTGGCGGGCGCCTTCGGGACTGGCGCCTTTTTTGGGCGCCCTGCCACCACATTCCACGCCTCGGGCAAAGGCCGAGAAGTGGATTCCTGTGGGGGGGGCGCCTGACGCGCCGCCTCCGCCTCTCGCGCCGCAGCACTCTTCTTCTTCCGCTGGGGCTTCTTCTTAGTCCCCTGACTCACAGGGGGAGAAGAAGCCTCCTCAAACAAAGGTTCGGACGCAGAGGGTGCGGCTGTTGTAGAGCGCGCAGCGGGAGCGGCGCTAACGGACTGAGCCGCAGCGGCGGAGGAGGCGCCAACAGCAGGCGCGACTTTGGCCGAGCGGCCTTTGGCTCCAGCGGAGCGAGCGGGCACAAAGGCGCCAACGGCTGTGGCTGAGGGGCCAGCAGTGACGGTGGCAGCTGCGGAGCGTGCGGCGTTGCGGGCGTCCGCCGCAAGCGGCGGGCGCAGCCGCGGCTCGGGCAACAGGCGGTCGCCAATGCCGTCAATGCGAGCGTCGATGAGGAAAGCGATTTCCTCGCGCGACATCGATTGCGCAGCACTCGCCTGCTGCTTAATGCCCTTCATTTCGGCCTTGAGGGCCATAATCTCGCGCTGCAGGCGAGCCACCTCATCAGACTCCGTGCGGGACAACAGCTCCCGCACGTGCTCCATTATGGAGACTGCAGCGCTCCTGAGGCCCTGGACAGACTGCCCCTTCAGCTTGGAGCTCTTATGGGCGATGGAGCGTATAGACTCCACCGCCTCTCCAATAGCGCGGCCCAGCTGCTCAGCTCGGAGTTCCCCAGCAGCTTGCGGCGACGTCGATGCCTCCTTTTCCGATACGGGAGACTGGCGGAGGAAGGAGAGTCGCCTCTCCTCCCGCCTTCGGAGCTCTTCGGCGAGCTCCTGCTCCGCCTGTAGCTCTAGCTCCCGCTCTTTGGCCCTGTTTAATTGGGCTTTCGCCGCAGCAAGGCCGACATATTGCCCCGTCGTCGGGGGGCGTCCTCGCCTGGGCCGCTGTTTGGCCAACACGTCGCCAGCCTCATCCTCTCCTGGCGGGTTGAGGTGGCGCTTCATATGCCTCCTCGGTGATGAGCCAGCCGACTCCTCGCTGTCCCCCTCCGAGTCCGAGTACCGGGGCCTCCGAAACAGCCGGGAACACAGGGGCGAAGGGGGACCCGAGGTCACCTCAATCATTGAGACCACACTGCTGTCAGAATCTGACAGCAGTAGGTCTCGGGACAACACTGCCGTGTCACACCGTGACACCGCCACTTTCAACACTTTCCGACCCGGAACCGGAGTACCGGGCCTCTCCTCTCCACTACCAACATCATTTTTATTTTTTAAATTTAAATTTTCCATAGCTGATCCCACGATTATGAGACGATCTAAAAGCACTCCCCGGGTGACGCTCATTCCGGGGAGCGGGCTGTTACTTGCGGAGGTCGCCAAGTATCCGCTGGGTTTTAACGTGCTTTCCTTCACGGATTTTTGTATCGGGTATCACCCTCAGGCCAGCCAATTAAGGCAAGCCGCCTTCGGCCACGTTGCGCCGCACGTACCCTGTAGACCGTGAGACAGGGGTCGTTGCACGACGCAACGTGGCCGGCTACGAGAGGCTGGTCAGGCCTCCCCGATGCGACCTTTCAGTCGCGTCCGTTCCCATGGGCCTTGCAGGCCCATACGCCCCGACCCCCTCATGGGGTCCTCTTGCCTGTTAAGGCTCAGCTCAGGTGAGGCCGAGAACGACCCCACCATAGCTCCATAAGGAGCTGACAAACAGCGCGCCGTCGCCGCGACAGAAAAGATAGAAGAACAAAGACAAGAAACGAAAGATGGAAGAATAAACAAGGAGAAAAGAAGAACAAAGAAAACAACAACGACGCCGCGGGCGTTGCAGGCCCGCCATACCACGACCCCCCTCATGGGGTCAGCTAGCCCTGAAAAGGGCTTGTCGGACTTGGTCAATCGCTACCAGAATCCTCCGAGGAGGACACCAATAACCATTGTCCAGGGTGCACCAGCGTCCCGGCTTCCGTTCCCCCCACCGAAGTAGAAAGGACAAGAAGCAGGGCTAAGCCAACGTGGAGGTTATCCGACCGCACCCCAGGTTAGGTTAGGTTAGGTTAGGTTAGGTTAGGTTAGGTTAGGTTAGGTTAGGTTAGGTTAGGTTAGGTTAGGTTAGGTTAGGTTAGGTTAGGTTAGGTTTTTTTTTTTTTTTTTTTTTTTTTTTTTTTTTTTTTTTTTATGAGCGCTCCTCTACCTATGGCAGAGCCTATTTGACAACAGTATTATATATCTAGTCTACCTAATATTTACGATAGCCCTCTCAGGGCTCTTTTCACATGAACTACCCTTACACCCGTATTTGCCGGCCACGCCACGGGGCGCGCGGACGCCATGCACTGGGAAATGGTGATTAACCAGCGCACGGCGCCGCACACCCCGTGGCGCCACCCGCAAATACGTCGTTTTGTGTTTAAATAATAAATCATCTTTTATTCCTATCCTCTTGTACCATTCCATTTCTTCTTTTATTCCTCTCGCACTTTCATACAACCTTTCATTCTTTTGAGTGTTGGGGATTTGTAGGGTGCTAACGCTCTTTATTTCTTTATTTCAAAATTAAATTTTTTACATTTTTCTTATCTAAGATTTTAAAATTATCCTTATTTTAACTTAACAGTTAAAACAGTTTTTACATTATTTTTCTTATCCTTTACTTTCTAATGACTTATTTCTAACAATATTTCTAATCTTTTCTTATATTTGATCAACTTAACTTACAGTGTAGTATTTTGCTTAATAATCTAATTATTTATTTTCTTGTTATATATTATCCTTATTTTCTCTAGCAGTATATGTATACCAATATTTATCATAATATTGTCACATATTACTATTTACCTCCATTCCTCTTATGAGCTATTCGTATAATTTTTTCACTATATTTCAAGAATTCATCTCTATAATTTCTTATCATTTTTGGCAAGTTTCTAATATTCAAAGTTATACTATTTTTAATTTCAAAATTTTGTCTGTCATACAAGTGGACTGGACACTCAAGTAGCAGGTGTATGATGGTTTCAGGTATGTCCGGGTCGCAGGCGCACGATGGGCTCGCCTTGCACCTGAAACGGTGCAGGTACTCTGCGAACCCACCGTGCCCCGTCAGCAGTTGTGTAGTAGTGCCAGCGACCGGCATCTTGCGGACGATACTGTACGCCTCCACTGCACAAGGGAGGAAAAGCTTGGTGACGGAGGCGGTCGTACCTTCTTTGTACCTCTCATTCCACTCGCGAAGCGTGCGCTGACGCAGAACACGCTTCACGAATGAAACCGGGTACAAACCGTAGTCCGGTGCCTTCTTCAATTTCAGAGCCGCCTCCTTGGCGAGCACATCGGCTCGCTCATTGCCCTCCAGCCCCGCGTGGGCCTTGACCCAGAATAAGGAGATTTCCTTACCCTGGGCCATGCCTTGTCGAATGGCTGAGCGGGCCTCCACCGCCAGGGGATGGAGGGCATGACGGTTAATTACCGTCAGGAGTGCGGCTCTGCTATCGGAGAAGATGCCGAACGTGGTAGCGCCACGCCTGAGAGTCTCACTGGCCGCTCTGCACAACGCCAGGAGCTCGGCCTGGTAGACGGTGCAGTGCGGCGCGAGAGCAAGTTTGAGGGCCTTTGTTTCGGCCGCGTTATTCCAAAAAGATAACGCTGCACCGACCCGGCCCTCAATCCTGCTCCCGTCCGTAAATATTCGAACGTCGAAGTTATTCGAGTTCTCTAATTGTTCCTCGTCTACCAGGTCCGAAAACTCCATGGCGGTGTGCACAGCGGGGTGAGGACCCTCGATTGCTCGGGCCATCCGTTCAATCTCCCAGTCCCCAAGCCCTAGCTGGCCAACTCCTCTCTTGGCCTCATACAATGAGGCCACCTCATGAATTCTGAGGTCCAGAGGGAGCAGGCCAGACAGGACCAGTGCCGAGTTCAGGGAGACCGTCCGGTGGGCCTTGCACAATTTCTGGGCGAAACCGCGCTGCACCACGTTCAGCTGCTTTTGGACGCCAAGCTTGTTCGCCGTTGTGTGCCAAGCACTGGCTGCGTACAATATCGTCGGCTCCACGGCAGCTACATAGATGGTCCGGACCACCTCGGGGTGTAATCCCCAGCTGATTCGGGCCATCCGTGCAAGCTTGTGGTAGATGCCGATCGCTTTCCTGCAGATGTTTTTGATGTGTGTGTTGAAGGTGAGTTTGTGGTCGATTGTTAAGCCTAAGATTTTAATTTCTTGCGAGAGGCCGATGTCCACCCCGCCCATGTGCAGGCGTGGGGTATCATATTTTAAACGTCGTGTTATTAACATTGCGCAAGTCTTATGTGGCGCAAATTTAAGCTTATTTTTGACACCCCACTCCCGCACATAGGCGAGGGAGGCATTGGCCTGTGTCTCTATTTCAAGTGCCGAATCGCCGTCAAACACCAACACCACATCGTCCGCGAACGCCTGTACATACATCCTCTTTCGTTCCAGTTCATTCAACAGAGGATTCAGCAGTAAGTTCCACAGTAAGGGACCTCCGATCGAGCCTTGAACGCACCCTTTGTCCGTGGAGCGGCTGCACTCCTCGCCCGCGTACCTTACCCTTACCTTCCTTTCACTAAGGTAGCTGCTGACCACCCGCCTCAAGTTCAGAGGACACCCTTCCTCCGCCAGTCGGACTTTTATGGCCGGCCACCAGGCGCTGTCGAAGGCACCCTCTATGTCCAAGGACACCATAGTGACTATTCTCTTTGCGTCGAGCTTAGTCACTATGTGCCCCATGAGGTCATAGAGGGCGTCTTCGGTGCTCTTCTGGGGCATAAAGCCGTACTGGCGAGGATTCATCCTTGGTAAAAGATGGAACTTGAGCCGGGTGACCAGCATCCTCTCGTACACCTTTCCCAAGACGGGTAACAGGCCGATTGGTCTGTACGACTTGGGAACTGTGTACGAGTCCTTTCCGGGCTTCTTCAGCACCACCACCACAGCTTCCTTCCATATCTTAGGAAAGTAGCCGTGCCGGAGGCACTGATTAAGCAGCTCCAGGAAGTATAAGGGGTTGGCCCTGACAGCGTGAGTGCAGATGTCGGACGTAAATCCATCCGCCCCCGGAGCTTTCTTGGGGTTGAACCTATGAAGGGCATCGTGCAGTTCCTCGAGAGTAAAAGGTGGGTCATCTCCATGATGACCCTCGCCGCTGTCGTCGTCATCCATCTCTGCTGCCTTTTTTCTAATGGCACGATGCCCCTCGTTATCCTCCTCGACTCTATCTTCTGGGTAGAAGGTTTGAGCGAGGAGGTTGGCTGAACCCCAAGAATCCAGGTGGTTTCCATTTTGAATAAGAGGCTGATCTTCTTCCCTCACTGTGGCCCTTCCTAGCACTCGATATATCCCCTCCCATACTCCCTCCCTGTCCTGCTTTCCGCAGAAGGCCTTCCAACTTTCGACCTGTGCCTTTTTTACTTCACTTTCATACATCTCCTTTTGCTCTAGATACCGCAGAACTACCCCCTCTCTTCGGACTGGGCATGCATTCCTGATCCGACGCCTTTTAGTGTTGACGGCCCTGCGTAGCTCAGCGAGCTTCTCCGACCACCACGGCATGGTAACAATATCCCTGTTTTTAATGTGGGGAATACTATCCTCGCAGGTATCACTTATAATGCTCGTGTACGCTCCAATGACTGTCTCTAACTCCTGCGTATTCGCAATGTTAGTGGGACTAATTTGTTGGTCATGGAGCGCACCGACCATCCGTGTGCCGAACTTCTCCCAGTCTGCCTTTTTGGTGTGATACCTGCGAGTAGTTCTCTTAATGGAGATTCCCGATGACTTCTCCAGGTTAATACTGAATACCATGCCATTGTGGTCCGAGCTAAGCGCGAGGGATTCGTCAACCCTCCAGCCGTCGACTCGAGGAAGCATGTCACTACTGCATACCGTGATGTCCACGTAGCTGCGATATCTCGTTACACCTCTCACAGTGTCGAAAGTCGGAGTGTCCCCACTGTTCAGGACATGGAGGCCCCATTCATCTAGGGCACCACTCAGTATGGCGCCCCTGGGATCTTCAGACGTGCCACCCCACCAGGCACTCTTCGCGTTGGCATCCCCTCCGAAGATGACAGACCGTGGTCCCAACGTACGGACTACTCTACCCAAGGTCTCCAGGTACGGCTCGATGGGTTCGGATGGTTCGAAGTAAAAGGATACCAGCGTGATCGTCCAGGCGCTGGTCCGGATCCCCACTACCGTAACGTTGTCGGTAGTGAGTTGCGGGTACTGAATGACGTCCAACGCCGAGTCAAACACGACGATGGCCGCCTTTGCAGTCCCATCTCCTTGTCCAGCATTCTGGAAAACCCTGACGCCCTGGTATCCCCTCATCCTCTTCCCATTGCCCACGTAAGGCTCCTGTACGAGTGCTATGGAAGCCTTACGCCTGGAGGCCTCGAGCAGAAAGTCTTGGGTTGCCACCTGTTTCTTCATTAGGTTTGCCTGCACGACTCTGTATGGGGTGGTGATGCCCGGGACGCCCTTAGCAGTACTGGGTGGTTGCCCGTGCTAACTCATCCCATCTCATTCTAACTGGGCAGGAAGCGAACATTGCGCTGTGCCGTGTGTTGCTTAGCCCCTCCCTACGGCAGTTGCAGCAGGATGGCTCTGTTCCCACCTGCAGCTCTGGGCACTTGGCCCTCAAATGAAGGCCGCCGCAGTGGCTGCACGTGGGTTCAGTGCCCTTGCAATATTTCCTACTGTGCCCGTATCCAAGGCACAGGGAGCATTGCACTAAAGGCGATTGATCCGCAACCCTAACGGGTTGCAGGTCAATGTGCAACCTCCCTATGCCCAGGACACGGGACCACACCGCCGGGGAGACCCTGAGCACCACATGACACGTCAATGGGTTGCGCGCGTTCCTGCGGTATTGTACGGAAATCCTGTCCTGGCCCTGATCCAGTCCCCTAAAAATCTCACGATTTCGGGTCCTGATCGTCTGTAATAACTGGTCGTCGTTATGGACCTTTAGGACCCCGTACAACACCAACAGGGGATCTCTGTTTTTTATTTCTTCGACGCAGAGGCCCTTCTCCCTCTCGCCGAGTCGCTTCGCTGCCCTCTTCCTCTCCTCTTCCGTTCTGTACCCTATTATGACTCTCTTATCCTTCGCCTTTCTCACCTTCTCTACCCTCACCCATCCCTCATCTTCATTCGCAGCCTTCCTCAGTCTCTCCATCACTTGCTCTCCCGTCTCCTGGTCATCCTTCGATGTTATGACCACCGAGTGTAGTGCGGTTCTCTCCGGAATCTGATGGTCTTTCCGGCTCGCCACTACTCTCGCATAAGTCTTTCGCTCCTCTGTCGCTCTTTCTCTTTCACGCATATCCATACATTCTAATCTCTCTTTCATTTCCGTCATCACTACATTCCCTTCCTTTATTCTCCTATCGTTCTCTTTTAGTATTTTTACGTTATCCACCATCTGAGCCTTCAGCCTGTCCTCCATCTTTTTTAATTGTTTGGATAACATTTCATATTCCGCAGTTTGGCCGTTTGATTGTTCGCCCTCTGTTGTCACCATCTCGGTGGCCTCGTATGGTCCCCTCTCTTTGACGATTTCATAGAGGGCCTCCAGTGCCCCTATAACTCCCCACTTACATTCCGTTTTTATGTTCCCGGATCTCATAACACAGCCCTTGCCGTGGACCATTAGATCTCTCGCCCTGGCGATTCTATTGTGCGGTCCGGGCGGATCCGGGGTGGTTGCCGGTGGTATGTACTCAGTAAGATTCATGCTCGGAGAGCGTTGCGATGATAGTGGGGCGGCGATAGTGCTGGTAGTCGCCGTTGTAGTTGTGGTGAGGACCGCGGTGATGGTAGTCGCAGGGCTGGAGGTCGCGATGGTGGTACTCGCGGTATTTGCGGTTGTGGTCGTGATGGTGTTGGTGTTCCTGGCGCCAGCTGCAGTGGTAGTGGCTTTGACTCTGGCCGCCCTTACTCTAGTAGTTTTTGGTGGAGTTCGTGCTAAGGCCGGCTTTTTCGGAATTTTTGCTTCCGGGTCCACGATATCCATTCGGACGGCTCTCCGCGGAAGCAAAGTAGTAGCGGCACTGCTACCAGCATTCTCCCAGCTCTTTCGGATGGCGGCCACTTTAGTAATTGTTTTAGGTGTCGTTTTTGGTGTCGTTTCTGGCGTCGTGATAGGCTCTTCACCCTGCTTCGCCTTGGCTGGTGGTGTTCTTACAGGGTTCATTTTTGCGCTGTACTTCTGGTATGTGATAAGTAGGTGTATATTCTGTTTACTCAGGGTATGTAAAGGGTACCCTGGGTAATGTGAGTTTGTAAAGTGTGTGCTCGACCCGGACTGGTGTATGTATGTGTGTGTGTGTGTGTGTGTGTGTGTGTGTGTGTGTGAGTGTGTGTGTGTGTGTGTGTGTGAGTGTATGTGTTAGTGTGCGTGTGCGTGTGTGTTTGTGTGTGTATGTTCAAGTGTGTGTGTGTGTGTGTGTGTGTATATGCGTGAGTTACCTGAATGCCCAGTAATAACTATTATTTTTCTTTTTCAGGTGCAATTCTTATTGATTATACAGTGGAGAAAGAAACAAAGGGAGCACCTACTCCGAGGCGTGTCTCCCCCCTTGGTCAACTCTAGTCGTTTTAACTTCTGTTGTTGATGAGTAAATATTACTCGTGTTTAAACAACATTAAAATAAATAAAACAAAAAGCAAAGAAAATCTAAAAAAGTCAAAATAAACAAATTAGGTTGGCTCTATATAGAGACCTGGAGTCAACCAGGATGTTATATCCTGGGTCGTAAAGGTTGTAGCACAGCTACAGTCTTAACCTAGGCCAATAAGGGCTATAAAGTCTTAAAAGTAACTTAAAGCTATCTAAAATATATAAAATCTTAACCTAAGTCGTATTTGTGCCACCCAGTAGGAGGCAGGAGGTCTCCTCAGTCTTACTGTACGTTTCAAAAAATTTTTAAAACCTAAATCCCTCAAAAACGGGACCGACTCTACCTAGAGTCGTCTGACCGACTCTATATCCCCCCCAAACGATAGAGCTCCCCGAGCCCGTTTCAGCAATACCTCACTCGGCTATGCTGCTCCCCCTGGTTCGGCTATACGAGCTGGTCAAACTTTTGGTCCCAGATGGTCCCAAAATTGTCCCAGTGGCGTATCTCCGAGACCAGTGGTCCTAGCTCGTCGAGAGAGGGCTTGCCGTGAAGGGCCCGACAAGATCTACCGTTTCACCGGACGTTTTTCGGTATATTCTGGGACCAAATTTTGGACCCAGACTCTATCGAATTCGTCCTCCCTTTGCTTACCGTTGGGTAGAAGACCCCCCGGCAGTTATTGCCGAAAAATTCCCACCCTCCTACGACTCTCGGTCGAGGAGATATTTCAGTTGTAAGAAAACCAAGATGGCCGCCGAGCTGTCAAACGCAAAGTTTGACTGGCTGTATCTCCCAAGCCGAGGGCCGCAGAAACACCGGGTTTCCACAATTATGGCCGGTCTGTCTCCCACCATAGGCTCCTGGACGATTTAGGAAACGAAATTTTCTGGGCCCAAAATGGACCCAGAGGTGCCCAGTCGGATGAAGAGGGCCCCACCGATGCCGAAAGTGAAATCGGCTTGCCCGTACGACTGCCGGCTCCGGAGCTATGGCCTGTGGAAGTTTTCCAAAATGGCCGCTCAGCTGTCAAATACCAACTTTAGACTTTAATAACTCCGGAACTATAAGCCGCACAGGCACCGGGTTTTCACTGCCTGCACCAGCCGGACTCCCGTCACCCAACCACAGTCACGGATTCCCTAAAACAAATTTTGACCCCAATTGGGACCAAAAGTACCCCACCCTAAAAAACTAAATGGGACCTAAATAACACAAAAAACCGCAGTTCTGTATCTCAGCCCAATCCGGAGTTACCGGACTTACAAATTCTGGGACCTAAATTTTAAAATGGGACCAAATTAAATATTTCTTAAATAGAGAGCTACGGGGGCCGGATTTTGGGTTCGTCTTATGGACTTACCCTATTTAAAGACGATTTTGGAAAAATATTTTGATATTTATTATTAGATTTCGATTTATTAGAGAAAAAGATAAAAATTTGGGTATCTCAGGATTGGCTTGAGATAAAATTATACAAAAAATGTTAAAATTCGTGTAAAATGAGGGGCTATACAACTAGATTAAAATACACAAAAAATATCACAATGTAGACAAAAAATTCCAAAAAATACAAAAAATACGGTTTTTTAATTACTACACATATAAAAATTGTCCAAAAATGTTCAGATTCGCAGGGTCTCTTCGGCTGGCTAGCGCGCAACTTATAGCAGTTGAAAAATC